>JACAGA010000003.1:5003527-5019627 GCA_029231665.1 Morus indica | reverse complement strand
AAACCCTAAAAAACCATAAAAACACTAAAAATAATAAAAAAAAACTAAAAAACCCTAGAAAACAATAAAATCCCAAATAAACCCTAAATAAAGGCAAAAAAAAACCATAAAAAACCCTAAAAATCCTAAAAATCCTAAAAACCCCTAAAAATGCTAAAACCCCCTAAATAAACCCTTAAAACCATTAAAAACCCAAAAAAAACACTAAAACAAATCCCTAAAAAACCCTAAAAAACTATAAAAACCCTAAAAACTCTAAAAACACTAAAAACCATAAAAAAACTAAAAACCATCAAAAACCTAAAGCACTAAAAACTAAAAAAAAATAAACTCAAACCCAAAATCCTAAATACCTAAAAAAACGTACAACCCCTAAAAACCATAAAATGACCCTAAAAACCCAAAAAACACTAAAATACCCTAAAAAACCTAAAAAACCCTAAAAACCTTTAAAAGAATAAAAAACCCTATAAAACCCCAAAAACCATAAAAACCCTAAAAAAGCATAAAAGACATAAAAACCTAAAAACCTAAAGAAACACTCAAAACACTAAAAACTCAAAAAACCTAAAAAAAAACCCCAAACATACCCTAAAAAAGCATAAAACCCAAAAAACCTTAAAAACCCTAAAAACACTAAAAACCTAAAAAACCCTAAAAACCCTAAAAAACCCTAAAAATCCAAAAAAAATCCTAAAAACCCCTAAAAACCATAAATATACCTTAAAAACCCTAAAAACACTAAAAACACAAAAAACTCAAAAAACCTAAAAAAACCCTAAAAAAACGAAAACCCTAAAAAACGCTAAAAAACCACTAAAAAAATCCTAAATATCCTAAAAAAAAATCTAAAACATAAGAAAGACCATAAAAACTCAAAAAAAAAAAAACACTAAAAACTAAAAAAAACCTAAAAAACACTAAATACCCTAAAAATTAAAAAAACTAAAACCTTAAAAGCCATTAAAACCCTAAAAAACCTAAAAAATCCAAAAAAACCATAAAAACCATAAAAACAAGCTAAAAACCCATAAAACTCAAAAAACTCAAAAAACCTAAACAAAACCCATAAAAACCCTAAAAAGCCTAAAAACCCATAAAAACTAAAAAAGACCATAAAAACCCATAAAAACACTAAAAACTAAAAAACTCTAAAAAAACCCTACAATACACTAAAAAGCCTAAAAAACCCATAAAAACCATAAAAGACCTAAAAACCCTTAAAAACCCTAAAAAATCAAAAAACCTAAAAAAAACCCTAAAAAACCCAAGAATACCCTAAAAAACCATAAGAAGACCCTAAAAACAAGAAAAAAAAACTAAAAAAAAACCCTAAAGCCCTAAAAAAATCCTTAAAACCCTAAAAAACCGTAAATAGACCATAAAACTAAAAACACTAAAAAGCACAACAACTCAAAAAAACCTAAAAAAAACCTAAGAATACCCTAAAAATCCTAAGAAAGCCTAGAAACCTTAGAAAGCATAAACACCCTCTAAAAACCCCAAAAGCATAAAAACCATAAAAAACCCTTAAAAACCCAAAAAAAAACTAAAAACACTAAAAATTCAAAAAACCTAAAAAAGCCATAAAATACCCTAAAAAGCTAAAAACTAAAAAAACCATAAAAACCTAAAAAACCCAAAAAAGGCTAAAAACCCCAAATAACCCTAAAAACCCTAAAAATCCAAAACCCAAAAAAAAATCCCTAAAAACCTAAAAACCCCTACAAAAAAAAAACAAAAAAAAAGAAACCCTAAAAACCATAAAAAGACCCCAAAAACTCAAAAAACACTAAAATACACTAAAAACCCAAAAAACCTTAAAAAAGCCCTAAAATACCCTAAAAACCTAAAAACCCCAAAAAAACAATAAAAACCATAAAAAGACGCCAAAAACCCAAAAAAACACTAAAAACACTAAAAATACAAAAAACCTAAAATAGAAAAAATAACCTAAAAAGCCTAAAAACCCAAAAAAACCATAAAAACCATATAAAGACACTAAAAAAACCCTAAAACAATAAAAAGCATAAAGCCTTAGCACCGTAAAAAACCCTAAAAACACAAGCACCACAAAAAACCTAAAAAAGCCTTAAAAAACCCTAAAAAGCCTAAAAACCCCAAAAAAACCATAAAACACTTAAAAAACTCAAAAAACTAAAAAACCCTAAAAACCCTAAAAACCCTAAAAAACCCTATAAAACAAAAAAAAAACCACAAAACCCTAAAAAGCATAAAAGCCTAAAAACCCTAAAAACCCTAAAAAAAGACAAAAAAAACTTTAAAAACTCAAAAAATCCTAAAAAAGCTAAAAACCACTTAAATAGACCATAAATCCTAAAAACACTAAAAACACAAAAAAAAACTAAAAAAACCAAAAAAAACCCTAAAAAAACTAAAAAACCTTAAAAAGATAAAAAAAACCCTAAAAAAATCCTATTAAATCACTAAAAAAAAACCTAAAAAAGCATAAAAACCCTTAAAAGCCTAAAAACCCTAAAAAACCCTAAAAACCATAAAAAACACTAAAAACCCATAAAAACCCTAAAAACCCTAAAAAACCAAAAAACCTAAAAAACCCTAAAAAACCCTAAAAAGCCTAAAAACCCTAAAAAACCATAAAAACCATAAAACACTATAAATACAAAAAAACCAAAAACCCTAAAAAAAACCCCTAAAAACCCTTAAAACCCTATAAAAACCCCTAAAAAGATAAAAGCCTAAAAACCCTAAAAACACTAAAAACTGAAAAACTAAAAACCCTAAAAAACCCTAAACCCCTAAAAAATCCGTAAAAAACCAAAAACCCTAAATAACTAATAAATAGAAAAACCCTAAAAACCTAAAAAACCGTTAAAGACCCTTAAAACCTTAAAAACTCAAAAAAACTCAAAAAACCTTAAAAAACCCTAAAAATACCCTAAAAACCCTAAAAAAACCTAAAAACCCAAAAAAACCCTAAAAACCCTAAAAACACAAAACAAACCATAAAAACCCAAAAACCCCTAAAAACCATAAAAAACCCTAAAAAAGCCCTAAAAACCCTAAAAACCCAAAAAAAACCCTAAAAACCCTTAAAAACCCTAAAAACTCTAAAAAAACCTAAAACCCTAAAAACACTAAAAATACAAAAACTCAAAAAACCTAAAAAAAACTAAAATATCCTAAAAACCCTAAAACCCTATAAACCTTTAAAAGCCTAAAAAACCCTATCAAAACCTTAAAAAAGCATAAAACCCATAAAAGACCCTAAAAACAAAAAAAAAGACTAAAAACACTAAAAACTCAAAAAACCTAAAAAAATCGTAAATACCCAAAAAACCCAAAAAACCCTAAAAACTCTAAAAACCTAAAAAAAAAAAACCCTAGAAACCCTAAAAATCCAAAATATCCTAAAAAACCTCAAAACCCCTAAAAACCATAAAAGACCCTAAAAACCCCAAAGACACTAAAAACACTAAAAACTCAAAAAACCTAAAAAACTCATAAAATACCCTAAAAACCCTAAAAACCCTAAACGGTCATATTATTGTTAACTGTGCAAACACCCAAGACAAGAAGAAAGCTGGCAATCGTGGCATGTGCGCAAGATGGAGTGATGAGGAAGAATATTCTGAAAATGAAGAAGATGATGTTGTTAGTAGCTTTGTGACTCTAGTTGCTAAAACCAATTCAAAAGAAGCAAGGCAAGATGTTTTAGAAGATGAAGAGGATAACAATGGTGATGAACTTCAGAATGCCTATAATGCCTACATGAGGTATAAAAATTCTAATTGAGTCTACTTATGGTAATATATAGAATGATCTTAATCCTAAGTTGTTACCAGACTCCTATTTATGGATTTGTGTCCTTTTCATTTACTCAGTATGAATTCTGAGATCCTGAATCCTATTCCTTATATTTTGGAGACATGATGAAGTGAGTAGTCAAGAATGTTATTATACAAGATGGAATCCATTCCTTCTTGAGAAAGAAGCAGATAAATAATTCCCTTGAGGCTTGTTTCGGTACTTGGACTAGTGGGAGCTATGATTCATGAATTTGTTTTATGAATCACTGTCCATTAGAGAATCAATTGTACTCAAGGATAAAAACTTAATTAGATAGGTTAACGGATTTCACCTAACTCTAATTATGAATTATTTATGGAGGATTGATCTATATGTAATATCTATATCGAATGGACACTTCACAGTTTAGAAGTAAATTATATCTATAATTATGAGAGTGTAATTCTAAGTTTATAGCGGAGTAACTTTTGAAATTAGTATAATTAATTAATTAATTAAAGAGTTTTAATTAATTATTAATTTTATTAGAGCTCAAAATCATAGATCCATAAGTCCCTACGTCGGAAAAATTGTAATCCTACAAGACACTAAGAGCAAAATAGAAATTTTTGAATTTTTTAATTCTAAATAAAATGCTTAAGAATGATTAATTGAGAATTAATTACAAATTAAATAATGTGATTATTTAAATTTGAATTTTGAAACACACATGTGGAGAGGTCCACATGGTGTACACGCCCAACACTCTAGGAATCCATTTGGGATCCACTTGCTTGTTGTCTAAGTCATCCAATTGACTTATTTGATAAGTTGTCCAATTGAAATTCAAAATAAATTAAGTTTAACTTTAATTGGAATTTAAATTTGAGTAAAATTTCGATTGCAAGATAAAAGAGAATTTTTTCACCTTTCCTATCTATAATTTACACCAACCACAAGGGAAATATCACTGTGGTGGCCGGCCCCTATGGATAAGAGAGAGAAGGGATTTTGTTTCTAAAACAAAATCGAAGTGAGAGATAATTATCAAGCTTTATCTTACAGATAAAGTTTAGATTTCTTCTAGGAGTCTGGCAGCTACTTTATAAATTGGTGATTACAGAAAATTAGAGATCACAATGTTTGCTCTCCCTAGCATAAGTGGTTGGATTTTATAGAGTGAAAAAAAGGAAATTTGCTCTCAATCCACGTTGTGCTTGTCTTGGTTTTCGTGGAATACTTGAGTGTTTGAGTGCTAATCTCCTTTTGTTTCATGTCTGCCCATACACACGTCTTCGTAGATTCATAGAATTAACTAGGAAGATTCGGGTATTCTAAACAAGCTTGGAGCGAGGAACGTTTGTAGTGAAAGAACTCAAGGTATCAACCTAATCATTCGCTAGGTAAATTTATTCATAAATTAATTTGATTAATTTATTTGTGAAAAAATTAATGTAATCTAGAGAGTATCTCAAAGGATTATTAAAATTTTTGTTATACACGATCCGCTAGATGCACACTTCCACGTAGAAAATCATTTTCAAGACCAACAATTGGTATCAGACTGGTCTATAGACTATATTAATTTATGTTTTGTTTATGTGATAATCAATATTGTATTAGATATGTGATATTTAATTTGTATGTACGTTATGGGTCGGTACTTACATTTATTTATGGATGTTTATATTTATTTATGTTGATGAATTTGGTTGTTAATTATATGCTTCCATGGATTAGTTATATTCGTTCATTACATTATTTGTAATTTTAATTCAAAAATTATAATTATTATAATTTTACGATTTGGGCGTAATTTAGAATTATGGTTAGATTTGAATAATCTATCAGAGGAGAAACTGAGAAATTGCACTATGCAGCTAGCGTGCCCAGACGCACAGTGAGCCACGTCCAGTGCGCGCAAGTGCGTAACCAGTGTAGCAGAGCGCCCATAGCCCAACCAGCGCAATGATGGGCCCCTTGCGGCCCCAAGAGTTTTTGAAACCCTCATTTTATGTTCTGCTGAAATTTGGAAGAGTTTCTGACCCCAAATAAGCTGAAATTCAATCCGAAGATGAAGAACAAAGCCAATGAATGAAAAATTCAAAAATTGAAGACTAGTTAATTTAACGGAAGAAGATAATTATTATAATTATATATATTTGCTCGATTTTAATTGTAATAATTATTTGGTTGATATAGTTGTAATTTATATTTTGCTTGGGACTGGGTCAAATTCATTTCATTAGTCAATTGCATATTTTGTATTTATATTTATTTGATGATTGGATATTATATGTACATGCATTTAACATGCCATATAGATATAGTGTGCCTATTCATATGTTTATAACATGCCATGCATACACGCATATTATTTTATTTATTTAAAAGAGTTGAAAAATAAAATAAGGCCTCTGTGCTAAAATTGGTTTAATATGATTAAATTGATTTAAGTTGTTAAATTAATTTGCAAAATTATGTTATGCGTGAAATTGAATTTAAGAGTTAAATTTTAGAGTTTCACATATCCCATAAATAAATTGTTTATTTATTAGGGTTTGAAAAATATGATATGATTTTCAAATAAAATACATATTTATAAAAATATTGAGTGGGAGAGTGTTGTAAGATAGTACAACCCACAAGTCTACATTGTTAGCTAAACACTGTGAGTTTCAAAAGGGACTTCGCTATGACACTGATTCCGTCGTCCCTATGGAGAGTGTTGTTTTGGGTCAATATCAAGCTTGACTTCCTAGCGATAGGATTCAAAGATGTATTACCGGTTTGACCTACCTTACAGCGACACTCCAGAGTTAAGTCTGTAAAATTTGAAATAACGGGTTACACTTATAACATATAATTAAATTAGTTGATTATATTTTGACCAAAATCATGGTAGTTAATAAATATGAAAATATGAGATATTTTGATTATATTTATTAATTGAGAAGGTCTCGGTTTAATTTGTGAATATTTTGACATACCCTACGACAACACTATATTCGTTGGCACCTAAAATTAAAAAAGGATTTATGTATTTTTCATGTGCATCATGCATAGTATTTAATTGTTCCTAAATTCAAAGCTTTGATATTCATGAATAAAAATTAATTAGATGAATACTCTATTTTTTTTCAGCAATATGTCTAATCCTATAATCTCACCACTCGACTGAAAAACTGGGTGGAGATAACTATATAAAGTGGAAAAGTAACATGAACATCCTACTAATTTGTGATGACTATAACTTGCGATAAATGCATTCAAAGTTGTAAGGGAGCCTTACGATCGCTGGGTTATGGCCAACAACAAAGCAAAGTGCTATATGTTGGTTAACATAAGCAATGTGCTTTGCAAGAAGTATGACGAGATGTAAATCGCGTATGGCATAATGGAGTCTCTAGAAAACATGTTTGACGCTCCTTCAGAGAAGGCTCATTTGGATGCTGTTAGGGCTTTCATGTGTGACACATTGGTAAAGATGCATGTTTTGAACATGATTGAACACCCTTATGAGGCTGAAGTAAATGGTGCCAATATCGATGAAACCAAACAAGTTGGCATAATCCTGGAAAGCCTATCCCCTACTTTTCAACAGTTCAAAAACAACTATGTTATGAACAAGAAGAAGCCCAACCTTACTAAACTGTTTAAAAGATAAAAGAGGAGAAGCAAATGTTGTTGTTGCAATTGGATCTGGTAAAAATAAAAGGAAGAACCAGAATGAATGTAAGGGAAAGAAAGGCAAGAACAAGAGGGCTAAGAAGAACAACTCTAACAAAAAACCCAAAGGAAAGTATCTCGAGGAGCTAAAAAAGGAGAAGGAACAAGGTAAATCAAATATGTTAGTTCTTGAAACATGTTTAGTAGAGGGTGATACCTCAGCTTGGATAGTTGATTTAAGAGCAACTAATCATGTTTGTTTTTCTTTCTAAAGTCTTAGCTCCTACATTGAGCTTGTCGATGGGGACTACACAATGAAAATGATCAATGGCACAAGAGTTTCGGCAAAAGCAGTGGGGGAAGTTAGGCTTTATTTTAGGGATAATAAATTTTTAGTTTTGAATAATATTTATTTTATTCCAGACAAGAGTAGAAATTTGAATTTTTGTAGTTAGGATATTCGAACAATTACTTAAAGTTTATTTTGCTAATGAATTTGTTCATATTTCTTGAAATGGTTTTATTATTTGTTTTGGATGTCTGGATGGTGGTTTATGTGGTATAAAACCAATACCTAACTTACTGGTTAACACTAAAATGTTCAAAGTTTTCGAACCTAAGAATAAGAAGCAAAATATATCTCATGAAAATAACAAATGTCTGTGGCATCTTAGGCTTGGTCATATAAGCCTAAACAGGATTGAAAGATTAGTAAATGATGGTGCTTTTAGTGAACTAAAAGCTGGTGAGCTTTCGGTTTGTGAATCTTGTTTGGAAGGTAAGATAACCAAGAGGCCTTTCACAGTGAAAGGAGAAAAAGCCATAGAACTTCTTCAGTTGACACATTCGGATGTATGTGGATCGTTAAACGATTAAGCAAGAGGAGGTTATGAATATTTTATCACTTTTATTGATGATTATTCGAGATATGGATGTGTTTACGTAATGTAACAAAAATATGAAACTTTTGGAAAATTTAGAGAATTTCTAGCAGAAGTTAAAAAACAATTAGGTAAACCAATCAAGACACTTCGATCAAATCGAGGGGGTGAACACCTGGACCAAGAGTTCAGGGATTACTTGATTGAAGAAGGTATGTTGTTACAACTAACAACACCTGGCACACCATAATAGAATGGTGTTGCTAAAAAGAGAAATCAGACTTTGCTGAACATTGAGTTCAAGGATCAATGTTAAGTTATTCTTAACTGCCCACTTCATTCTAGGGATATGTTTTCAGAACTACGGTGTATATTTTGAACTTGGCACCATCTAAGTTTATACCTAAGACACCCCTAGAGTTGTGGAATGGTTAAAAACCTAGTTTCAGACACATTCAGATATAGGGGTGTGTAGCACTGAGGCATAAGGCTGGGAAGTTGGAACTATGGTTGAAAGTATGCATCTTCGTGGGATACCTACAAGGGACAAGAGGATGACTATTTTATAGTCAAGAAGATCAAAAGGTGTTTGTGTTGATAAATGCCATGTTTCTGGAGCATGACTATATGATAAATTTCAAGCCCAGTAGCAAAATAGTACTGGAAGAGTTACTTTCTAATGAGATCAGACTAGAACCAGCAACAATAGTCAGAACACAAAGAGATAAGACCACTATTCCTAATCAAACTACTATTGCACCTCGTCGTAGTGGGATAATAAGCACATTAGCTAACTGGTATACCGAGGAAGCACAGATCATGATTGTTGATGATGGTAAGGAGGATCCATTGACTTTTAAGACTGCAATGAAGGATATTGATAAGGAAAAATGGCAAACAACTTGAAACTCAAGATGGAGTCCATGTACTCCAACTTAGTCTGGCAACTTGTAGATATACCTAAATGGGTAAAACCCATTAGATGCAAGTGGATCTTTAAGAGAAAGAGAGGAGGGGATGGAAAAATTAAGGCTTATAAAGCAAGGGTTGTGGTAAAGCGTTATACATAGAAAGAGGGAGTTGACCATGAGAAAACTTTCTCACCGGTAGCCATGCTTAAGTTTATTTAGATGCTCTTGGCCATAATAGAATATTTCGACTATGAGATATGACAGATGGATGTCAAGACATATTTCTGAATGGCTATCTTGAGGAAACTATCTATATGGATCAACCAGAGGGTTACATAGAGAAAGGCCAAGAGCAGAAAGTCTGTAAACTGTTGAGATCCATTTATGGATTAAAATAGGCTTCTAGATTATGGAACATCAGGTTTGATGAGGTAATTAAGTCTTGTGGATTTGATCAAAACGTTGATGAACCATAAGTGTATAAGTACAAGAAACAAGAAAAGGTATTCTTCTTAGCTCATTATGTAGATGATATTCTACTCATTGTTAATAGTGTGATATTGATGACATATGCAATAAAGTGGTTAGCCAACCAATTCCAAATGGAAGACTTGCATGCTATGTTCTTGGGATTAAGATTATTTAATATCACAAGAAAAAGCTGTTGACGTTATCTCAGGCATTATACATAGATAAAATGCTTGTCAGGTTTTCGATACAAAACTCCAAGAAAGGAAACTTGCCTTCTAGGCATGGCATTCATCTTTCAAAAGAGCAGTGTCCTAAGACTCCATAGGATGAAGAGAATATGAGACAGTAACCCTATGCATTTGCAGTTGGAAGCCTCATGTATTCCACGATGTATACTCGACCGGATATTTGCTATACAATCGGAGTAGTCAATTGCTATTAGTCTAACTCAGGATTAGATCATTGGGTTGCGGTGAAATGTATTCTCAAGTATCTTAAAAGAACAAGAAACTACATGTTGGTATATTCCAAAGAAGATCTGTCTCTCACCAAATACACATATTCTAATTTTCAATCGAATAGAGATAGTTAATGGTTGACATATGAATTTGTGTTCACTCTAAATGGAGGAGCTGTGGTATGGAGAAATGTAAAGCAACAGTGTGTCGCTGCCTTTATCTCATGACTAGGAAATTTGTCGAAGAAATTATTGTATAAGATGAAATTTTTTGGAATTCTCTTTATTATAAATATGAATACTTTTATGATAAGTATTTGTTGATATTAGTATTGAATAGCAAAGTATAAGTTAAAAGTCAAAATTTCGAAACTATGATACAGTTATCAAATTTCAGACTTTAATTAAGAAAAAGGCACCAAACGCCGTGTTATACCCATAAGAGGACAAACACATGAATATTAAGTTTAAGAAATGAAAAAGAATTGTAAAACAACAATTCTAAGGTTTAAGAAACAATCGGAATGAAGAATGGACGAAAAAGGGGATAGGAAAGCCGAACCGAGAAAATTTAGGTTTTCGACCGATTAGGTTTGACCAAGCCAAAATATGCACGGGGTTTGGTGTACATTGGTGATATAAGAGATGTTTTGGTTGAGATATCAACATGAAATCATAGATCTTTCAAGGATTTTAGACACGACATGTACACTTCAAGAAAATAATATTTACGGAACCACGAACTCGAGTCAAATTATATTGCAATTACTGGTCTTAGATAGTAAATCTAATGATCTGGAATTTATATGATAGGATCAGTAGGTGATCAAGGAAGCAAAGTTTTTAGAGACTCGAAAGTCAAGACATTAGCGAAACTTCTGTAAGTACTAGTTATGTTCTTTGTCTATGACACGAATGAACTTATTTTTGTGTGTTGCACAGAATTGTGCATATTGTAGGTTTAATATATTCCAATATGTGAAAGATGTTTCTTAAATCTTATTTATTGTAATGAATGTTCTTATGGACTTAGAGTAGTAGTAGAATTTTAATCTGTGAAAGAGTCAAAAGTCAAAGTCAACAAAAAGTTAAACTTTGAAATAAAGTCAAATTTAAGAGAAAATTGATAGTAATATGTACAAACGCAATAGTAAGATTAAAATTACTGTCATGATAAGAAAAGATGACAGTAAGATGATGAATGGAGTAAAGATGATGAATGACAAAAAGTTAATAAATTATTTGTACCGGCCTTCGCAAGGGAGGTTATTATGAATAAGACCATTGGTGGGTTGGCTTTTTGTAGCTCCACCACTCCTTATTGGGTATGTGCACAACGATATAATAGGTACGGGACCCATAAGAAGTAAAAGTTAAAAATTAAGATTTACTATCATGATAAGAAAAGATGACAGTAAGACGATGCATGAAGTAAAGATGATGAATGATAAAAAGTTAATAAAATTGTTTGTACCAGCCTTCACAAGGGAGGTTCCAATGAATATAACTGTGGGTGAGTTGGTTTTTGGTAGCTTCCCCACTCCTCATTGGGTATGTGCACAACAGTACAACAGATACGGGGCCCATAAGAAGTAAAATTTATGAGAAATGAATGACACAAGAACGAAAGTTGTAAAAAAAGCATAACACAATGAAATGAAAGATAAGAGTGCATAACACGACGAAATGAAAGAAAATAAAGCAACACAAGATAAATGAAAAGAAAGAAAGCATAAAATGATAAATGCTCTTAATGCTTAGAAAATGTGTTAGGGTGAAATATTTATGACATGGATGCATATATGGTGTGATGCCCAAAAATTCTCACATACGAGTTGGCCAATGCATTGCATACATTCATGGCATAATATACATGATTTATAAGTTTGGCATGCTATTGAGATGCATTTTTATGTTATTAGTGTATATTAAGTAGTTATTGAGCATAATGTTTTGATAAAATCACAGGATTGCTCGAAGGTAGATCCAGTAGGTGGAATAGTAGAAAAGAGATTTATAATAGTGGTTTTTAAGAATTACAAAGAGTTGAATTGGTGACGAAGTTTTGAAACGGATTTTGTTCATTAGTTGGACCCACATGTGATACGAAATTCCTTGCAATAAGAACATGAGAATATAAAACCAAATTCAAGAGGTTGATGAACTTTTGAACTAGAACACACTAGAAAACTCTATTTTGCTCGAAATTTGGAGCTCAGGTTTTTCAGTCTTGATTGAGGCTTTTGTTGGCTTGTGAGTGACTTACGAAAATTTATTATCTCATGCTTGAATATGTTAGGATGGATTTTACAAATATTGGTTAAGTTTCAATGATAAACGAACATGAAAAAAAGTTGATCATTTTAGTCATACCGAGTTTTTGATATTTGCAAGTACACCTAAATTAGTATGTCAATTGAATGGTTATGACCTACTGTGTAAATAGAATTTGGTGTGAGTGTGTAACACACTATTAAGAAGGTGATCAAGTAGAAATAAGGGACACGTGATCAGCCAAGGTTATAATAATAATAATAATAATAATAATAATAATAATAATAATAATAATACATAATAATAATATAATAATAATAATAATAATAATTAATAATAATAATAAAACTAATAATAAAATAATAATAATAATTCTAATAAAAATAATAATATAATAATAATAATAAAAATTATAAAAATAATAAATATAATTAAAAATAATAATAATAATAATAATAACAATAATAATAATGATAATAATAATAATAATAATAATAATAATAATAAAAATAATATTAATAATAATAATAATAATAATAAACAATAAAAACAATAATAATAATAATATTATAATAAAAAAATAATAATAAATGTAATAAATATAATTATAATAATTATATTATTATGATAATAAAAGAAGAATAATAATAATAAACACTAATAAAAAATATAAAATAGTAATTAGTATTATAATAAAATAATAATAATAATAAAAATAACAAAGATAATATAATAATAATAATAACAATAATAATAAAATAATAAAAATAATAAAAATAATCTTAATAATTTTTGGTTTTTGAGTTTTTAGTGTTTTTAGTGTTTTTTTGGGACTTTTGGGTCCTTTTGGGTTTCATAGTTTTTAGGCTTTTTAAAGGTTTTTAGGTTTTTTAGGTTTTTGAGTTTTTGATTTTTTATGGGTTTATAGTTTTTTTTGGGTTTTTTTTGGCTTTTAGGGTATTTTAGGGTTTTTTAGGTTTTTGAGTTTTTAGTGTTTTTATGGGTTTTTAGCGTCTTTTTATGGTTTTTATGGTTTTTTGGGGTTTTTAGGCTTTTTAGGGTATTTTAGGATTTTTTTTTTGTTTTTTGAGTTTTTAGTGTTTTTTTTATGGGTTTTTAGCGTCTTTTTATGGTTTTTTTTTTTTTTTTTTTTTTTTTTTTTGCGTTTTTAGGCTTTTTAGGGCATTTAGGGTTTTTTTAAGTTTTTTGAGTTTTTAGTGTTTTTTGTTATGGGTTTTTAGCGTCTTTTTATGGTTTTTTTTTTTTGGTTTTTTAGGCTTTTCGGGTATTTTAGGGTTTTTTTAGGTTTTTTTGAGTTTTAGTGTTTTAGTGTTCTTATGGGTTTTTAGCGTCTTTTTATGGTTTTTACGGTTTCTTCTGGTTTTTAGGCTTTTTAAGGCATTATAGGGGTTTTTTTATGTTTTTTCAGTTTTTAGTATTTCTATGGGTTTTTTAGCGTTTTTTTTACGATTTTTTTATGGTTTTTTAAGGCCTTTTAGGGTATTTTTGGATTTTTTAGGTGTTTTTGAGTTTTTTCTGTTGTTTGTGTTTTTATGGGTTTTTAGCGTCTTTTTACGGTTTTTTAAGGTTTTTTTTTGGGTTTTTTAGGCTTTAGGGTATTTTAGGCTTTTTAGGTTTTTTTGGTTTTTAGTGTTTTAGATTTTAGACTTTTATCGGTTTTTAGCGCCTTTTTATGGGTTTTGGGGTTTTTATGGTTTTTTGGGATTTTTAGGTTTTTTGAGTTTTTAGTGTTTTTAGTGTTTTTATGGGTTTTTAGTGTCTTTTTATGGTTTTTATGGTTTTTTTGGGTTTTTTAGGCTTTTTAAGGTTTTTAGGGTTTTTTAGGTTTTTTGAGTTTTTAGTGTTTTTATGGGTTTTTAGGGTCTTTTTATGTTAAGGTTTTTTTTGGTTTTTTTGGGTTTTTTAGCTTTTTAGGGTATTTTAGGGTGTTTTTTTAGGTTTTTAGTGTTTTTGTGTTTTATGGGTTTTTAGCGTCTTTTTATGGTTTTTATGGTTTCTTTGGGGTTTTTAGGCTTTTTGGGTATTTTAAGGCTTTTTAGGTTTTTTGAATTTTTAGTGTTTTTAGTGTTTTATGGGTTTTTAGCGTCTTTTTATGGTTTTTATGGTTTCTTTGGGGTTTTTAGGCTTTTTAGGGTATTTTAAGGCTTTTTTAGGTTTTTTGAATTTTTAGTGTTTTTAGTGTTTTTATGGGTTTTTAGCGTCTTTTTATGGTTTTTATGGTTTCTTTTGGGTTTTAGGCTTTTTAGGGTATTTTATGGCTTTTTTAGGTTTTTTGAATTTTTAGTGTTTTTAGTGTTTTTATGGGTTTTTAGCGTCTTTTTTATGGTTTTTATGGTTTCTTTTGGGTTTTTAGGCTTTTTAGGGTATTTTATGGCTATTTTGGGTTTTTTGAATTTTTAGTGTTTTTTGTGTTTTTTTGGGTTTTTAGGTATTTTAGGGTTTTTTTTAGGTTTTTTGGATTTTAGTTTTTTAGTATTTTTATGCGTTTTTAGCGTCTTTTATTTTTATGGGTTTTTTGGATTTTTAGGCTTTTTAGGGTATTTTAGGGTTTTTTTTAGGTTTTTTGAGTTTTTAGTGTTTTTAGTGTTTTTATGGGATTTTTGCGTATTTTATGGCGTTTTTTGGGTTTTTGAAAGATCTTTAGCGTATTCTAGGGTTTTTTTAGGGTTTTTAAGTTTTTGAGTTTTTAGTGTTTTTATGGGTTTTCAGCGTCTCTTTCTGGTTTTCATGGGTTTTTAGCATATTTTAGGCTGTTTTTAGCTTTTTTAGGGTATTTTAGGATTTTTTTAGGTTTTTAGTGTTTTTATGGGTTTTTAGCGTCTTTTTATGGTTGTTAAGGTTTTTTTTTTTTTTTTTTTTTTTTTTTTTTTTTTCAGTTTTTAGGCTTTTTAGGGTATTTTAGGGGGTTTTTTATTTTTTGTGTTTTTAGTGTTTTATGGGTTTTTAGCGTCTTTTTATGGTTTTTATGGGGTTTTTAGGCTTTTTAGGGTATTTTAGGGGTTTTTTTAGGTTTTTTGAGTTTTTTGTGTTTTTAGTGTTTTATGGGTTTTTAGCGTCTTTTATGGTTTTTATGGGTTTTTAGGCTTTTTAGGGTATTTTAGGGTTTTTTTAGGTTTTTTGAGTTTTTAGTGTTTTTATGGGTTTTTAGCGTCTTTTATGGTTTTTATGGGTTTTAGCGTCCTTTTTATGGTTTTTAGGTTTTTTGACTTTCAGTGTTTTTCTTTGGTTTGAGTCTTTAGGTCTTTTTACGGTTTTTTTTTTTGGGTTTTTTAGGCTTTTCAAGGTATTTAGGATTTTTTTTTAGCTTTTTGGATTTTAGTATTTTAGTATTTTTATGCGGTTTTTAGCATTTTTTTTATTTTATGGTTTTTTTGGATTTTAGGCTCTTTTGGGTACTTTAGGGTATTGATAAGTATTTGTTGAGTTTTTAGTGTTTTTATTTTTTATGGGGTTATCGCTTTTATGGTTTTTATGGTTTTTTTGAGGTTTTTTAGGCTTTTGTATTTTTGGATTTTTTTAGGTTTTTGATTTTAATGTTTTTAGTGTTTTTATGGGTTTTTAGCGTCTTTTTATGGTTTTTATGGTTTCTTTGGGTTTTTAGGCTTTTTAGGGTATTTTAGGGCTTTTTTAGGTTTTTTGAATTTT
>JACAGA010000003.1:4991651-5003427 GCA_029231665.1 Morus indica | reverse complement strand
CTTCTTGCGAAGCACATCACTCATACTAGCCAGCATAAAGCACTTTGCTTTATTGTTGGCCTTGATCCAGCGATCAAAAGGCTCCCTTGCGGTTTTGGATGCATTAGCCGCGGGTTCAGGAGGACATTCCT
This sequence comes from Morus indica, assembly GCA_029231665.1. Taxonomy (NCBI): domain Eukaryota; kingdom Viridiplantae; phylum Streptophyta; class Magnoliopsida; order Rosales; family Moraceae; genus Morus; species Morus indica. The sequence goes on along the minus strand of JACAGA010000003.1, from coordinate 5,003,296 downwards.
CCACTAGGACAAACTTATAGTCTTCGCAGACCAATAGTATGTTCATGTTACTTTTCCACTTAGCATAATTATCACGTCTAATTTTTCAGTCGCTAGTAGTGTGATAATGGGATTCGACATATTGCTGGAAATAAATAGAATATTCATCTAATCAATTTATGTGCATGAATATCAAGGCATGTTAATTTAGGCACAATTAAATATGATGCATGATGCACATGAAAAATACATAAATCATGTTTTAATTTTTGGTGCCAACGATAATTCAATTTACCACGAATATAGTGCCGCCGTAGGGTAGGTCAAAATATCGCAAATTGAACCGAGACCTTCTCAATTAATAAATATAATCAAAATATCTCATATTTTCATATTTACTAACTACCGCTAATTTTGGTCAAAAATATAATCAACCATTTGATTATATCTCCATGAGTGTAACCCATCATTTCAGATTCTACAGACTTAACTCCGGAGTGCCGCCGTAGGGTAGGTCAAACCGGAAATACATCCTTGAATCCTATCTCTAGGAAGTCAACCTTGTTATTGATCCGAAAGAACACTTTCCGTAGGGAGTGCGGAATCGGTGCCGCCGCGAAGCCCCTTTCGAATCTCACGGTGTTGAACTAATGATGGAGACCAGTGGGTCGTATTGTCATACAACCCTCTCCCCCTCATTATTTTGCAAATATGTATTTTGTTTGAAAAACATCTCATGATTTTCAAATTGAAAAATAAACAATTTATTTTTCGGATATGTGAAATTCCAAAATTTAACTCTTAAATTTAATTTCACATGTAACATTATTTTGCAAATCAATTTTGCAACTTAAATCAATTTAATCATATTAAATCAATTTTCAGCGCATGGTTTATAACGGTCGGGTAACCTGCTTACCCTCCCACTACGACGAGGTGCCATAGGAGTCTGATCAGGAACTGTGGTCTTTTCTCTGAGTGGTCCGACAACTCTTGTCGAATGTGGTCCGATCTGATCGGCAAGTAACTCTTCTAATACTATCTTACTTCTGGGCTTGAAATCTATCATATAGTCATGCTCCAGAAATGTGGCATTTGTCGATACAAACACCTTTTGATCTGCTTGCCTATAAAACAGTCCTCCTCTTGTCCCTTGTGGGTATCCCACAAAGATGCATACTTCTGACCTTGGTTCCAACTTCCCGGTCTTTTGCCTTAGCACATGTGCTGGACTCCCCCATATGCGAATGTGTCTCAAACTAGGTTTTTGACCATTCCACAACTTTAGGGGTGTCTTAGGTATAGATTTAGATGGAACTAGATTCAGAATATACATAGCGGTTTTTAGGGCGTAACCCCAAAAAGAAGTAGGCAATGAAGAATAACTCAACATTGATCTTATCATGTCGAGCAAAGTCCGATTTCTCCTTTCGGCCACACCATTCTGCTGTGGTGTACCGGGTGCAGTCAATTGGGATACCACACCTTCTTCAATCAAGAAATCCCGGAACTCTTGGTCCAGGTATTCACCCCCTCGTTCTGATCGAAGTGTCTTGATTGGTTTACCTAATTGTTTTTCAACTTCTGCTCGGAATTCTCTAAACTTTTCAAAAGTTTCAGATTTCCGTTGCATCAGGTAAACATAACCATATCTTGAATAGTCATCAATAAAAGTGACGTAATATTCGTAACCTCCTCTAGCTTGGACGTTTAACGGTCCACATACATCTGAATGTATCAGCTGTAGGGGTTCTGTAGCTCTTACTCCTTTTGCTGTAAAAGGTCTCTTGGTCATTTTACCTTCCAAACAAGATTCACAGACTGGAAGCCCGCCAACTTTTAGCTCGCGCAAAGGACCATCCTTTACCAATCTTTCAATCCTATTTAGGTTAATGTGACCAAGTCTAAGGTGCCACAGATATGTGTTATTTTCGTGAGAAATCTTTTGCTTTTTATTCTTAGGTTCGGTAACTCTGAACATTTCAGTGTTAAGCAGTGAGTTAGGTATTGGTTTTATACAATATAAACCATCATCCAAACGTCCAGAACAAATATTTAAACCATTTCGAGAAATATGAACGAATTCATTATCAAAATAAACTTTAAATAATTGTTCAAATAATTTGGCCACAGAAATCAAATTTCTGTGAATGTCTGGAATAAAATAAACATTGTTCAAAACTAAAAATTTATTTTCCCTAAAACGAAGTCTAACTTCTCCCACTGCTTTTGCCGAAACTCTTGCGCCATTGCCTACTTTCATCGTGTAGTCCCCATCGGCTAACTCAGTGTAAGAACTAAGACTTTGCAAAGAAAAACAAACATCATTAGTTGCTCCCGAATCAATTATCCAGGCTGAGGTATCACCCTCTACTAAACATGTTTCAAGAACTAGTAAATCTGATTTACCTTGTTCTTTTTTCTCATTCGCTTTTCCCTGGTTCTGGTTTTTCCTATTGTTGTTACCAGAACTTCCTGCAACTACAACATTTGCTTCTCCTCCCCTTCTTTTGTTGGTGGATTCGAAGTTTTGCAGGTCATTCATGAGTTCAGTGAGATTGCACTTCTTTTTGTTCATAACAAAGTTGTTCACGAACTCATGGAAGTCAGGGGATAGGCTTTCCAGGATGATGCCAACTTGGGTGGCTTCATCGATTCTGGCACCATTGAGCTCCGCATCGTGGAGGTGATCAATCATGTTCAAAACATGTGCCTTGACTGAAGAACCTTTCTTCATCTTATCGTTCATGAAAGCCCTTACGGCATCCAAATGAGCCTTTTCAGAAGGAGTGCCGAACATGGCTTCTAGAGACTCCATTATCTCATAAGCAGTCTCCATCTCCTCATGCTTCTTACGAAGCACATCGCTCATGCTGGCCAGCATAAAGCACTTTGCTTTATTGTTGGCCTTGATCCAGCGATCAAAAAGCTCCCTTGCGGTTTTGGATGCATTAGCCGCGGGTTCAGGAGGACATTCCTCCGCTAGGACAAACTTATAGTCTTCGCAGACCAATAGTATGTTCATGTTACTTTTCCACTTAGCATAATTATCACTGTCTAATTTTTCATTCGCTAGTAGTGTGATTATGGGATTCGACATATTGCTGGGAATAAATAGAATATTCATCTAATCAATTTATGTGCATGAATATCAAGGCATGTTAATTTTGGCACAATTAAATATGATGCATGATGCACATGAAAAATACAAAAATCATGTTCTAATTCTGGGTGCCAACGATAATTCAATTTACCACGATTATAGTGCCACCGTAGGGTAGGTCAAAATATCACAAATTGAACCGAGACCTTCTCAATTAATAAATATAATCAAAATATCTCATATTTTCATATTAATTAACTACCGCTAATTTTGGTCAAAAATATAATCAACAATTTGATTATATCTCCATGAGTGTAACCCATCATTTCTGTAATGATCGGGAAAATATTAAGTCAAAATCGGACAGTCCGGTATTTGACCGTATTTATTCCCGGAACAGAAAGTAGTAGAAATATTGATGTAATCAGGAAAGTGTTATGTAGAAACTTTATATACGGGGTAAAATCACCCGAAAAGTGTAAAGTTATAATACAAATATTTTTACAGAGGAAATTCGTAAATATCAGTTGTGAATAGTAAAATATCGGTTAAAAGTTAGAAATTTTAACAAGTATATTTTAGTTATGAAAAACTGAAATATTTTGTAAATGACCAAATGACCAGTTAGAAAAAGAGTAGAAATATTAGAAGTAAGAAAAATGACAAAAGTTCCTGAAGCAGAATTTTCCCGAGTCAGTTAAGGCGGGAAACTGCGAAAAAAAAAGTACCGCGAGGGTACGCGTTTTGGGCAATTCTGGATTGTTTAAAATGAAAATTTCAGAAAAAGAAATTGACTATTGAGATACCCAAGAGAAGTGGGTTGAATATGAGAAATTTGACCCAGGGTGCTCGGCAGTCCAGAAAAGCAGTATAGAACCTGTACCGGGTGAGAAATTATCGGTACCAGAAAGAGACTCGTTTTGAAAAATGAAAAGTTTGGTCTTGACAAGAAAAATGTGAGGAACACGGAACCACTTAAATCAAGTGTGAAACTTAATTAGAATTAGTCAAATTAAATTATAGAAATTAAAGTGATTTCTTTAATTTAATTTAGAAAGTAATAAGAGATATTATTATAAATAATATTATGATATTCATTAATACACTTAAAGAGGCCTACGGAAGGAAATTAGAAACATTATGTTCTATTTTCCTACGGGTGGCCGAGAGACTAGAGAAAAGAGAGAGAAAAGAGAGAAAATCAAGGGAAAATCAAGGAATCACCCATTTTCGCCGAAATTTCTTCCGTTCAGTCCGGTGGAAATATAACCTGAGGCATTCTAGCGGAGAATCTCAACTTTTCAAGGTAAGATTTCGGATTTTTCATGAGAAACTGCATGCTTTTTCGTCTGGATGAATAGTACTCATCTCGGGAAAAATCCGTAAAACTGAAAAACGAAACCGAGGTTTTGTCGGGGACTACGATAGGAGTTTAATGTGCAAGTATTGAAAGGATTGAACAATTTTTTTTGGATTTACACTAAAAATCCGAAAATCCCTAGAAATGGAGGAAATGTATTTTTGTTCAATTTTTGTAGCAATTTGTGTTCAGGAATGTGAATTTGGACTACAGGTACCGAAATCGGAAGTAAAACGAGTTATTGAAAACTCGGGAAACGAGGAAAATTAAGGCGAAACTCTGCCGACATTTCCTAAAATTTAGTTAGCAAGCAATGAGTTAGGAATCTGATTCTAGAGAATGGATAACAGTTTTAAAGCTCGGAAATGAATTGATTAAGATTCAGAAAACGAGATACACAAATATGTGTAAATTACCTCTTGAGCTAGAATTCGGCCTTAAGGGGAAAAAGTCCATAAATGAGTTTGAAATTAGATTTAAGAATCTAAGTATGAGGAATTGTGATTGGAATAGGGAATTGATACCTATTTCCAGGAAACAGGTTTTGGCACGAGAGCCGAAGCAACGAGAAAGAACTTCCAACAAGCGGGAATCCTAGCGGATTAACGGTAAGTATAGACATATATGTTTGTCTGGACTCGAGTAAGCTGTAGTTAGACTTAGAACTATTAATTTATTTATGTTCTTAAGTCTATATGATTACATGTGATTATACATGTTTGGAGGGCTTAATGCTCTAGATTTCAGAAGGGCGACATATGGTTACCCTTATGCATAGTTACAAGACTGACGGGTCGCCGGCCTCCGCAAGGGAGGAAAATCTCAAAGAGTAGAGATTCCGACTTGACCAGACAGTAAGTAATGAGCCAGTAAAGTAAAAGACTGACGGGTCGTCGGCCTCCGTAAGGGAGGGAAATCTCACAGAGTAGAGATTCCGACTAGACCAGCCAGTAAAGCAAGAACAGAAAGATAGAAAGTAGTTTAAAGCATGTTTCACACGAGCATATTGGCATCATAACTCTTAATGTAATTTCTATTAGTTTATGATGTATGCATGTTTATACTTGCTGAGCGTTAGCTCATCAGTTTACTCGGGTGCAGGTAACAAAGGTAAGCAGCCAGTCATATAGTGGTTTGCTTGATGGACATGCGGAGGCAAGGGTGGCGGAAATGTCATGGGTGCACGGGAGTGGTCTTTACTACGCTCGCTTAGAAATTAAATTCCGCTGCAAATAAATGTAATGTAGAATAATAGTATGTATGTTTAGTTCTAAGAGGAAGATATTACCACCATTGTCTTGGTAAAGAACAACGGACTGTAATAAGTTAAGACAAGTTTCGGGAACTAGTATGATACCGAATCTTTAAAGTAATAGCAAGATGTGCTATTAGTGTACCAACATAACATGTTAAGATCCGAGGGTTAATGTAGTAAAGAAAAAAAATTTACCCGGACATGAACGTAAATTAAAGAGACAATAGTCTAACAACGAATAATGGATTAGACTATAGCTTAGCCCATTAGTAGTAGAGTATAAGGAACGGTGACCACGCCGTGACAAGTCCCGCACCTATGCTTCTGCGCAGTCCAGGTAAATTAGTTTATGAACTAAAACTTAGAATTGCTTATTTCTTTTGGCAAGACAGAACAGGTACTAATGGATCGATCATATCCATCATCCCGGTTAGCGCCCACACCACAAGAGAATACGTTGTGGGGACGGGTAAGAATGTTTCTAATGTCACGGTTCCGACAAACAGAGAGGTTGGTACCCACTCCTGCTAGATATAGCCATCCACCAGTGGATCGGGAGTTAAGGGCTCTAGAGCCCATGGCGGCCCAGGCTGCACACCGAGCAAGTAGAGTTGTTTTGACTACAGGTCGAGCCGCAGCCAGGTTCTACACCTGTAATCCACCTTCCTTCGATGGGCTTTCACATCCCACTAGAATTAGGGATTGGCTGCACCGTGTCGAGTACGTGATGCGAGCCTGTGACATAGCTCGAGAGGAGTGGATTGTACTCACAGCGAGTCTGTGAGAGGGCAATGCCCTAATCTTTTGGCAAGCTTTGGATGAGGACGAAATAGCAGAGATGCAATGGGAAGAGTTTTGCCACATGTTAAAGCATCAGTTTCTTCCCCAGGTCATGCCATCTGAGTCAGCACCACAGCAGAGTGGAGAGACACAGAGTCAGGTGAGTGTAGCCGTGACCTACACCCAAGCTCGAGAGTTTATCATACAAGCCGAGAGGGCGAGTATGAGATCGGATGAGGCCGTTGTAGCCTATATAGCGAGAGTTTTGACAGAGGTACTAGCTCCGAATCAAACTTTTAATCTAAGTGAGGATGAGCGGTGTCAGATCCTATGGAGAGGTCTGACGGAAGAGTACCAGCGTCGGCTAGTTCCGCGATCGGATCAGACCCTCACACAATTTATCGCCGAGGCGAATCATTGTGAGCACCAGCTGCTAGAGGAGAGGACACGGCCAGCGGTGGTTAGGCGAGACTTCCCGTTTTCCAATACCCGTATCAGGAGACATGATGCGGAAGCCACTACTTCTCGACAACGACCGAGACCCGAGATAGAGGCAGCGGACGAGCCTATGGCCATTCGGCGAAGATGGACCTACGTTGGGACCGTTGGTGAGGAAGCTAGTGGTAACCCTCAGTCGGATCTCGAGGAGGATTTGGAGGAAGACCCCGAGGAGGATCCTGAGGAACACTTAGATGATGAGGATTAAGTTAGGACTTAGCGTCTTATTTATTTAAATATGATGCAAGGTTATGTAAATAGTATTGAGAAACTTAGACTAATGATGTTTTATGTATGATGTGATATGTATGGAATGGGACATACATAATAGATATGAATGAAAGGCTTAAAAACCTTTACTTTTGTGATGATTTGTATATGATGTGATATGCATGATATGGGGCATGCATAATAGGAGAACATATAGAATGTATGTTTTGCTAATTTATATGAGAATGAATGATAGTTTAAAGTATTGCAAGTCAAGGAGCTTTAGAAGCAGTTCTTTTTGCACTTAGACCAATGATGTTGCTCTTTAAGTGATATAGACACAGCAACATGGTTCGTACACGTTCAAAGAGAACACAAGCAGAACATAATCCTCCAGCACCAGACCTAGCTAAAGAAGTAGCAGGTCTGAGGGGGCAAATAACAGCCCAGGCTGAGGAAAGTAGACAGTTAAGAGAATTGCTTACCCAGTTGATACAGGGTCAGCAGGTTGGAGGAGCTCCCCCTCCGCAGGCGGTTCCAGCACAAGCCGCCCAACCTGAGCAACCCGCAGAGAGGGTTGAACCCCAAGAGCCAGTAAGGGGTGAGATGGGGTACCAAGAAATGGTCCCAAGGGAACCATTGTATGTAAGGTTTAAGAGAATCGCACCTCCAGAGTTCGATGGATCAACAGATCCACTCGAGGCTGAGGAATGGTTAGCATCCATTCAGACAGTGTTTGAGTTTATGGAACTCACCGACAGGGAGAAGATTAAGTGCGCCGCTTTTGTATTAAAGAAAGATGCCTGCTATTGGTAGAAATCAGTGTGCGCCAGAAGGAATGTGAGACAGACGTTGTGGGATGAATTTCTATGGGAATTTAACCGTAAGTATTACAACTTAGAAGCCCTGAAGACTCAACAGAATGAGTTCAACAATTTTAAGCAGGGCGACCAGACAGTTGTAGAAGCATGCTGACGATTTGATCAGTTGGCACGACTATGTCCTCAGTTGTTTCCAACAGAGGAAGAGAAGGTTAGGAGGATGATTAATATGCTCTGAGGAGATATAGCCACCGTTGTGGAAAGTGGGGAGTATCCACCAACCACGGTAGCCGATCTAGTGAATCGGGCAATACGTGTGGAGCATAACATTGCAAAATCTAGAGGGGATAGGGCAAGCCTTTAAGATAGCACTACCATCAGGTGATGCGTTGTTGTCTAGTTACTGGTTACGTCACGTACTAGTAGAGATAGCAGGAAGAGAACTAAATGCGGACCTAGTTGTTCTGAACTTAGTAGATTATGATGTGATCCTAGGAATGGATTTTCTAGGAAAGTATAATGCTACAATAGACTGTAGAAAGAAAAAGGTAGTTTTTCAGCCAGAAGGAGAACATATGTTTAAGTACATGGGTTCCACATCAGGGACACCCAAACGTTTTATTAGCTCCCTAGAAGCCAGACGATTGATGTCTAGCGGATGCACTGGATATTTGGCGTATGTGGTGGATAGGAACCAAGAGGGGACACATCAACCAGAAGATGTTCCCATAGTCAAGGAGTTCCTAGACGTTTTTCCAGAGGAATTACCCGGACTTCCTCCAGATCGGGAAATAGCTTTTGAGATAGAGCTTCTCCCCGGCACCGCACCAATATCCAAAGCACCGTACAGGATGGCTTCAGCGGAACTGAAAGAGTTGCGGGTTCAACTTTAAGAAATGTTAGACAAAGGCTTCATCAAACCGAGTTTCTCGCCATGGGGAGCTCCGGTCCTCTTTGTCAAAAAGAAGGACGGCACGCTTCGGATGTGCATAGATTATAGAGAGCTCAACAAAGTCACCATCAAGAACAAGTACCCATTGCCACAAATCGATGACTTGTTCGACCAGTTGAAGGGAGCAACCACATTTTCGAAGATAGACCTTCGATCGGGGTATCATCCACTCAAGATTAGAGAAGAAGAAATTTCCAGAACGACATTCAGAACTCGGTATGGACACTATGAATTCTTAGTGATGCCGTTTGGACTTACAAATGCCCCAGCAGCATTTATGGACCTTATGAACAGAGTCTTCAGAGAGTATTTAGATAAGTTTGTTATTGTTTTTATCGATGACATCCTTATATACTCACGAGATCCACAGGAGCACGCAGAACATTTGAGGATCGCACTACACACGTTGAAGAAACATCAGCTATATGCGAAGTTTTCTAAGTGCGAGTTCTGGTTAGATAAAGTCCACTTCCTCGGACATGTAGTATCTAAGGAAGGAATCACCGTGGATCCAGCAAAGGTTGAAGCGGTTGAGAAGTGGCCAGTTCCAAAGAGTGTTACGGAAATTCGAAGTTTCCTAGGATTGGCAGGGTATTACAGAAGGTTTGTGGAGGGATTTGCTCGTCTTGCAGCTCCTCTCACTGCCTTAACCAGAAAAGATAGAAGGTATGAATGGACAGATGGATGTGAACAGAGTTTCAGAGAGATCAAAAGAAGATTAATTAGTGCTCCAGTACTCACGATCCCAGAAGAGGGAGAAAAATTTGACATCTACAGTGATGCCTCAAAGACAGGACTAGGAGCCGTGTTGATGCAAAATGGCAAGGTCATTGCTTACGCATCTCGGCAACTAAAGGATCACGAGCGTAATTACCCAACGCATGATCTTGAGTTAGTCGCAGTAGTTTTTACGCTCAAGTTATGGCGGCATTACCTATATGGGGTTCAATGCCAAATTTATACGGACCATCAGAGCCTAAAGTACTTCACGTAGAAGAGCTTAATATGAGACAAAGACGATGGCTTGAACTTGTGAAGGACTACGATTGTGAAATCCTTTACCATCCAGGTAAAGCCAATCGAGTAGCAGACGCTTTGAGTAGAAACCCAGCACTACGGACTCCAGTGGAGACCGAATTGTTGCCCAAGCAGCTTCAACAAAAGATTAATCTCCTAGACCTCGAATTAATCTCTGGTAAGTTAGCTTCTCTGAGGCTACAGCCTGTGCTACAGGACGAGATACGAGAAGCTCAGAAAGGTGATCCAATTATGGATGGATACAGGAAGGAGATAGTAGAGAATGCAAGGTCAAATTTCAGCCTTTCAAAGGATGGAATTCTCCTATACCAAAGAAGAATTTGTGTACCGGATCAAGAGGGGATCAAGAAGCAGATACTCACGGAAGCGCACAGCAAGCCATATTCCGTACACCCAGGTGCCACCAACATGTATCAAGATTTGAAACAACATTTTTGGTGGAGGCGAATGAAGAACGACATAGTTGACTATGTTAGTCGTTGCTTGACATGCCAGAAAGTCAAAGCAGAACATCAGAGACCAGCTGGAAGCTTACAGCCACTAGAGATCCCGGAATGGAAGTGGGAACACTTAGCTATGGACTTTGTGACCGGACTTCCGAGAACTAGTGAGGGATACGATGCCATTTGGGTAGTCGTGGATCGGCTAACGAAATCAGCGCATTTCATTCCGATTAAGATAACTTACTCCTTAGAGAGGTTAGCTGAGTTATACGTGGCTAAGGTAGTAAAGCTACATGGAGTACCAGTTATTATAGTGTCGGACATAGACAGCCGATTTACCTCCAATTTTTGGAGAAGTGTTCAGGAAGCGATGGGGTCAGAATTACGCTATAGCACAGCGTTCCACCCCCAGACGGATGGGCAGTCAGAGAGGACCATTCAGACCCTTGAAGATATGCTTCGTGCATGCGCAATGGATTTCAAGGGCGCATGGAGTATGAAGTTGCCATTGATCGAATTCTCGTATAATAATAGTTACCAAGCTTCCATCGGCATGGCCCCGTATGAAGCACTTTACAGAAGGAAGTGTAGATCCCCAGTTCATTGGTATGACACTCAGGAAAAGTAGCTTCACAAGACGGAATTCATTCAAGAGGCCATAGAGACAGTGCAAAAGATCCGTAGAAGATTAGAGACGGCTCAGAGCCGGCAAAAGAGTTATGTAGATAAACGACGGAGACCCTTGGAATTTTCTGTAGGGGACTCTGTATTCCTAAAAGTCGCACCAATGAAGGGTGTGATGCGTTTTGGGAAGAAAGGTAAGCTGAGTCCACGTTACATAGGGCCTTTTGAGATCATTGAAAGAATAGGAAAGGTAGCTTACCGACTAGCTCTACTGCTAGAGTTGGCTTCAGTGCACAGTGTGTTTCATGTAGCAATGCTCCGGAAGTATATCTCGGATCCATCGGACGTGTTACAGCATGAGCCTATTCAGATTCACGAAGATTTGTCCTATGAGGAACAACCAGTCCAAATTCTAGCCAGAGAAGAAAGGAAACTCAAAAGTCGTAGTATCCCAATGGTTAAAGTGCAGTGGAAAAATCACAACGTTGCAGAAGCCACTTGGGAAGTAGAAGAAGAGATTAGACAGAAGTAGCCCCAGTTGTTCTGATTTTCGGGACGAAAATTCCTTAAGGAGGGGTGAAT
>JACAGA010000003.1:4956442-4991551 GCA_029231665.1 Morus indica | reverse complement strand
ATCCGGGTAGTGACACGACGACACGACTCGAAACCCGCACGAAATTAGCGGGTTTGGGTTTATCATAAATAGGTCCGGGTCAAAATCAGGTCGAACCCGCGAAACACGATTAAATAACGTGTCATTTTCAGGTTGACCCGTCAACCCGCAATTGACCCGCAATAACCCGTTTATTAAACGTGTCATATTTAGGTAACACGATTATACAACCCGTTTATTACCCGTTTATTACCTAGGTTAAAAAATAAAAATGTTTCAATATTTTATTCACTTTTTTTCTTCTAACCTAGCCTCATTTTTATCTCACCAGCCGCCCACAGCCCCACACACAAATTCAAAGCAAAACGGCCAAACGCCAAAATACAAATCTCTCTCTCAGCCGCCCACATCCACTCTCTCTCAGCTCTCCGGAGAGTCTCCGCCGCTTCTCAGTCCACCGCCACCACCGCTTCTTCTTTCCTCTCCACCGTGCCTCTCTCAGCTCTCATCTCCTCTCCGCCAGTCCTGGGCCGTGGAGTGGACCACCGGCTGATCTCACTCTCAGTCCACCGCCAGCCACCGCCACCGGCTGATCTTCTTCTTTCCTCTCCACTCGCCACTATTCCACTCCACCGTGCCTCTCTCAGCTCTCATCTCCTCTCCGCCACTTCTCAGACCCGGTACCTGGAGTGGACCACCGGCCGGCTGATCTTCTTCTTTCCTCTCCACTCGCCACTATTCCTCTCCACCGTGCCTCTCTCAGCTCTCATCTCCTCTCCGCCACTTCTCAGACCCGGTCCCTGGAGTGGACCACCGGCCGATCTCAGTCCACCGCCACCGCCACCGCCACCGGCAGATCTCAGTCCACCGCTTCTCCACCGTTCCTCTCCACTTGCCGCCTGTTTCTCCGCTGCAAGCAAACAAGGTCACGGCCGTAAAACCCATCCCCGTCCGTTCATTTCTTCCCATTTGTTCAGTTTACTTTTTTTTCTTTTCCATAACTTTTATTTTCTCATCTTGGATTTCAGGTATATCTCGGATTCGCAGATTCTTGGATTCAGAAATCAAAAGAGTTGGTGGTTGCTTGTTCTTCTTCGAAGTTGTTGTTCTCTTCTCCGAAACAGGTTAGTTAAACAGAGTTAGTAATCTTTAAACAGAGTTGTTGTTCTCAAAGACAAAGACAAAGAATGAAAGGTAATTCTGTTCTTGAATATTTGTTTCTGGTGTGTAAGAAACAAGGGAATATTTCAAACTTAAATAGCCGTGATTTCCAATCATGCTGTAGCCGTTATTTGTTCTTAAATAGCCGAAATTGGTTTGAGCTACAATCATGTTATAGCTTGACAAACAAGGGAATATTTCAAACAAGGGTAAGCTGTAGGACTTCTAAAAACAAGATGTTAGCCGTGATTTGCAAGTCTTCATTTTTGAATGAAGATATATTTTTGCAAGTCATCATGTTAGCCGTGATTTGCAAGATATATTTTTGAATGAAGATGTTAGCCGTGATTTTCTAAGATATATTCTTGACTTGGTACAAGCCAATTAGAACAGGGAAACTTGACTTGGCAATATGTTTGGATTGGCTGTCTCAATCATAATGCGCACAAGGGAGATACTTATTCACAAAATAAATGAAAAAAAAAATAAAAAAGCAAAATTGTTCCTTATATCTCTTAAAAAGTCAGTGGAAAAATACCCACTTGGTTGGATGCCAGTGTTCCTTATATTACTTGCATGCACAGTTTCTCATTTTGACTTGTGAAGCCACTTGGTTGGATGCCACTGTTACGAGGTGCAAAATGGAGAGGTGTTAAAAGCTCTCATGATAATCCTCCGGTCTCATGACAATATTGCTTACATTAATGTTGTATTAATGTTGCTTACATTAGAAACCCAAAAGGAACTGAAATCCTAGTTTTAACATCAGTAGCATGTGTTCTAGATCCTTTTGGATTAATGTTGCATTTGTTTCTTTATCCTTCATTGATATGCATTAATGTTGCTTTGTGTAGATAACACAATGGAAATTGATCTTGAGTCAATTGAGTCTCAAAGTGTGGATATTGAGGTTAAAGAGATTGATGGTTCAAGTTTGAATACCGAAACTAAAGGCGCTGCCGCTGAACATCAGAAAAGAAAAAGGAAGCTGACCTCAAAAGTGTGGAGTCACTTTGTTCATCTTCCTTTGGGTCCGGACAAGAAATTGAAGGCCAAGTGCAAACATTGTAAGTCTGTGTACCTTGCGGACAGTAAGTACGGAACTGGTAATCTAAAACGTCATCTTGTGAATTGTCTGAAAACCTCCTACCGTGATATAGGGCAGATGCTCATTGCCCAAGAAGCTGGTGCAGTGACACTTGGTGGAGGTAAGTATGATCCCGAAAAGTTTCGTGAGTTGGTTGTAGCAGCTATAATCATGCATGATCTACCTTTTAGTTTTGTTGAATATGCGGGAATAAGATCTATATTTCAGTACTTGCACCCTCAAATTCAATTGGTCTCTAGAAATACTGCAAAGGCTGACGCCTTAAAGCTTTACAAGAAGGAAAAGCTGCGAACTAAATTGATGTTAGAGACTATCCCAGGTAGAATTAGCTTTACTTCTGATGCATGGACTTCTTTGACTAGTGATGGATATGTTTGTCTCACTGCGCATTTCATAGATAAGAATTGGAACTTGCAGAAAAAAGTGTTAAACTTTAGTTTTATGCCACCCCCACATAGTGGTGTTGCTTTGTCTGAGAAACTTTATGCATTTTTGAGTGAATGGGGAATTGAAAACAAGGTGTTTAGTGTGACATTGGATAATGCTTCTGCGAATGGTGTTTTTGTTGACATGTTAAGAGAGCAACTAGTTGTCAAAGGGGTTCTTGTACACAATGGCGATCTATTTCACATGCGATGTTGTGCACACATACTAAATTTAGTTGTGCAAGAGGGTTTGAAGCAGATTGATGATTCAATTGTTAAGAGCCGTGATAGTGTCAAATATGTCAAGGGATCCCAAGTGAGGAAGCAAAAGTTCTTAGATTGTGTGAAGTTAGTTGCAATTGGTGATAAGAAAGGGTTGTGTCAAGATGTACCAACTAGGTGGAACTCGACATATCTTATGCTTGAAAGTGCTCTTTACTATCGCCGTGTATTTCAACATGTAGAGTTGAGTGATTCAAACTACAAGCATTGTCCTTCTAGTGCCGAGTGGGACAAAGTTGAAAAGATTAAAACTTTTTTGAAGTTGTTCTATGATGCAACTCTTAAATTTTCTGGAACAAAGTATCCCACTGCCAACTTGTACTTCCCTTCCATTTGGCATTGTTGTGTCATGTTGAAACAATATTTAGAAGGTGATGATGGGTACTTAAAGTATATGGCAACCGCAATGTGGGGCAAGTTTCAAAAGTACTGGTCTCAATTCCATCTTACCTTGGCTATAGCATGTGTTCTAGATCCTCGTTTTAAGCTTAGGCTTGTTGAGTTTAGCTACAAAAAGCTTTATGGAGATGATTGTGTTGAATGCATCTCAATGAGGAGTACGTTGTACTCTATTTTTGAAGAGTACAACAAAAAAAAGAAGGCTTCAACTAGCCAAAAGACCAATGCTTCTGAAACTTGTATGATGGAAAAAGAAGGAAATGATGATGTGGATATGTTCAAGGTAATTTACCTATTTATTAGTAATGCGGATGTTCTATGCTTATGTTTGATTGTGTATTCTTATACTATCTCTTTCTCATTTTGTAGGAATTTGATGAGATGTCTTCAATTGACTCTACTATCGAATATCAGAAATCAGAGCTTGACCTTTATTTGGATGAGCCAAGAATGGCTAGGACCGCGGATCTTGATATCCTTTCCTTTTGGAAATCAAACCAATTTCGATATCCAGCACTAGCTTCTATGGCTTGTGATATATTGGCTGTCCCTGTTTCTACAGTTGCTTCTGAAGCTACATTTAGTGTTGGTGGTAGAGTTCTTGATTCATTTCGTAGCTCACTTAAACCCAAGACAGTTGAAGCACTTGTTTGTACCAGAGATTGGTTATATGGAGACAAAGGTAGTTTCAAACTTACTTAAATTATGTATATTTTCTATATTGATTTTGAACTAACTTGTATATGTATATCTATTTGTTTTTGTGTAGATTTCAATGAAGAGGTGGAGGATCTTACTCAAGATATCTTTAACTTTTCATTGAAAGAAGAGGAGCCTTTCTCACAGGGATCAACGTCTCCTAAACGTAATGATGCACTTGAAGTCCCCCCATTGCAACAAATTATTTAAATGTTTAATTATTCATCATGTATGTTTGTTTTCTAAATTGTAAGACTTTTATGTGTTTGTTTTTTAATTTGTGAGAGACTTTCATGTGTTTGTTTTAATTTTGAACTTAGATTATGTAATGTCTCTATATCATGTTAAACAGGTTGAGAAACATGTTCAAGAATAGGTTTTGAAATAGGTTCTGAAGGAGGTTTAAACGTGTTAACGTGTTGACAGTAATCAGGTCATAAACGTGTTGACAGGTAATTAACGGGTTGACACGACCCGTTTATGACCTGTTTCGTAAACGTGTTGACAGGTACTTAACGGGTTGACACGACACGTTTACGACCTGTTTAATAAACGGGTTAATCGTGTCGTGTCGTGTCAACCCGCTAATAAACATGTCGTGTTTGGGTTTAGAATTTTGACACGATTAATAAACGGGTCGTGTTCGTGTCAGACCTATTCGTGTCAACTGATGGGTTCAACACGACACGAACACGACCTGTTAACACGAATTGCCACCCCTAAATAATAATCGTCTTAAAATCTTGGGCAAATACAAAAATAGTGAATTTCATGGTACAAGTAACCCTACGCTATCAAAAGTGCCTTTTTATCTACTTTCGTACCCACATAAATAAAGGCTTTTATATTTAAAAAGTTTATTATATCAAACTTGACTTAGATCTCGAAATAGAAAATGGATTTACCATTTCCTCCAAAAAGTAGTTGCATTGCCCTTTCAATAACTAAAAAATTTTAAGAAAATTCTTTGGTAGGAAATGAAAAATAGTAAAATACCATACCACTCAAATTCCGCAAAATTTTTGAATTTACGGTTAAAGAGCGCATCTAATATGATAAACTGCCTTACCGATAGGAACTTTTCCATGTCAACTTTGAGCTTCAAATCTATTCTCGAATACAAAATTTTCCTGGGTTTAATTCCACTGAGGGACATGTTTATCGACCACGGCTTTTGGTGATAATGAATTCACATCTTGTGCAGTCCAACATGATTTCCACACCCAATTTAAGATAAGTGTTCAACACTAACTTAGTCACCCCAATTTTTGCTAGTTGATTCAAGAAAGTCAACAACTGAATACAAATCCAAAATGGACTCAGAAGAAGCACAACAGTAAAGCACATTAAAACCATGAAACAGTGGACAAAACGCTAAACAAAACCCCGACTTTTTCAGTCACCAAAAAATGCAAATTTCTACTCATGGAGAGCCTATTGCCTGCGCATTCCACGTCCCCGGCCGCGAAAAGCACCTCCTCCACGCCCTCTGCCCATGGCGCCAGCAGCGGCTTCCCCCTGTGCACTCTCAGACTACACACCAACATCAAAAGCAACATTAATTAAACAGTTTTTAACAACACTGGACTAAGACACCAAACGAAATGCATTAAAACAATGATCAAGCATCCTTTAAAGTTAGCTAAAGCGGACATGACCTTAAACACGGCACAAATATCACATATGGAAGAGTCTTGCATGTAGAATAGTCTCAATAGTCGTGGAGAGGATTTCACTCTAAAGCTCCAGTGGATAAAGCAGTGTTAACCATTCGCTAGTATGAAGTTATACATGTTTTCATTATGCTTAAAGCAGGAATCATTTCTCTCCAATAATTTATTTAAATGTTTGAAGTAAGAAAAAAAAATCCTTTTCGAGAACTTTGAGACAATTTCTCTACTAGAAAAAATCTCGACAGTTCAGATTCACCGCATCTTGTGACAGTGAGAACGTTGACTAGGATTAGTTTTTCCTTCTTTTAGCTAACTTCATCCAAGTTGATTTTGTTATATTAGAGCGTCTTTATTTTAAGAATATGGAAAAAATCAAATTTTCATGTCAAGGTACTCAACCAATATATGATAAATTAGAGGGTAATGTAATTAGGGCTTAATTTACAGCAAGTTGTTTGCTATACCATAATCTTATCGACTAAATTTAAATTATATGATTTGCCAACCAACCAAAAGAAGAAAATGAAAAAAACAAAACAAAACAAAATCGCAGGATAATCGAGCAAGGCTAGAACAGTTAAATATGCAAATGCATATATAGGGTATACTATCCTGTGCCTCTCTTCTCTTTCACCCATAAATAAAAAAATTAAAGGAAAAAAAAAAACTCTTTATGCCAATTATGACACCAACCCACGTCATCCATCTCTCCTTCGTATTTAATAGTAAGCAGCAATTTATTCAGCTATCCCAAAAACTATTTTCATAACGCTGTAACAGGAGCGAACAACAGTAGATAAGATAGTAAAATCCGTTTTTCCTAAAGCGTCATAAAAACAGCAATAATAACAGGAAGAATACCGAAGTAATAATCCACAAAGATAGAAATAAATAAGCTAGTTGATATTTCTGAAGAAAGTGTCCTCATTACCTTAGGGTTTTTTACTGTCTCATCTACACTCAAAACAAGGCAAGCTGCTTCAGTGGCAGCATTTATAGCATTGATCTGCAAAAAAGGAAAGGAAAAAAAAAAAGGTAATTACAAACATTCAAATGCGCAAGTACATACCAAAAGAAAATATCATAGCAAGCACACGTCTATGTTATTACCTTTACAACTGATGGTTCCCACACAAAATTAGCACACGAATCTGCAATTCCACCAGTGTTAATGTCCACACCATAAGGTGCACCCTCACCTGTTAAAATCTTGAACAGTCAGTGAAGCAATTGCCAAGTTTTCTAGCTAGTGCAAGACCACAAAACCATCCATAATCTATCCTAACGATGGAAAAAAAAATCTTTAACCACTATCGCAAACAGCCATGAATATTGAAATTAGCGTAATTTTTATACACTCACTCCAACACATAAAGGAAAACTCGGTGATGGTTTCTAGTTTAGAAAGCAAAATCAAATCAATAATATTCAATAGAAGGCCCACCAGAGGGAAGTGCATGTTTTTGTCGCAATTTGTTTAGCACATCGGTTGCATCAAATCCAGCATTGTCACAGAGTTGTCGTGGGATAACCTACAACATACATTAAAAGCATGAGTAACAGATTCTAAATCCAGTAATATAGGGAGAGGAGAATTCGCCCTTGCACTTTCTGCTCAACAATGAATAAAATGATCTCTGAATGAAGAGAAAATCCATAATAATTATCTTTATTAAATTGGTATTCTGTGTGCTCTCAGTTTAAAAGCCATTGTTTTCCGCATGGAAGAACTTAAAAAAAGGCCGAACCGTCTTCAAACTAAGCCAAAGAAAGAAAAGGAAATCCAAAACTTGAAATGCTTAGCAAAGCCTTCCTCTCAGATCTAAAAGAAGAGGCAAAAAACAAGAACAAACCTCCTTTCCTAGAGGAAGAGAATCATAAGGCAAAATCAAGCACAAAAGTTTTATCTCCGTCCATTTTAGAAATTAGAACTCCTAAATGAATAAAATAATGGAGAAGATTTTGATATGTACCGTATTAAATAAAATGCAGTTAAGATTCAGGAACTGCTATTCGAAGTACTCGGAGCTCAGGAAAATGCATACCTCAAGAGCCTTTGCATAAGAGTTCATGAAAAGTTGAGACTTCCCCGCTATTGTTCGTGCATGTTGCCTCAAGTATCGGCTTATCTCCATCTACCATAAAGTGTTAAAAGTTACTAACAGCTAAGAAAATATTTATATTGAAAAAAAAAAAAAAAACACTCTAAAATAAGTTAGACGAAGAAAACAAATATTATTGATAGTAATAAGCACATACATCTATGGCACCACCACCAGCAACTACAGTAGAGTTCTTCATAGCCCTTCTAACAATCATGATTGCATCATGTAAACTACGCTCAGCTTCCTCGATAAACTGGATACATGTATCCAAGAGAAACAAGAGGTTAGCAATGACAAGGACAATCAAAAGTTCAAAGCACATCTACACTTCCCACCAATGGATACCTGATCAGCTCCACCACGAAGAACTATAGTTGCTGTACAACCTGATGGACATCCGCTAAATATATTAAACCTCTCATTTCCTACTTGCCTCTCCTCAAAAACTTCACATGTTCCAAGTACCTTGAACCAGATAAAGCTAAAAACTTTCAGTTCATGAAAAATATAAAAATAAAAATATTAAACCAGTGATAAAAACTAATATCAAGAAAACTGAAAAATCAGTTATGAGTCTTTATGAAACTTGAGCCAGAGACCTCATCGATAATGTTGTTAACAGACGTCTGTACAGTTCCACCCGTAGCAGCAGCTACCCGTTGCAAATCTTCTTCAGTTACACGACCAGCACAAAATATATCTCGATCTGCAAAATACTGGTCACAGACAAATCCTTCAACAATTCTATCAGTAAAATCTGCACTCATCGGTGTGAAATTATCAAAGCTATTCTACAATACTGTAATGAATTTCTCATTTGATGATGTCAAATGAAGATTCAATTTAGAAGAGAAATAACAAATAGATAACAAAAACAAAATGAGACGAGAATGTACATTTCCCAGTCAATGCCCATGGCATTATGAACTTATAATATGCACATACCCAACAGTTGTAAGAACATGACATGCTGAACCTTTTATACTGCAACAATTCAAAATTCATTTCAACTGGAGCATACTGACATCCCTATCCAGTTATATTAGTGTTCCCATTCTTTTTGTTTTATTTTTTAGTGACTACAGTTAAGCACTAAGCATTAGAGGACATCTGAGGAAGCTAAAATGAAATAGCATTGCTAACCAATCTGGTATATTACTCTGGAGAATATCTGAGGAAGCTTAAATGAAATAGCATCATTAATCAGACTGATTTATTGTTCTCAGGGTTGAAGTATTATTAGATGAATTAACTGATAGAACAAACTGTAAGAGCAGAACTAATATACAATTAAAAAATTGAATTAGGATCAGCCCTTGTTTAGTTCTGTACTTTTTATTTGTTGCTAGTATTTACTATTAATAAATCAATTCAGACATCAGTTATAGACTATGCTAAAGTGAGGAAAGGAATTAAGAATGGGCAGGATTGGTCGCCACAATACTAGCCAGCCATTACAATTTAAAAAGGACTAACCCAAAAAACAATTAACAGTAAAGAACCAAGCAAAAACATGTTGATGTGGCTAAGTAACAACTTCATAAAATGCTAAATTTTGTAAGTGAATGGCCAAATGGTGTTACTGATGCATGGATGCATCTAGTAAAGGGGAAATACCAACCTGTGTAGCCAAATCACCAATAGCCAGCCGCGAAAGAACAACTTGTGCCCCACTTTGCACGCACTTATCCAACTTGTCATAAATGATATTCCACTCTGCATCAACAATGGACTGGTACTGCGATGGATCTGAAAGTCTACAACAAGAGATATATAGAGATGCACATTTAGCAATTTCACAGTACACCACGGAAATTCAATCAAAAGAAGAACAAATTATTTTACCTTATCTCAGCATTTTCCTTCTCAGATTTGAGTTCCAATTCAATGTTTAGTAGAAGAATTTTGGGATTT
This sequence comes from Morus indica, assembly GCA_029231665.1. NCBI lineage: Eukaryota > Viridiplantae > Streptophyta > Magnoliopsida > Rosales > Moraceae > Morus > Morus indica. Next base: position 4,981,806 of record JACAGA010000003.1, on the reverse strand, counting down.
ACAAATTTCTTCGGCTGCTGCTCAAATCCGGCATATGAAAATGTCTTCTTAAAGGCAACTCCATTCACCAAGAATGAGTCCCGCATATTACCACCAGGAACCTGGAGAAGAAATAAAAAAAAAATGCTGTCATAACAAAATTTAATAGTGTTTCCAGACAACACCAGCTTCCCCTCATCTGATTCGAATAAAATTATCTTTATTTAAGAAATGAAAGTGCATCCCCTGATTTAAAAGTCATAATGTCATACCAACCACATAAATTTATTCATTAAAAAAAAGAACTTAGTTTTGCAGTCCAAAGCATTTTGTCTGCTTGGATCAGACCATCAAATGATCCAAACAGAGAACAGAGAACAACAGGATATCAGATGATACTTTTAACTAATCGTAACATTCTAAATTATTATTAGAATAATAATGGCAAAAACACAAGTAATCAGGGAGACTACGAAGCTCAAATAAATTATATCCTATCATTGAATATGAAAACCATCAAATTAATAAGCCTACAAAAGATATTGGCAAAACGAATTGCTAACTCTAAGGATACGACTGTTGAGAGAGAAAAAAAAAAAAAAAAACTGTATATATTACTAATAAGTTAATACAATAGGCTTAACTATGAATATACCTTCTTGATTCCAATCATATTCAGCCGATCCTCACTACCAATGGCAATAACGGCATCAACAACCATTGATGCAAAGAACTCCTTTTCTCCACCAATGAGTTTTGAAGAAAGCGTTGTAGCAGCACATTTAGCAAGGAGGCTTTTCTTTTCTTCCAAACTTTTTCCCTCTATGCTAAAGGCTAGTTCTTTTACTCTCTCAATTGCCTAAACAATATTCATAATATCCAGGAAGTAAGATATCATTACATGGAACCAACTATAACAGGAAACGAAAATAAGACCAGCTCAAATACCAATTGGCATGCAGCGCGATAACTCCTAATCAAATTTTGGGGGTGGACACCATCCTCTATAAAAGGCTTGGCCTCCTTTAGAAACTCCCCTGCAAGCAGGACAACAGTGGTGGTCCCATCACCAACCTGCACATGAATATATAATTATTTATAAGTTAGATCCCGTCGAGAGCATATAACTAATATATAATGGCACCCTGCAAGAACATAAATAAGTTCACAATAGCATAGTCTGAAAGAACCAAAGAGAAAGCCACCACTCAACGGTGTTTCCTTTCTTTCTACCTTTCTCGGCTTGCAAGAAAGCTGCTTCTCTTTTTTCTTTATAGAAAGAAAGCACCTTTTACATATAAAATAAAACTACAAGTAATAAAGAGAGAGTGATATCATCTGCAAAAGAAAAGGAAACCAAAAATTTATATTATATCATTCCATCTTAAAAGAATAGAAGAGAAAAAATTATCTTTAACAACCTCAGTAGTGGACACCAAAAGAGAAGTCAAGTCTTTTCTAGTCTATCCCAGATAAGTACTCCAACCAAAAAGGTCTAGGAAAACCTACTTCTCCTTCAGACCTTTCCGACTAGATAACTCATAAACAAAACGGGCCATCAACTAAAACAAACCATACTATTACTGCATACTTGCACAGAGAAAATATATTGTGCTTGAACAATACCAAAAATTGTCTTCATTGTGTAAAAGCAGCATGAGACTTAAAATTGGATATTAGAGCTTTAATCAAAGGGATTCAAATCAATGCACTGTACTAGTCCAAAGTAAGGTTCACCAGACCAGGCAGGTGAATGATCAAGGAAAGGAGAGAATTCAGATTTCCTTCAGCCTATTAGCCAAAACATTGGAAACAAATTTGTACAAACAGCATCGAACTAATAGGTAATAACTCCTACTTCCTTAACCCACAAACCCAGAAGGAATATAGAATACATGGCAGCGTAAACCCTCCAGACTGCATAATCTTCCCCACCATCCCCCAACAGGAAAAAAGAGGGGAAAAAAATCACTCAATGTGATCTCCTAAATCCTCCAAGAGAAAAACCATTTGGGCAAGGCCATTTTCTCTCTAGAATACAAACTGTGCACCTTAGTTTCCCTTTCTAGAAACGTATTTTTAATTCTCACTATTTGGAGCTCCAACTTAACTCAATCCCAGTGAAAAAACAAAAACAAAAACAAAAAAAAAAAAAAAAACCTTCTCAAAGAATTGATGTATATCGCCCTTAATACTCTGCTCATCATACTATCTTCCACATGAGGATCAAATATTTACTCTCCCATTACTAACCACGTGATGAAAAAAATTTGTATCGGCATCTCATTCTCACAACTTTAAATTAGCATCATCTTCATAGATACAAAACAACTTCATCTGAATCAGGTTCCTTAAAAAAACAGCACTTCAAACTGATTTTTTCAATTAGCCCCTTCCACGCTAAAACCCTTAACAAAATCACAATTCCTCTCTTTTCTAAAATTTCTTCAATCTTAAGCCTGAGATCTCCCAAAACAGTAGTATTCTAAGAAACCACTCTACTTTTAACATGAGATAATTTTGAGGACCCAATTTAGCCCTTGTTTGGTAGGTTGGAAAAATGTAAGATTTGATAATGTCGAAAGGTTAGAAGAATGGCGGGCGGATTTTAAGACTTATGGCTGTTTGTTTCATTTGGTGAATTAGTAGGATTGAAGGAGAGAATCCATACCAATCAGTGATTCAGTATAAGTTCCTTCCTTTCTATTTTCATCACTAGGTGTTGTACATTTCTCCTCTCTCCCAACATTACAGATCAATATCGACAAATAGTTTTGAAACTCTCGTCTCTTTGGCTTCTGCTCAGTTAGCATAGGATAGTGTCCAATCCAATTTACACCATTTCCACAAACCAACAAAAAACCAATCAAAAAAACAAACTTTTCACAAAAACAAGTTAAAAACAGCCCAAAAAACCCTAAATCGGGACAATCATAAATAAGAACACCCAACATTTCTCCACAACATTTTAAGATAATACCTCGGAATCCTGGGACCGGGCGATGTCTACGAGGATCTTGGCGGCGGGGTGGACGATGTCGAGAAGCTTCATGATGGTGGCGCCGTCGTTGGAGATGGTGACGTTGCCCTTGTCGTCGTGAATGAGCTTGTCCATTCCCCTGGGCCCCAGGGTCGTCCGTATCACATCAGCCACCGTCGTACAGGCGTTGATGTTGCTCACTAGCTGCGGCTTCCCCTGCGACGTGTCCGTCCCTTCCTTAAGCAGTATGATCTGAGGTTGCTGTTTTCCCGTTCACGCATTTTCACAAACAGTTTGCGAACAACAGCCCAAACAGAGTCAGTAATACGCAGAATGAACAGAGTAGAAAGAAATGGAGGGGAGAGAGAGAGAGAGAGTGGTTACCAGCATGGCTGCCATTGTTGCGTCGGCCGATGTTGGAGTGGTAGTGAGAGAAAGTAGAGAGAGAGAGAGAGATCTTCCTCTTGAGCTGTGAAGAGAGTTAGGGTTTTGGTTTTGGCAGAAAAGGAATTTTAAACTTCTCTCTTCTGGTCTGGCCTGGCGCTTTCTAGGTTCTCAGATTTGCGGGGGTGGTTTTTCTTTTTTTTCTTTTTCTTTTTCTTTTTCTTTTTTAGATATTTTGCGTACTTACCCCTATATTTGTAAGGGTTTGGGAACTTGACCCCTGGAGTTCTATTCACACTAACAAAAAAAAAATTAGTAAATTGAGGTTGTGTTTGGTTCACCGTTCGAATTGTAATGATTTAGGTCTCATTTATTTCACCGATTTAAATTTTCAATTTTAGATTTCTACAGTAAAAAACTCTTAGAAAATGTCACATCTAACTTTTTTTGTTACAGTAAAAAGCAATCAGAAAATGTCATATCTCAGCTTGAATTGAAAACTTTAATCTGTAAAGTGAACAAGACCTTAGTTTGAATTGTAGAATTAGGATTGTGCTTACTTGAACTGTAATTCAAACCGATATTTAAAATGAAATTTTATGAATTCTAAGTGCCCTTTTGTTTTGCGGATTCATCAAGTTTTGAACCGGAGAACAAATTTGAACTAGTATTTGGTTCATTTTTTTCTGAATATGGGTTGTGGATTAGAATCATCCTAGATGGGTATAGAACTCATTTTGGAGAACTTAATCCCCCTATAACTTCTTATGTGTGTGATCTAATTTGCTACAGTATTTTTAGTTTAAACTTACGACTCTATTTGTGGTATATTCTCAACTTTTACACTAACCAAACACCAATTCAAACTTTATTTTTCTATTGTGCTGTTTTATTACTTGATTTTACACTTTTAAATATTAATTTGTACCAAAGTAAAACCCACAAGGAATTCAGAACTTTTAGTTCAAACTCAAAAAGTTCAAAACTATATTATTCGAATGAGCAAAGCAAATGGACCCTTAGGCCATATCCTTCTCATAATTCAAGTAATAAAATTCCAACTAAAGTTAAGTTTTCAACTGAAATTAATGTTTGGGAGCAAACTTTAGAATGTGATCGAGTCAAAAATCCAGTTTGAGTTGGTAGTGCAAAAATTCAAATTCAAGCCCCCCTTGAATTTACATAATTTGTGTTAAATGATAAGTATTTTCTCTCTCTTTAACCTTTTTTTCTTTTAACTCTAATTTAGATAAATTTTTTTTTGTGCATTCAGAATGAAGAGATGAATAAAACCTCATTCATATAACCTATTAAAATATGCCATCGTCATTGAGTTTTTGTAAATATTATATATATATATATATATCCAAATGCAAAATAAAAATTTATTCTTAGTTTTTATTTTAACTGAAATTATGAACCTCTTTGTGGTTTAAACTATGATTCGAACTGACATTTAAAAGTGTTAAGTCTCTATACAAAATAAAACAAAATAGTAGAAAATTAGTATTTAGATAGCGTGAGAATTGTAAGGAAAGAAAACGTTTAGCTTGATTTGACTAATCATGCTTCAAAACCATACAAGCTAATGCACATTCAAACACCAGTTTGCATTAGGCTCATGGGTTCAAATTGTATGAACCCACGAAATGAATTGGCCCAAGAAATGAATTGGCCCTAAGACTAGGGTGTTTAGTATGAGAATTCGTGTCATAGTTTGAATCATAGTTCGCAGCTCGCTACAGTATTTTTTTCTCACAAAAAACACACGTAAATTGAAAATGATTCTGAATTATGATTTTGAATCTGTGAACCAAACGACCACGTACATTAAAATGAATTGTTATTTTCCGGACATAGTAGCACTATTATGTTAGAATGAATTTCCTTAAAAGCGCGTCCTTAATTATTTTTATATGATTTTTCTCATTAAATTTTTAATTATTTTTATAAATGCCTCTTAAAATATGTATTATGTTTTAAAGTGTCTCTAATTTTTTTAAAACGGTTCATTTCACTCCTTGATATATAGAAAACAGTTCAACTAACCTCTTCCATCCACTTTTGTCTGATTGGATTGGATTAGCTTCGACTTCGAAGCTTCCGACCGTGTTTAAAGGATTTGCTCGACTTTGAATCAACTGGTTAGGTTAATATGTGAAATCAGTTTAACCATGTTTAGAATTTTAAGGTTTTGTGATCTCACAGTAGTTTGATAATGGGTTGTGGTACAAAGCACGAAGGTAGATTTGGGTTTGTTGGTTCTTTCGTCTTCGTATGGTCTCTTCTGTCTAATAATATTACTCGGGTTCTTTCTTTCTATTTTGAAAATCTTAAAGACTTTTTAGGCATAGTTTGGATTTTTTTTTTTAAATCGTATTTTGATATTTAGAATAATAGTTTTGATTTTATTTGGCAATATTTAGAATATTTAGTTTTTATTAGTTAAAATACTTTTAACGTTTAATAAACTCATTTTTTATTGTCATGTAGGCATTTTCCATCCAAGTGATAAACAGAAGTGGATGGAGGGAGTTAGTTGAACTATTTTCTATATATCAATAGGTGAAATGGACCGTTTTAAAAAATCAGGAGTACATAAAACAGAGTACATATTTTAGGAGCATTTATGAAAATAAGCCTTAAATTTTTCCCCCCCTTAAATGCATTCTACTTTTTTTGAATTTAATACTCAACCAAAACACTTGTTTGATTGAAACATGCATTTCGATCCGGCTGATTTTAGGCCTCGTTCATTTCACCGATTCGAGGTTTCAGTTTTAGGTTTTTACAGTAAAAAGCTCTAAGAAAATGTCACATCTAATTTTTTCTACTACATTGAAAAGTTCTCAGAAAATGTCACATCTCAGCTCGAATTAAAAACTTGAATCCACGAAGTGAACGAGACCTTAATGTGCTTTGTTTAAGTAATAGTTGTAAACACGCGCTCTGAGCGTGCGTATTCAATATATATATATTTTCTAATACGGAGGCCTTATTTTTAAAAAAAAAATTATAGTTTATGTTTTTTATCATTGTTTTCTTAATGATTAAATCCAATAAAAAATATTAATAGAGCAACATTAAAAGGGGAAAAAATTCTCAATGAGGCGAACTGATCAAAAAATTATTTAGCAGTATACATAAAAGAATTTTATTTGGAAAGATTGCAGATAAAATGTTTCCGTAAAAATACATTTTAAAACAAAATATTAAATATTATTTATTGGCATATATGGTTAAAAAGTATGTGAGATGGTCATTTTGTAAAAATAAGTTTTGATTAGGACATATATGAGAAGAAATTATTCAATGGGACAATTAAAGGGAAAAATTTCTATGAGGGTCACATTTGAGAAAGGGAAAAAAGATTGTATTGCAGAGGGAAAAAAGGAAGGAAAAAAATGAGGGGAAAGAAGAAAAAAGAAAAAAAAAAAAAAAAAAAGGCATATAGCGCAAAAAAATATTTGAGAGGGTCATTTCGTAAAAAAAAAAATGATTAGGACTATATAAGAAGAAATTACTTCAATGAGATAATTAGAAGGAAAAAATATTTATGAAAAAAAAAGAATGCATTATAGAGGGAGAAAAAGGGAGGGAAGATAGAAGTGAGGGAAAAAAAGGAAAAAATAAATAAATAAATGGGAAAAGAAAGCAAAAATAGAAAAAAAAAAAAAGTTTTTTTTGTTAATATCGGGGGAGAAAAGCGAATGTTTCGCAGGCCTCCTCCGAAAAATGCATTATTCTTTTAGGAGAATAAAATAGAATAATAGATAGACAATAATAATAGAATGAGTAAAGTGCAAAAATATATTTTTAAAAAATGTAAAAAATTAAACTGAAAAAGAAAACAATCACAAAATGTAAAAAAAGAGTTTTTTTAGTAGGTTCTAAAAAAATAAATCACCGTTATTTTGTAATTTTAAGAATTAATATGCGTTAAAAATAGTTTGTTCTGTATATTTTTAAAATTTAATGTGATTTTAACTAGATCAACGATAATAAAATTGACCCTTACTTACTGGAAAGGCCCTAAAAGAAAAACTAAAAAAAAAAAACATTTAAAATTTTTAAAAAATAAAGATAAAAAGTAAAAAGAGGAAAAAAAAATTAGAATGAGGGGAGCTGGCATGTGACAACATGAGAAAGCTCTTTATCAACACTATTCAAAATGAGATTCTCTTTTAATAATAGGTAATTGATAGATTTTTCTTGCTTCCTTAAAACTTTTTAGATAATAATAAACGCTTAAACAAAAAATTTCACTCACGTATTAAAGAAAATAATATAACAATGTCTCGTTTATTTTACCGATTTGAGTTTAGAATTCGAGTTTTGCTATAGTAAATAGCTCTCAGAAATAGTCATATCTAACTTTTTTACTACAGTAAAAAGTTTTTACATAAAATCACATCTAAACTAGAATTAAAAATTCGAATCAACAAACTAAACGGACCTTAATTACAATAAAAAAAGCTAAAAAATTAACAGAAATCTGCTGAACAAGAGTTGTTCCAAGAGGTGCTTCATTGCACTTTGTAGGTTGATGTTTATTTCAAAGAACATAGGAGTATGGTCAGTATAAATATATCTGCTAGTTTATTTGAAGATGCGGGCGAGGAGTTTAGTACACTTGACTAACAATTCAATTAATTAAAATCAACTAATTAGACAGTAAAATCAATTCGAATGACATTAATTAGGTGAAATTATAGTCTTAGAAATTTTATTTACATTCTAATTTACTTTATTAAAATTAATTTTAACTATTTTTCTTTTTTATTAATCAATTGTTCAAGTAATGTTAAAGTTAATCAATTGTTCAAGTAATGTTAAAGTTAATCAATTTTAGTAATAACCCAAATTGAACATAATTACCCTAGGAACGATACTTTATCATCATTTTATTACTTACTTATGATTCCGTGCATTGTGGATTTCCCACAACAATGCACTCGACTACTCGAGTGGTGTCCGCTTTTCAGCCGCCGTCTCTACGACGGAGAAGGTTGCTAAACACGAAGGCCGTATTTGGAATTGTTTCTGTTTTAGTTTTTCACTTTTTTTTTTTTAATAAAATATTTTTAAAATGACGTTTAGTGTAATAAAATAAAAAAAAATTAAAATAATTTTTTAATTCAGTGTAAAATAAAAGAAAAATAAAAAATAATTTGTAATTGTTTTTTATTTTTTTTTTATTTTCTTTTCTCTTGAACAGAGAAGAAAAAGATAGACATTAATAAAACTTCCTCTCTTTTTTTTTTGTTAAGTTTTTAGGGTCTCGTTCACTTTATTGATTCGAGTTTAAAATTTGAATTTTGCTATAGTAAAAAGTTCTCAGAAACAGTCATATCTAATTTTTTTACTAGAGTAATAATTTTTTTACTACAGTAAAAAATTCTCACATAAAATTACATCTCAACTCAAATTATAAATTCGAATTAGCGAAGTGAACGAGTACTAAACTTTGTGACTTTGTTGCCCACAACAATGCAAAATGGGTTTTTTTATACTCTGTCTATAACTATAAAAAGAAATCAGAGACCCCATTCATTTCGCTTATTCGAGTTTAGAATTTGAGTTTTGTTACAGTAAAAAGTTCTCACAAACAGTCACATCTAACTTTTTTATTACAGTAAAAAGCTCTCACATAAAATCACATCTCAACTCGAATTAAAAATTCGAATCAGCGAATTAAACGGGAGTTCTTTTACAATTCATTTGCTCACATGTTACTGTTTAAATTTTTGGTCTCTCTCTATTTTATCTTTTTTTTTTTTCTCTCTCTCTTCTCTCTAAGTTGGTTTTTGCTTAGTCCCTTTCAGCTTCTCTCTCTTTAGGGTTCTCTCTGTGGCCTTTTCCTCCCTCTCTCTGTATTTGAGTTCCAAACTAGATGTCTCTTTCTTCTTCATGAGGACTTCCTTTCATGACAGATAGCCCTCTGCATTCTGATGAAACCAATTAAACAGCAAGCCAAAATTTTCTTCCTGAGCCAAGTACATCAACAAATTTAATATACTGAATCCTGCTCTTGTTCCTCAACCGTTCGTGACAGACTAGTTTCCAAGTTGGGGTCATACTCGTTTGTTGGGGAAATTGGATATTTCTTACTAAAAAAAACAATCACCGTGATAACGTTCGGCTAAATATTGCTTACGTCTCTAGACACTATTAAACTACTCTATTTATTAAAAAAAAAAGATTATAAATTAGACAAAAATTACAAAAGTCCACAAATTAAAAGTTTAAAGAACTTCCTATAAATTTACAAAGATAATAAACTTTTAGTTTTTAAGATGCAAAATAAATGAGGGGAGACTTATATTTATAGTCTCTGTCTCCTCCTCTTTTGCGCATAAACCAATTATAAACAATTGGGTTCACTTTTTAAAATTAACACAGTTTTCAGTACTCTCTTTTTCTTCTCTCTCTGACTTTTTGTTTTAATTTTTAACATAAGTGTGCGGCTCATATTTTTAATAATGAGCCACCCAAATTAACTAACACCGTTGGCCAACATTGTGGAGATCCAAATTCGGATTCTCATAATGAAATGCACAATCAAGCCCCAATTATCTGATTTGATACTGTGAGTGTATAATTTTAGCTATTCTTGCTTTTTTTTTAAAAAAAAAAAAAAAACTAGAATTCTATAGGTTGGATTAAACAATTCCTTTTACATAGCCCCAACAATATGATTGTTTCATAAATTCGAATTATATATAGTTTTCAGAAAATACAATTTCATTCTTATGCAGTAATATCCCTTCTAATCTTTGACATTTGGCTAACCAATTGCCCTGATCATAACAAGGATGTGCAGCTTCTGTAAATATATATATATATATATATATTTATTTAATGTAAAAAATATGCAGCATCTTAATATTTAAGTGTAAAAAATATTATTTAATGTAATGTTATTTATTGTATTAAATTTTTCTTATATTATATTTTATGTTAAATTTCTTATGAAGTATAACGTATGACAAATTTAACATTTGATTGCTATTAGTTGAAATATTTATATTTTTATGTAATCATTATAATTTTTACATTTTTTAATTATTTCATAAAGTTTACTTTTACAACTTTTAAAGTTTAATAATTATAGAAAAAATAGATTTAGGATTTTACATATCATTATGCATTAGAACATAAATAAAAAATAATATACCATATCACACATTTTAATTATAAATATATAATTAACATTAATATTTACATTGAAAATAATTTTTGGCCTAAGGCGCTTGAGCCCCCTTTGAGCCAAGCTAGCTTTTTTAATTTGTTCAGTAAAATTGTTATTTGACCTCTCTTTTTTTTTTCTTATTTAGCCCCCTAAAATTTTTTATTTTAATTTTTTTTATACAAAAATGTTATAAAAGTTTTCACTTATATCCTCAATTCTGATCTTAATTTATCACTTTATCCTAAAAAATTTATTTTCTAATCTAGATGTTACGTAAGAATTTAAAAGTTTTTCATTTGCACTTTTAATTTTTGCTTTTAAGTATAGTTTATTATATATATATAAATAAGCTTATTCTAAGTATATTATATTATACAGTTAATTCAATATAAAATTTTAGTTATATCAAGACCCCTGAAAACATTTTATGGCTTCATCTAGGCTTGACAATTCATGTTCGCGGGCCGTGTTCGGACCGACACGATTATAGTGAGCACGAACACGACACGATTAATAAACGTGTCAAAAACCCAAACACGAACACGACACGCTAATAACACGGTTAACACGACACGACACGCGAACACGATTATTAAACGGGCCGTGACGGGCCGACACGAAAAAAAAACACGTTTATGACCCGTTTATGACCCAACTAGCAAAAATAGTGAATTTTATATTGTATTCAAAACTATATTAATTGACTACTTAATATTACTTATAGTTAAAATCATGCATAATAGCCAACACACATTAAAATATCTAAAACATCACTTATGACATATGTTTCAAAACATACAAATTACTAAATATCTAAATAAGTTTGAAAACATAACCAAGTACATTTAAATAAGTTTGAAAACATTACCAAATATTTAAAAATTTAAGTGCACAAAACATAATCAACCATCTACAAGTCCATTGGCATATTTAAGTGCATAAAGCATAAAACATATTAGGTTTATCCATTACAAATCATCCATTAGCATTTTGTAATCAACCATCTACAAGTCCATTGGCATTTTGTAATTTTATCAACATGCCATAACTTATTTAAAAGTTAGAGTGTTAAATTAAGTTAACCCTTTTATCAAACACCCTTCATGTAAATGAGAGAATATAAATAAAACGGGCTGTGAGAGAATGAGAGAAAGAGAATTAGAGAAGCTAGGGTTTTATCTTAAAAAAAATATAAATATAAATATAAATATATTTATATATTAATAAACGGATCGGTTTGTGTCATGTCGTGTCAGCCCGATTATGGCCCGTATAACTAAACGGGTTAAGCGTGTTAAATGGGCTGACACCAATCCAACCCGTTTATTTTCGTGTTATTCGTGTCAGCCCGTTAACGACCAAATTAATAATCGTGCGATCTAAACCCATTTATCTCGTGTCGTTTCATTGTGTCGTGTCTGAAATTGCCGGCTCTTATAACATCTTAATTCAGATTTTCTTGATTCAAATGTTTAATTTAATAAAGAAAAATTTAAGTATATCACATTTAAAAAACAAAGAAAAATAAGCAGAGCAAAGTATAGAATAAGTGGCATACACTTAAAAAAGTACTTGAGAATACTGTAGAATAAAATGCTTAGATAGGGAGACTTTTGAAAAGAAATGACATCGGCAGGGCAACTAAAGAAACATATTTGTCAGGGTTATATTTGAATATATATATATATATATATATATATTTACAAGAAATAATGTTTAGGTGTACATTTAAGAAAATTTACTTTAAGATTATTTCCTAATTTCCCGTCCATGATTTTTTAAATTATTTTATTACACCTTTTGATATACGGGCCCGTTCACTTCGCTGATTCAAGTTTTTAATTCGAGTTGAGATTTGATTTTATGTGATAGCTTTTTACTGTAGCAAAAAAGTTAGATGTGATTGTTTGTGAGAGCTTTTTACTGTAGTAAAACTCGAATTCTAAACTCGAATAAGTAAAGTGAACGGAACCACAGAAAACCATTCAAAATATTCCTTCTTTCTATTTTTGTCTGACGAATTTATTAACGTGACATGCTATCAAGGTTACATTAAAAAATATCTAGGTGCAAATTGAAAATTGTCAACGAATCAAATGAATTCTTAAAATGTCAAAAAATAATGATTAAAAATATTAGTATGACTGTTATATATTCTTGAACTATAATAAATAAAAATTCAATTATTTTTTCTCATCACATTTAAATTAAGATATTTTTAACGAGAAATTACATATTAAAAATAATTTTAATTTAAATCAAATATTTATTGTAAAAAAATAATTATTATGAAATTCAAATTGTAAACGCCCATGTAAAAAGAGCTCAATATTCAATAAATGATAGAAACTCATCACTCTAGGTTTTTCAAAGCAGCCCAAATAATCTCAAAAACATTGTCCAAAAAGATCAATTTATATCGTATTATTTATATCTTACAAACTTATATATATATATAAATATATCAGATCCTAGTCTCATATATTAAATATTTCATAAATAGTAAGAAATAGGCCAATATAAAAAGCTTAAAAAAGTTTTAGTTATAGAAATTAATAGATTATAGCTTGTCAAGTTATAATTCATAACCAGATAAGTTATGGACAAACTTGTCAAGTTATGGTTCATAGTCAGACAAGTTATGAACAAAAACTGTAAATTATGGATAATAACTTGTCAAGTTAGGGTTCATAACCAGATAAATTATGGACGAAAACAGTAATTTAGTCTATTTATTAATTTATGTAAACTATTGACCCATTAATTTTAATTCATCTCAAATCTTAGTTTATTTTCTTTCTCCCTAAATATTTTATCTATATGGATGGATTAAGATATTTTTATTCTGACAATGTGATGTAAAATGAAAATGTGTGCCAAAAAAGTGCTTTCATTTTTCATTTATTTTTTTGCCACTAATATCCTCAACCCAAACAATGGTTACCCACTTCTTGGCAACAAATATCTTGAAAGCACCATGAAAAGATTACATTGTAGAGCAACATTTAGCAAAATAAAATAAAATAAAATGAAAAAAGCAATTAAAAGTTTTAAGGACAAATGTAAAAAAGATTATTTTAATGAAAATAAAGGGGAAAAAATCAAAATATGTTGTGAAAATATTAAACTGTAGAGTGGCATTTATAAAAAAAAAAAAAAGGAAAAAGAAATTCAATATTAGAAAGAAGTAAAAAATAAAAATAAAAATAAAGGTAAGCAAATACGAGGCAATGTGACAAAAGGAAAAGCATTTCAAAAGGAATAATATTTTTTTTTTTTACAAATTTGTGAAATTAGAGGAAAAATTGTTTGAGTGAGATACATTTATGAATACAAGGGTTTTTTTTTTTTTTTTTTTTTTTTTTTTTTTTTTTTTTAAAGAAAGTAGATGTACTAACTAACTAAGATACACATTTCAACTAGAAGGTGTAGCTTAGTCAAAATAAATGAATATAGCATATAATGAAGAAAAGATATTTTGATCGGGTTAAATCAAATAAAAAGATAATCCTCTTAAATAAAGAATAAAAAAGAGTCTACGAGCTCATGCCTCAATCTTATTGTAGCTAGTTAATTTGTGCATATTGGTTGTGTAATTAATGTGTATTGCCAAATTAATCAATATTGTTTAGTTAATTTCTATAGATATTAAGGATTTATTTAGTTCGCTGATTTAAAATTTTGGGTGCGTTTGGAATTGATTCCAAAACGTTTTTGTTTTCTGTACAAAAATGAAAATGAAAACGTTTTCATTTTCATTTTTGAATTATTTCTGAAAATGCGTTTGGTAGTTTTATTTAGAGATTGATTTCAGTTTTAAAAAAAACTGAAAATGCGTTTGGTTTCATTTTTGAAAACATGTAATAGGAATTTAATTTATTAAATAAATAATAATTGAATCCTAAATAAAAACACTAATAATTAATAAAATAATTAATAAAATATGGAAATTACAATATATTAGCTTAAATTATTGTTGCCTATACGAATCCCACATTTGATTAGCCAGATGATCCCTAAAATCAACCATGTAATTACGTTGTTGCCGACCATCATTTCAGATGTTTCTGCTTCTTGTGCATCCATACCATGTTGTTGTTCCTGTTGCCCTTCTTGTTCTCCCTCTCCCTCAATATCTTCTACGGGCAAATCGACCTCATATTGCCTAAATAGAGGATCAGCCCCCATGGTGGCTGATTTTTGGCCCCCAGTTGGGTGGATGCGAATCAGCCCCCATTGGGGCTGAATTCAGCTCCCCACTGGGGCTGATTCAGCCCCCCACTGGGGCTGATTTCAGCCCTCCCACTGGGGCTGATTCAGCCCCCCACTGGGGCTGATTCAGCCCCAACGGGGGCTGACAATGTAATGACCGGGAAAATATTAAGTCAAAATCGGACAGTCCGGCATTTGACCGTAATTATTCCCGGAACAGAAAGTAGTAGAAATATTGATGTAATCAGGAAAGTGTTATGTAGAAACTTTATATACGGGGTAAAATCACCCGAAAAGTGTAAAGTTATAATACGAATATTTTTACAGAGAAAATTCGTAAATGTCAGTTGTGAATAGTGAAATATCGGTTAAAAGTTAGAAATTTTAACAGGTATATTTTAGTTATGAAAAACTGAAATATTTGGTAAATGACCAAATGACCAGTTAGAAAAAGAGTAGAAATATTAGAAGTAAGGAAAATGGAAAAAGTTCCTGAAACAGAATTTTCCCGAGTCAGTTAAAGCGGGAAACTGCAAAAAAAACGAGTACCGCGAGGGTACGCGTTTTGAGCAATTCTGGATCGTTTAAAATGAGAATTTCAGAAAAAGAAATTGACTATTGAGATACCTAAGAGAAGTGGGTTGAATATGAGAAATTTGACCCAGGGTGCTCAGCAGTCCAGAAAAGCAGTATAGAACCTGTACCGGGTGTGAAATTATCGGTACCGGAAAGAGACTCGTTTTGAAAAACGGAAAGTTTGGTCTCAATAAGAAAAATGTGGGGAACACGGAACCACTTAAATTAAGTGTCAAACTTAATTAGAATTAGTAAAATTAAATTATAGGAATTAAAGTGATTTCTTTAATTTAATTTTAGAAAGTAATATTAGATATTATTAAAAATAATATTATAATATTCATTATTACATTAAAAGTGGCCTACGGAAGCACATTAGAACACAAAGTGTTCTATTTTCTAAAGAGTGGCCGACCAAGAAGAAAGAGAGAGAGAAAAGAGAGAAAATCAAGGAAAAATCAAGGAATCACCCGTTTTTGCCGAAATTTCTTCCGTTCAGTCCGGTAGAAACATAACCCGAGGCGTTCTAGTGGAGAATCTCAACTTTTCAAGGTAAGATTTCGGATTTTTCATGAGAAACTGCTTGCTTTTTCGTTTTTATGAATAGTAACTCATCTCGGAAAAAATCTGTAAAACTGAAAAACGAAACCGAGGTTTTGTCGGGGACTACGATAGGAGTTTAATGTGCAAGTATTGAAAGGATTGAACAATTTTTTTTTGGATTAACACTAAAAAATCCGGAATACCCTAGAAATGGAGAAAAAGTGTTGTTGTTCATTTTATGTAGCAATTTGTGTTCAGGAATGTGTATCTGGACCACAGGTACCGAAATCGGAAGTAAAACGAGTTATTGAAAACTCGGGAAACTAGAAAAAACAAGGCGAAACTCTGCCGAAATTTCCTAAAATCTAGTTAGTAAGCAATAAGTTAGTAATCCGATTCTAGAGAATGGATAACAGTTTTAAACCTCGGAAATGAATAGATTAAGATTCAGAAACCGAGATACACGAATATGTGTAAATTACCTCTTGAGCTAGAATTCGGCCTTAAGGGGAAAATGTTCAGAAATGAGTTTGAAATTAGATTTGAGAATCTAAGTATGAGTAATTTTGATGCTTGAAATAGGTGGTTAATACCTATTTCCATGAAACAGGTTTTGGCACGAGAGCCGAAGCAACAAGAAAGAACTTCAAGCAAGCGGGTATCCTAGCGGATTACCGGTAAGTATAGACATATATGTTTGTCTGGACTCGAGTAAGCTGCAGTTAGACTTAGAACTACTAATTTACTTATGTTCCTAAGTCTATGTGATTACATGTGATTATACATGTTTGGAGGGCTTAATGCTCTAGATTTCTGAAGGGCGACATATGGTTACCCTTATGCACAGTTAATACTGACGGGTCGTCGGCCTCTGCAAGGGAGGGAAATCTCACAGAGTAGAGATTCTGACTAGACCAGCCAGTATGAAATGACCAGTAAAGTAAAAGACTGACGGGTCGTCGGCCTCCGCAAGGGAGGAAAATCTCAAAGAGTAGAGATTCCGACTTGACCAGACAGTAAGTAATGAGCCAGTAAAGTAAAAGACTGACGGGTCGTCGGCCTCCGCAAGGGAGGGAAATGTCACAGAGTAGAGATTCCGACTAGACCAGCCAGTAAAGCAAGAACAGAAAGATAGAAAGTAGTTTAAAGCATGTTTCACACGAGCATATTTGCATCATAACTCTTAATGTAATTTCTATTAGTTTATGATGTATGCATGTTTATACTTGCTGAGCATTAGCTCATCAGTTTACTCGTGTGCAGGTAACAAAGGTAAGCAGCCAGCCATATAGTGGTTTGCTTGATGGACAAGCGGAGGCAAGGATGGCGGAAATGTCATGGGTACACGGGAGTGGTCTCTACTACGCTCGCTTAGAAATTAAATTCCGCTGCAAAGTAATGTAATATAGAATACTAGTATGTATGTTAAGTTCTAAGAAGAAGATATTACAACCATTGTCTTAGTAAAGAACAACGGACTGTAATAAATTATGACAAGTTTTCGGAAACTAGTTTGATATCCGAATCTTTAAAGTAATAACAAGATATGTTATTAGTGTAACAACATAACATGTTAAGAACCCGATGGTTAAAGTAAAGAAAAAAAAAATTACCCGAACATGAACGTAAATTAAATAGACAATAGTCTAACAACGAATAATGGATTAGACTATAACTTAGCCTAATAGTAGTAGTATAAGGAACGGCGACCGCGCCGCGAGGGCGCGGGACGCCACAGTTGGTATCAGAGCGGCGTTCCTACTCCTACCATGACAAGTCCCGCACCTATGCTTCTGTGCAGTCCAGGTAAATTAGTTTATGAACTAAAACTGAGAATTGCTTATTTCTTTTGGCAAGACAGAGCAGGTACTAATGGATCGATCATATCCATCATCTCGGTTAGCGCCCACACCACAAGAGAATACGTTGTGGGGACGGGTAAGAATGTTTCTAATGTCACGGTTCCGACAAACAGAGAGGTCGGTACCCACTCCTGCTAGATATAGCCATCCACCAGTGGATCGGGAGTTAAGGGCTCTAGCGCCCATGGCGGCCCAGGCTGCACACCGAGCAAGTAGAGTTGTTTTGACTACAGGTCGAGCCGCAGCCAGGTTCTACACCTGTAATCCACCTTCCTTCGATGGGCTTTCACATCCCACTAGAATTAGGGATTGGCTGCACCGTGTCGAGTATGTGATGCGAGCCTGTGACATAGCTCGAGAGGAGTGGATTGTACTCGCAGCAAGTCTGTTAGAGGGCAATGCCCTAATCTTTTGGCAAGCTTTGGATGAGGACGAAATAGCAGAGATGCAATGGGAAGACTTTTGCCACATGTTGAAGCATCAGTTTCTTCCCCAGGTCATGCCATCTGAGTCGGCACCACAGCTGAGTGGAGAGACACAGAGTCAGGTGAGTGTAGCCGTGACCTACACCCAAGCTCGAGAGTTTATCATACAAGCCGAGAGGGCGAGTATGAGATCGGATGAGGCCGTTGTAGCCTATATAGCGAGAGTTTTGACATAGGTACTAGCTCCAAATCAAATTTTTAATCCAAGTGAGGAGGAGCAGTGTCAGATCCTATGGAGAGGTCTGACGGAAGAGTACCAGCGTCGGCTAGTTCCGCGATCGGATCAGACCCTCACACAATTTATTATTGAGGCGAAGCATTGTGAACACCAGCTGCTAGAGGAGAGGACACGGCCAATGGTGGTTAGGCGAGACTTCCCGTTTTCCAATACCCGTATTAGGAGATATGACGCGGAAGCCACTACCTCTCGACAACGACCGAGACCCAAGATAGAGGCAGCAGACGAGCCTATGGCCGTTCGACGAAGATAGACCTATGTTGGGACAGTTGGTGAGGAAGCTTGTGGTAACCCTCAGTCGGATCCCGAGGAGGATTCGGAGGAAGACCCCGAGGAGGATCCGGAGGAGGATCCTGAGGATTAAGTTAGGACTTAACGTCTTATTTATTTAAATATGATGAAAGGTTATGTAAATAGTATTGATAAACTTAGACTAATGATGTTTTATGTATGATGTGATATGTATGGAATGGGACATACATAATAGATATGAATGAAAGGCTTAAAAACCTTTACTTTTGTGATGATTTGTATATGATGTGATATGCATGATATGGGGCATGCATAATAGGAGAACATATAGAATGTATGTTTTGCTAGTTGATATGAGAATGAATGATAGTTTAGAGTATTGCAAGTCAAGGAACTTTAGAAGCAGTTCTTCTTGCACTTAGACTAACGATGTTGCTCTTTAAGTGATATAGACACAGTGACATGGTTCGTACACGTCAAAAGAGAACACAAGCAGAACAGAATCCTCCAGCACCAGACCTAGCTGAAGAAGTAGCAGGTCTGAGGGGGCAAATAGCAGCCCAGGTTGAGGAAAGCAGACAGTTACGAGAATTGCTTACCCAGTCGATACAGGATCAGCAGGTTGGAGGAGCACCCCCTCCGCAGGCGGTTCCAGCACAAGCCGCCCAACTTGAGCAACCCGCAGAGAGGGTTGAACCCCAAGAGCCAGTAAAGGGTGAGATGGGGCACCGAGAAATGGTCCCAAGGGAACCATTGTATGTAAGGTTTAAGAGAATGGCACCTCCAGAGTTCGATGGATCAACAGATCCACTCGAGGCTGAGGAATGGTTAGCATCTATTCAGACAGTGTTTGAGTTTATGGAACTCACTGACAGGGAGAAGATTCAGTGCGCCGCTTTTGTGTTAAAGAAGGATGCCCGCTACTGGTGGGAATCAGTGTGCACCAGAAGGAATGTGAGACAGACGTTGTGGGATGAATTCCTATGGGAATTTAACCGTAAGTATTACAACTTGGAAGCCCTGAAGACTCAACAGAATGAGTTCAACAATTTTAAGCAGGGCGACCAGACAGTTGTAGAAGCATGCCGACGATTTGACCAGTTGGCACAACTATGTCCTCAGTTGGTTCCAACAGAGGAAGAGAAGGTTAGGAGGAAGATTAATATGCTCCGAGGAGATATAGCCACCGTTGTGGAAAGTGGGGAGTATCCACCAACCACGGTAGCCGATCTAGTTAATCGGGCAATACGTGCAGAGCATAACATTGCAAAATCTAGAGGGGATAGGGCAAGCCTTTAAGACAGCACTACCATCAGGTGATGCATTGTTGTCTAGTTACTGGTTACGTCACGTACTAGTAGAGATAGCAGGAAGAGAACTAAGTGCGGACCTAGTTGTACTGAACTTAGTAGATTATGATGTGATCCTAGGAATGGATTTTCTAGGAAAGTATAATGCTACAATAGACTGTAGAAAGAAAAGGGTAGTTTTTTAGCCAGAAGGAGAACAAATGTTTGAGTACATGGGTTCCACGTCAGGGACACCCAGACGTTTTATTAGTTCCCTAGAAGCCTGACGATTGATGTCTAGCGGATGCACTGGATATTTGGCGTATGTGGTGGACAGGAACCAAGAGGGGAAACAACATTTTTGGTGGAGGCGAATGAAGAATGACATAGTTGACTATGTTAGTCGCTGCTTGACATGCCAGAAAGTCAAAGCAGAACATCAGAGACCAGCTGGAAGCTTACAGCCACTAGAGATTCCGGAATGGAAGTGGGAACACTTAGCCATGGACTTTGTAACCGGACTTCCGAGAACCAGTGAGGGATACGATGCCATTTGGGTAGTCGTGGATCGGCTAACGAAATCAGCGCATTTCATTCCGATCAAGATAACTTACTCCTTAGAGAGGTTAGCTGAGTTATATGTGGCTAAGGTAGTAAAGCTACATGGAGTACCAGTTAGTATAGTGTCGGACAGAGATAGCCGATTTACCTCCAATTTTTGGAGAAGTGTTCAGGAAGCGATGGGGTCAGAATTGCGCTATAGCACAGCGTTCCATCCCCAGACGGATGGGCAGTCAGAGAGGACCATTCAGACCCTAGAAGATATGCTTCGTGCATGCACAGTGGATTTCAAGGGCGCATGGAGTATGAAGTTGCCATTGATCGAATTCTCGTATAATAATAGTTACCAAGCTTCCATCGGCATGGCCCCGTATGAAGCACTTTACGGAAGGAAGTGTAGATCCCCAGTTCATTGGTATGACACTCGGGAAAAGCAGCTTCACAAGACGGAATTCATTCAAGAGGCCATAGAGACAGTGCAAAAGATCCGTAGAAGATTAGAGACGGCTCAGAGCCGGCAAAAGAGTTATGCAGATAAACGACGGAGACCCTTGGAATTTTCTGTAGGGGACTCTGTATTCCTAAAAGTCGCACCAATGAAGGGTGTGATGCGTTTTGGGAAGAAAGGTAAGCTGAGTCCACGTTACATAGGGCCTTTTGAGATCATTGAAAGAATAGGAAAGGTAGCTTACCGACTAGCTCTACCGCCAGAGTTGGCTTCAGTGCACAGTGTGTTTCATGTAGCAATGCTCCGGAAGTATATCTCGGATCCATCGCATGTGTTACAACATGAGCCTATTCAAGTTCACGAAGATTTGTCCTATGAGGAACAACCAGTCCAAATTCTAGCCAGAGAAGAAAGGAAACTCAGAAGTCGTAGTATCCCAATGGTTAAAGTGCAGTGGAAAAATCACAACGTTGCAGAAGCCACTTGGGAAGTAGAAGAAGAGATCAGACAGAAGTACCCCCAGTTGTTCTGATTTTCGGGACGAAAATTCCTTAAGGAGGGGTGAATGTAATGACCCGGGAAAATATTAAGTCAAAATCGGACAGTCCGGCATTTGACCGTAATTATTCCCGGAACAGAAAGTAGTAGAAATATTGATGTAATCAGGAAAGTGTTATGTAGAAACTTTATATACGGGGTAAAATCACCCGAAAAGTGTAAAGTTATAATACGAATATTTTTACAGAGAAAATTCGTAAATATCTATTGTGAATAGTGAAATATCGGTTAAAAGTTAGAAATTTTAACAGGTATATTTTAGTTATGAAAAACTGAAATATTTGGTAAATGACCAAACGACCAGTTAGAAAAAGAGTAGAAATATTAGAAGTAAGGAAAATGGCAAAAGTTCCTGAAACAGAATTTTCCCGAGTCAGTTAAAGCGGGAAACTGCAAAAAAAACGAGTACCGCGAGGGTACGCGTTTTGAGCAATTCTGGATCGTTTAAAATGAGAATTTCAGAAAAAGAAATTGACTATTGAGATACCTAAGAGAAGTGGGTTGAATATGAGAAATTTGACCCAGGGTGCTCAGCAGTCCAGAAAAGCAGTATAGAACCTGTACCGGGTGTGAAATTATCGGTACCGGAAAGAGACTCGTTTTGAAAAACGGAAAGTTTGGTCTCAATAAGAAAAATGTAGGGAACACGGAACCACTTAAATTAAGTGTCAAACTTAATTAGAATTAGTAAAATTAAATTATAGGAATTAAAGTGATTTCTTTAATTTAATTTTAGAAAGTAATATTAGATATTATTAAAAATAATATTATAATATTCATTATTACATATAAGTGGCCTACGGAAGCACATTAGAACACAAAGTGTTCTGTTTTCTAAAGAGTGGCCGACCAAGAAGAAAGAGAGAGAGAAAAGAGAGAAAATCAAGGGAAAATCAAGGAATCACCCGTTTTCGTCGAAATTTCTTCCATTCAGTCCGGTAGAAACATAACCCGAGGCATTCTAGCGGAGAATCTCAACTTTTCAAGGTAAGATTTCAGATTTTTCATGAGAAACTGCTTGCTTTTTCGTTTTTATGAATAGTAACTCATCTCGGAAAAAATCCGTAAAACTGAAAAACGAAACCGAGGTTTTGTCGGGGACTACGATAGGAGTTTAATGTGCAAGTATTGAAAGGATTGAACAATTTTTTTTTTGGATTTGCACTAAAAATCTGAAAATCCCTAGAAATGGAGGAAATGTATTTTTGTTCAATTTATGTAGCAATTTGTGTTCAGGAATGTGAATCTGGACTACAGGTACCGAAATCGGAAGTAAAACGAGTTATTGAAAACTCGGGAAACTAGAAAAAACAAGGCGAAACTCTGCCGAAATTTCCTAAAATCTAGTTAGTAAGCAATGAGTTAGTAATCCAATTCTAGAGAATGGATAACAGTTTTAAAGCTCGGAAATGAATAGATTAAGATTCAGAAACCGAGATACACAAATATGTGTAAATTACCTCTTGAGCTAGAATTCGGCCTTAAGGGGAAAATGTTCATAAATGAGTTTGAAATTAGATTTGAGAATCTAAGTATGAGTAATTTTGATGCTTGAAATAGGTGGTTAATACCTATTTCCATGAAACA
Organism: Morus indica; assembly: GCA_029231665.1. NCBI lineage: Eukaryota > Viridiplantae > Streptophyta > Magnoliopsida > Rosales > Moraceae > Morus > Morus indica. Next base: position 4,958,660 of record JACAGA010000003.1, on the reverse strand, counting down.
GGTTTTGGCACGAGAGCCGAAGCAACAAGAAAGAACTTCAAGCAAGAGGGTATCCTAGCGGATTACCGGTAAGTATAGACATATATGTTTGTCTGGACTCGAGTACGCTATAGTTAGACTTAGAACTATGACTTTACTTATGTTCCTAAGTCTATGTGATTACATGTGATTATACATGTTTGGAGGGCTTAATGCTCTAGATTTCAGAGGGGCGACATATGGTTACCCTTATGCATAGTTACAAGACTGACGGGTCGTCGGCCTCCGCAAGGGAGGAAAATCTCAAAGAGTAGAGATTCCGACTTGACCAGACAGTAAGTAATGAGCCAGTAAAGTAAAAGACTGACGGGTCGTCAGCCTCCGCAAGGGAGGAAAATCTCAAAGAGTAGAGATTCTGACTTGACCAGACAGTAAGTAATGAGCCAGTAAAGTAAAAGACTGACGGGTCGTCGGCCTCCGCAAGGGAGGGAAATCTCACAGAGTAGAGATTCCGACTAGACCAGCAAGTAAAGTAAGAACAGAAAGATAGAAAGTAGTTTAAAGCATGTTTCACACGAGCATATTTGCATCATAACTCTTAATGTAATTTCTATTAGTTTATGATGTATACATGTTTATACTTGCTGAGCGTTAGCTCATCAGTTTACTCGTGTGCAGGTAACAAAGGTAAGCAGCCAGTCATATAGTGGTTTGCTTGATGGACATGCGGAGGCAAGGGTGGCGGAAATGTCATGGGTACACGGGAGGGGTCTCTACTACGCTCGCTTAGAAATTAAATTCCGCTGCAAAGTAATGTAATATAGAATACTAGTATGTATGTTCAGTTCTAAGAAGAAGATATTACAACCATTGTCTTAGTAAAGAACAACGGACTGTAATAAATTATGACAAGTTTTCGGAAACGAGTTTGATATCCGAATCTTTAAAGTAATAGCAAGATATGTTATTAGTGTAACAACATAACATGTTAAGAACCCGATGGTTAAAGTAAAGAAAAAAAAAATTACCCGAACATGAACGTAAATTAAATAGACAATAGTCTAACAACGAATAATGGATTAGACTATAACTTAGCCTAATAGTAGTAGTATAAGGAACGGCGACCGCGCCGCGAGGGCGCGGGACGCCACGACAATCAGCCCCCACTGGGGCTGATTTCAGCCCCCCACTGGGGCTGAATTCAGCCCCCCACTGGGGCTGATTCAGCCCCAACGGGGGCTGACAATCAGCCCCCACTGGGGCTGATTTCAGCCCTCCACTGGGGCTGATTTCAGCCCCCCACTGGGGCTGAATTCAGCCCCCCACTAGGGCTGATTTAAGCCCCCCACTGGGGCTGATTCAGCCCCAACGGGGGCTGACAATCAGCCCCCACTGGGGCTGAATTCAGCCCCCCACTGGGGCTGATTCAGCCCCCACTGGGGCTGAATTCAGCCCCCCACTGGGGCTGATTTCAGCCCCCCACTGGGGCTGAATTCAGCCCCCCACTGGGGCTGATTTCAGCCCCCCACTGGGGCTGATTTCAGCCCCCCACTGGGGCTGATTTCAGCCCCCCACTGGGGCTGATTTCAGCCCCCCACTGGGGCTGAATTCAGCCCCCCACTGGGGCTGATTCTGCCCCCCACTGGGGCTGATTTCAGCCCCCCACTGGGGCTGATTTCAGGCCCCCACTGGGGCTGAATTCAGCCCCCCACTGGGGGCATCCAGGGGAAAAAGAAAAATAAAACACCATAAAAACCAGATCACATCAAACGGCAAGAGACAACCGGAAAACGGCAAACGGCGAGACAACCGGAAAAGAAAAAGTAAAAAAACAACCGGCGGAGAGACTAGGGCATACCTCGGTGAGAAAGCGGAGAACGGCGTAGATCTGGGCGAACGGTGGTGCTCCGGTGAGAAGCAAACGGCGGGACTCGGAGGAAGAAGCTCGGCTGGAGGGGAAGACCGAAAATGGGAAGAAGAAAGAAGAAGAAAGAAGAAGATTGAAACCGAAAATGAAAAGGGAAAAACGAAAACGGGTTTTTCCCGTTTTCAATTTTCCGCAATACGACAAAACCAATTTCATTTCCGTTTTCTGATTACTTTTTTGCCAAACGCGTTTTTTGGAAACCATTTTCCGTTTTTTGCATCGAAAATGATGAAAAACGGAAATGAGATCATAAACAAACAGACCCTTTAATTTGAGTTAATATATGACTGTTTTTAAAAAAATTTTACTGTA
>JACAGA010000003.1:4930539-4956342 GCA_029231665.1 Morus indica | reverse complement strand
TTTTTTTTTTTTTTTTTTAATCAAAAAGAAAATAATTATATAGTAACGTAAATTGTAACCTCCGAGAGTGCTCCCAGGAAAGACTATAGCTCTTGGCTCAATGAATAGTCTCCTAGACAGAACAACGTTCCCAGGAAAGATTGGTGGGGCGAGGCCCGCTTAAGTACTAACTTTCCTAGACAGAACTCCCTCAGATTATACTTTCCACGTAACCACACAATTATTCTCAAAATTAATTATTAAGTTTTATTGAGTAAATTATGAAATGTAATCTAATTAATGGAAACTATTCCTAAAGTCAAAAACCTAAATCTACCAAATTATGAAAATCCTAGATTAGGAATCTAAATTAGTCAATTAATTACAATCCTAGTTATAATCCTAAGAGTTAATGAAACTATAAAAAAAATTAAATAAGGCAACAATTAAAATATACAAATGAGGAAACAAAATAAAATCCTAATTTACCAAAAATAAAAGATTACAAAATCAAAAATAAAATAAAATTTAGGAGTGCAAAAAGTAAAAAAAATAGAACGTGAAAAGAGTGAAACAATTTTTTTTTTTAATATATATATATATATTTATATATAATATATATATTAAGAATGTTAAAGTGAGAAAGTGGAGAACAAAAAGTAAGAAAGAGAATACAGCAACAAGGTTTTTTTTTTTGTTTTTTTTTTATATATATATACAAAAATCAAGAAGGAAACTTTTTTTTTTTTTATAAAACGTGCCAAGCAAAAATAAATAAATAAATAAAAGATGAATAGTACCTACCTCTTTGGCTAATTATCTACTGAACAATCTTGTTGATGCACCTCCCCGGCAACGGCGCCAAAATTTGATTACGCCCAAACGTGTACAAAAACAAGCGGTCAATTGTAGTACAATTTGAACGGTCGATCCCACGAGGAAGTGTTAAATTGAACAAGAAATGATTAGCAAATAAAAAGCGTTAGGAAAGTAGGCAATCAAACAAAGAAAAATGAATGAGTGTTTTTGATATTTTTTTAACAATTTAAAATAAAGAAAATTCAATAAATAAAAAGTGGTAAGGCTTTGAGAATCCTCCATATGCTTTGTTCACCTATTTGGATTTTGATTCATGAATTGACTCAATTGAAAGTTTCACATCCCAAACAATCAATCGGAAAATAAATATTTGAAGAACATATGAATTAAAAATGTATTCGAGTAAATAAAATTCTAACGTTTAAAATTAGGAAAAATTATCTTATGAGAAATCCAAGAGCGACAATATACCGTTGGCAATAATGCAGTAAAAGATTACTAAATCTAAGAGCGACAATATACCGTTGGCAATAATGCAGTAAAAGACTACTCATAAAATAATACCGATCAATATATAATATAACGCAACAATCACATAAAAAGAGCATGACTAGATTTATATGAGAGTTGACAATAAAATATATTGATAAGAAGAAGAAATATGATAAAAGAAAATTATTTACTCAAATGTATAAAACTTACAAACCATTGGAGAATCGAAAATCCAAATAAATTCACTACACATATAGGATCATCTCAAGCCTCACCTAAATACTCTAGCCTAACTTGTACATAATTCCCATAAAATTCTAAAAGAAAATATGTGAGAATTTAGGCTCTAAAAAATGTAACTCTGGCTCTTCACCTTAATTATGATCCTATTTATAGAGTTTTGGGTGTGTTAAGAGTGTAAAAACCGGATCCTTAATCGTGGAGAAAATTCATCACGTTCTGAAGAGTGGGACACGTGTCGGCTGGCCATTCGCGCGTGGGTGAAGAAGTGCTGCAGAGGGCTGACGAAGTAGGACACGTGGCGACCTCTGATTGGCGGGATTCAGTGCATGGGACCCACGCGGAGGAGTGAGAAAGACCGGCTGACGCGCGTGTGGAGGAGACTCGCGCGGAGAAAGCAGCGTGCGCGCCAAGCGCGCGTATCCGGGGGAGCAGGTGGACACGTGGCGTGAGCTGAGTGGTGGGAGCCTGAAACGCGGGACCCACGAGGAGGAAAGCGAAAATGCGGGTGACGCGCGCGTGGAGGAGACTCGCCCGGGTAGTGGACGGTGCGCGCCAGGCGCGCGTCTGCGAGGGGACAGCTGGGCCCCACGCCTGCGCTTCGGCAGTGCTCGACACGTGGCATGCTCGGCTCGCGGCTTCTCGGTCTTGGCTCGCGGCTTGTCGGCTCGGCTCGGGGAGTTGATGGGCTGATGGGCTTTGGGCCGAATTGGGTTTTTCTTGGGCTCAACTTTTGGGTTTTGCTTGGTAAACTAGCCCAAATCCAATTGTTTTCTTCAAAAACCTCAAAAATAAACTAAATCCAATTAAAATTAAATCCTCTAAATTTAGGAATATTTAAAATTAAAATCACAAATTTGATAAAATAATTTGACAATTATGAACATTAAAAGTGCAAATTTGTGCACTTATCACCAACCCAACCCGAATTTTTTGACCATTAGCCCGATTTTACCCGAATTTTGAATGCAACGGTTATTTTTTTGCCTAGCCCAACCCACTGCCCGATCTGTCCAGCCCCAACTACTTTTTTTTACCGTTGTTCGAACTGCCCTAAACCTGACCCGACCCAACCTGAATTTTTGTTACCATTGGAACCGAAAATTTGAGGGAATTTTTTTTTCAACCCAAAAAAATTCCTATAAAAACCCCCCCTCCCCCAACCATTTTCCTCACCCAAAAACTCTCATCCTCTCTTAATTTCTCTCAATCTCTCTTAATCTCTCTTAAATCTCTCTTAATCTCACTTAAATCTCTCCCGATCTCTCTTAATCTCTCTCAAAGCGCTCTTAATCTCTCTTATTTTTCATAATGGCTTCTTCTAGTTATGGTGGTAATATTCCCATTGATGCCCAATTCAACATCGAAGAATCCTACTAATGTTTTTCAAACGCAGGAATCGCAAACAACAGAAAGAGCTGCTGAGAAAACTGTAAATTCGAGTTCTGGTGGACGTATTAGAGGTCGTGGACGTAATGGTGGTAGGCGTGGAGGAGAGGCAAGTGGAAGTGCTAGTACAAGTGTTACAAGTTCTAAGAAGAAATGCAAGCGCACCTCAACAGTTTGGGAGCACTTTAACACATTCGAGGAGGTCGACAATAACGGTAACGTTAAATACATATCTCAATGTAAATATTGTAGTGATAAATTACAAGGTAACACTATTCATGGCACTACACACTTGAGAAGATACTCTGAAAAGTGTCTTCAAAAACAGGGAGGCGGAGCCGATCTCCGCCAAACACAATCATCGTTTGACTGTCAAACTGGCGGTGTAAGCACGTGAAAATACGATCTGCAAGTCGATCGTATGGAAATGGCACGATTAGTAGTCACATTAGATCAAGCACTTAGTTTTATCGAACAAAGAAATTGACAGCGATATATTAAAATTGTACATAATCCTAATGCACAATTTTTTTCAAGAACTACTCTTAGGAAAGATGCATTAAAATTATATAAACAAGAAATGAAAGCATTAATCAACCTTTTATACTCTACTAGTGGTTGCGTTGCGTTAACGGCGGATATTTAGTCCGCCGTTGCCAACAAAGATTATTTAGCTGTAACCGGATATTATTTTAAAGGTTTTGATTTAGATAAGAAAATATTAGGTTTTAAATGTGTTATAGGATCACATACCTCTAATTTAATATATAATACAATTTTATCTATCATTGATGAATATAGTTTAAGGGATAGAGTAATGACCATAACATTAGATAATGCTACTGCAAATACTAAAGCAATCGAACTTTTTGAAAATGATTTAAGTTTATTCGGTAATAATGATATATTTCACCAATGTTGTGCATGCCATATAATTAATTTAATAGTAAAATCTAGTTTAAAATCAATGTCAGGTCATATTAAAAGAATTAGAAATAACATTACTTGGATTCAAAGTAATAATCAAATAATACAATATTGTTTTAGGTTTCTACAAGCATGTAATCAAAATTCTAGAGCATTAGCCCTAGATATGCCTATAAGATGGAACTCCACTTACATTATGCTTGAACAATGCATCCCCTATAAAGATGCTATAACATTTTCCCGGTCATTACAGTTTCAGATCCCATAGACTTAACTCCGGATTGCTACCTTTGGGTAGTCAATTCGGAAATACATCCTGAAATCTTATCTCTAGGAAGCCAACCTTGTTATTGATCCGGCAAGGACACTCTCCATTAGGAGGGCGATTCAATGTCGCCGCAAAGCCCCTTTCCGGATCTCACGGTGTTGCGCTAACGGCGGAGACTAGTGGGTCGTATTGTCATACAACCCTCTCCCACTCATTATTTTGTAAACATGTATTTTGTTTGAAAAGCATCTCATGATTTTCAAATCGAAAAATAAACAATTTATTTTCGGATATGTGAAATTCAAAAATTTAACTTTTAAATTCAATTTCACATGTAACATTATTTTGCAAATCAATTTTGCAACTTAAATCAATTTAATCATATTAAATCGATTTTCAGCGCATGGTTCTTATTTTTATTTTATTTTTCTAAAACACTTTTATAATAAATAAAATAAACAATAACAATTGCGCGTGTATGCATGGCATGTTATAAAAACATATGAGTAGGCACATTATATCTACATGGCATGTTATATGCATGGACATATATAATATATAATTATCAACATAAAATATAAATATATGCAATCAACTATTGAGATGGATTTGACCGGGTCCCATGGAAAAATAAATTACAACTCAATTGAATCGAATAAATAAATAATTACAATAATTATATTCTTCCGTTACATCAACGGGTCTTCGATTCTTGAATTCTTTATTCTTCGGCTTCATTCTTTGTCTCCGGGTTGGATTTCACCTTCCTTGGGATCCGGAACTTTTCCGGGCTCGTCGGCACGCTTTACGAGGGTTTCGGAAACCTTCGGGCCCGTTCGGGATCAAATCCCGAACTTGGGCCGCCAGGCGCGCTGGGCCGCAGCCTGGGCCGCGGCCTGGCCACGCGCTGGGGCGCGGCCTGGACACGCCTGGGGCGCGGCCTGGACACGCCTGGGCCGCGCCTGGGCCGCGTCCGGGACGCGCCTGGGCCGCGTCCTGGACGCGCCTGGGCCGCGTTTCTGGAACTTTCCGGGCACTTTTTCTGGGCTTCTTTGAAGGCTTCAAACATGATCTTCAAGGCCTCCTTCTTGATTCAAAATCAAAAACCCTAATTCTACCCAAATCCTAGAATTACAATAATTCTAATCCCGAATTAAATTACAAATAATTTATTAACGAATGAATATAACCGATCCATGGAACCATATAATTAACGACCAAATCCATCATCCATACATTCATCATCATGAATTAAAAATAAACATCCATAAATGCAAGTGCCTACTCATCACATACATACATAATTAAATATCACATATTTAATATCAATTATGATTATCAAATAATCGAAGCATAAATTAATATCGTCTATAGACCTCTCTGATACCAATTGTTAGTTGCCGAATCGAATTTGGCGCCGGAAACGCAGCGGAAAGGCGGATCGTGTATAACAAAAAATTTCATAAAACTTTTGAGATACTCTATAGATTATATTAATTTATGCACCAATAAATTAATCTCATTAATTTATAAGATTCAAGGATCAACCGGAAAAATACCTTGTTGCCGGCTCGGATGATATCTTGATTTTCTTTGACCACGAACAGTCCTTGCTCCAAGCTTTGTGTTTAGAACACCAAAGTCTTCCACGTCAATTCCTTGATTCCACGTAGACGTGTGTGTGGGCACACGTGAGACAAAACGGTTTCTAAAACACTCGAATTTCCACAAACACCAACGCCTGCACGATGTGGAATTTTTGGAGAAAAATATTTCACTCTCTTTTTTTTGCTATATGAGAATTCCGGCCACACTAGGAAACTAGGGCTGAAAAGTGTTTTAAAAATCGTCTCACAATTTTCCATTTATCTCATATTTAAAGAGAAGAAGTCAAACTTCAAAATAGGATCAAATCCTTATCTACAATTTTGAATTTGGAACAAAAAATCCCTTCCCCTTATCCCTTAGGTGGCCGGCCACACACTAGGGTTTTATCCCTGTGTGTGGCGCCTAGATAAGATAGGGAAGGAGAAGATATTTTATCCTTTATCCAGTAGTCCAATTTTAATTCAGATTCAAATTCGAATTTAAGTCAAACTTAAATTAATTCGAATTCTAAATTAAACAACTTATCAAATAAGTTTAAACGGATAAATCTAGATATGTTCAAATTCAAATTTAAATAATCTCATTATTTAAATAATAATTAATTCACAATTAATTATTCTTCGAGTATTTAATTTTTAGAATTTCGTAATTCTAAAATTCCCATTTTGCCCTTTGTGTCTGGTAGAATTACAAGGACGACGCGGGGACTAATGGACCTATAATTCTGAGCTCCAATAAAATTAATAATTAATTAAACACTTTAATTAATTAATTAATTCTATTAATTCCAATAGTTACTCCACTATAAACTTGGAATTGCACTCTCGGAATTATAGACATTAATTACTTCTAAACTGTGAAGTGTCCATTTGATATAGTCATTGCATATAGATCTATCCTCCATAAATAATTCATAATTAGAGTCAGGTAGAATCCGTTAACCTCTCTAATTACATCTTTATCCTTGAGTACCATTGATTCTCTAATGGATAGTGATTCATAAAACACATTCATGAACCAGAGCGCTCTTACTAATCCAAGTACCGAATCAACACTCAAGAGAATTATTTATCTGCTTTTTTCTCAAGAAGGAATGGATTCCATCTCATATAATAACATTCCCAGCTACCTATTTCATTATGTCTCTAAAATACAAGGAATAGGATTCAGGGTCTCGGAATCCGTACCGAGTAAATCAAAAGACATAAATCCATAAATAGGAGTTTGTTAAGAACTCAGGATTAAGATCATTCTATATATGACCATCGGTAGACTCAATTAGAATTTCTATGCTTAACGGAAATTATTAGAAATTCATATTGTGTCTGCGTCCATGTTCCACATAATCTCATTATGCGAAATACACTCATTCAATATCTCGCCATATTAACAGTGCAGATAACACCGTTCCATTCTAAATGGGAATGACATGTATTTATAATGTTTTAATTAAAGATTCTGAACTTTAATTAAATTCATTATGAACAATTACTTTTGATTATTATCCTTAAACATTATCCTCTCGTATATAACACTTATATACCATGTTTAAGGTTACATAAATAATCAAGGAATTTTATTTGATATTCATAAAATATTCATAAATATATGCACATAAAATGATGAATAAACTATTTTATTAAATAAATAATAAATATCCTTTTACATCTCATGCTTTCAGGACATTATTCCCAACAGTTCACTCTATAAAATGAGAGCTACATCCACTATGATTTTGTATTTCTTTTGAGAAGATAACAATTTACAACAATTGCTCTCATTAACTCTCCTTTTTCTTTGCTGGAATCTCTGAACCCTTTCCTCATTGGGGGTCTTCCTCCTTTTATACTGGGCTTCCTTCGCTTAGTGGGTTTCCTTCGTAGGTAGAAGCAATCAAGTGCTCTCCCTTGGTAGGCCCAGACGTAGCCCACTAATCAGCACTGTTCACTCAGCCAATTAGTCTCCTATTACGGCTCTGTACTTCTCCGTAATACTCTCATGTCCCCTGTGGGGCAGTTTGAGAGCTTGCAATTAATGCCTGCAAATGTCTTCCACTTTTGTATGCAACCTACCATCGTCAGCGCTGCTTAGTCCAATTGTCCTCTTTGGCAGTCCTTTCTGCGGTCGAGGGATCTTCGTGCCTTAATCTCGACGGCATGATCTGTCGACGCCATAAGGAATCATTGCCCTAATTTGAACTTTATGCTTAGGCTTTCCAGCGGAATAGGAGGAAGCCATAGACGTCGAGGGTTGTTGCTTGGCAGAGAGTAGTCAAGGCCACGTGTCGCATTATCGTTTGTCCATGTGTCCGTCACATTTTCCCACACAACAACTACCCCCAGATCGAGGACTCCTTTTAGGCGGCCTTGAGCTTAGGTTCGGTTGTCCTTCCGTGCTTCGGGTGTGGGAAATCAGTCCCGAGTCTTCGTCCGCAATGATGGCCTAGACGCTCTGGATTTCCTTCGGGGGACGCAACCGTCACGTCGGTCGATTCCCCATGATGACGTAAGGCCTCACTTCGAAGGGATGAATATGGGCCCTTGGATCGCAACCTTTACGCTTCCCACCCTCGTTTATCACCGTCAAATCTAGGCAGGACCCCCTTGCCGTTGGATTTTAAAATCTTCATCCAACGGTCAGGGTCGAGGACTTGCATTCCTTTAAATTCCTTCTTCGAAATTGAGAGCCATTTTTTCAAAACCATAAACTCTCTTTGTACCTATTGAACTGCTGCCTATTCCGCCAGAATCTTTCTTCTTAAACCTCCGGTTCGTACTTCTTGCTCTTCGAGGCGCGTCGCGAAGCCGTTCTCACTTCGAGACTTTCCCCGAAATCCTTCTTCACTAGTAAGCCTTTCATCCTCTGTTTGCTTTACTTACTCACGGGCTCCTTTTTTTGTTTGAACCATGTATATATATATATATACAAAATGCGTGGAATGTAGAAGTTAGGGAGACTTACTCTGTTTTGTTTTTCCACATAGGATAGTTATTCTTCCATCTTTTTGCCGTCGGTGTTCTTCTGGTGTCTGGGTTATGGGAAACATGGGATTCTATGAGCACTCACCATTATCATTCTCATATGAATGGTCGATGTCAAGCTGAGGCGCTTGAGTAGTCGTCACTTAGAATAGTTGTCCTTTCTTCCTCTCGATGTTAGGGTTTTAACTCAGCTCCTTGCCTTTTTATCACCAGAACAATGGCCCAAAGTTTCCCCAATCGAGAGGATTCTTCTATCATCCATCCGGACCCCCCTTCAGTGGTGGAGATCTCATGGTCCTCTTCATCTTCCAACGTCAACTCCGTGCAGAGGGATATTGAAGACGTCAAAGAAAGATATGAACCGGGAGACGACTTCAGAAGCGAACTCGGTAGCGTCGAACGAATTTTGGACGAGATAGTAGAGCGGATTCCCTTCACGGGGGCAGTGTAGGCGGGGTGGCTGCTACGATGGAAGATGCCCCTGGCTGCCATGAGTGATGATCCGGATAGGCCTTTCTTCACAGCTGACGTTGTGGCGTTGAGGGTCCGGAATAAAGATATCATCCGGGCTATGAAGGAAGGACGCATCGATGGGAGGTGGTTCGAATACCTTCTCCCGAACATGCAATTTAGAACTAGCATGCCACCGACTGGATACCTTCCGGTCTATACTAGAGCCGTTACGGCGGGGATGACCCTCCCAGTTCATCCCTTTGTAAAGGACTACTGCAATTTTTATGGCATTTACCCCACTCAACTGGCGCCAAACCTCTTGTACTACTTCACCGGTGCCTGTATTTTATGGCACCAACAATTTGATATGGAACTCCCTCTGGACGAGTTCTGATTCATGTATAAACTATGTCACGTAGCCAAGTGTGAGGGGTGGTATTTTTTGAGTGGTCATGGGAGGTCTCAGCCTAGATTTAGGAAGCTGATACTAGGCATTCTCTCGTCATCACATGGGTGGAAACCCATTTTCTTCATGATTCGGGGGCCTTTCAATTTTCACCCCAACGACCGCCTGCCCCGTCGAAGGCAGGTGCAGGCAGCGTTTGGGAATATGGGTGAGTTTTTGGCTTTCTTTTAACTTTCTTTGCTTCTTTTTCATATGCTGATGATTCTTTACTCCTTCAGTTAACCAAGACCGGCCGAAGTTTTTCGGCAATAGCTTGGCGAGGATCGAGAAGGCCTTATCGCTTTCAACCGAGACCCGCCACATCGAAACACTTTTGACCAAGGCCAACCTTCGTGCCATCGGGTTAATCCTTGATCTCCTGATCCCTCAGATCTAGATGTCATTCACGCATACTTCCATTTAAGCAACGAGGGTAATTTCTGCTTTCAACGCCTTCCTTGATTACAGCTTTTATTTTCCACATGCTGATTACATCTTTGTCTCACTGTTTCTGTAGAGATGGCGTCTCTAAGAATCCAACTCCCTGGCAGCCAACAATCCGGGCCAAGCTAGCAGCCACAGTCAGAACAACAACCCCCGCTGAGTCAACAGCTGATGAGATTTTATTTTGTATAATAAATTTTCACAAGCGTACGATGTCAAGTTTTGAGTATAAGGTAAGTGAGTATCGTCTCCACAGGGATTGGGTTTAGAAATACCATTAAGTGCCGCAATTATTGTAACTTAACTTTATCTAGGCAACCTAATAAAATGATAATTAAGAAAATAAAACAAAATAAATATGAAAATAAGAAAATAAAGTATCTACACACAAATGGTCTAAGGACTTGATTTCGCTTTATTATTCCTATGTTCATCCTATTATGTAATCGCTAATCAATTCCATACAATTCATTAATCAAGGCTCTAATGTCATCTCGCAACCTCTCCCAAGTGCCTCACAAGAAATTGTATTTAAATACCCAAAACAATATCCCTATTCGAAATGAACATTTAAACACAAATTAAGCTTCACCTTTAGAATTAGAAAATAGGAATATTGATCGCCTCCTGGTCTCACAATAAACGAAATCCTAATTTAATTATCTAAGCGTTGATCTCCTCCCGGTTTCACAACAACCTAGACTATGCTTCTCAAATCTAGATAAAGAATTCAATCTCTCCCGAGCATGAAATTCGCAATCTAAAAATCATCTAACTCATTCGCCAAAAAAATTAAAAGCATTAAGCATAGAGAAACATAAATGAATTGAAAATGAAGTTAAATTAACAATCAACAAAATATGCAAAACATAGCTCAAATAAAACTACATCAAGTCCTAGATTTAATGTCTAGCTCAACATGGAAAAATAGATGAAAGAAGATAAAACACAATATCCATTGAAGAACTTCCAAGGACCTCCAAGATGAAGGATTCCGGCCTCCTTTTGATGTTTTCTTCACTTTTCCGGGGCTCCCTTTCCTAATGGCATCTCTACGGATTTAGTCGCGCGCTGCAACCCGCGTGAAAACGCGCTGTGGCGCGCATTTTTGGAAGAGGGATTTTGCTCACAGGGGGCTGAGACACGCTGCAGTACGTAGGACACATTCCTGGGCCCTTTTAGCATGCTGCAGTGCCCCTTGGAACCGCTGCAGCGTGTGTCTAGCCTCTGGGCACGTTTTGGGAGCACTGTAGCGCGCATTTTTGGAGTTGGGCACGTTTTGGTGCGCTACAGCCCACTTTGGTGCGCTGCAGCCTGTGCTTCCCTTCCTCTTTGGACTTCTTCGTATTCCTTTGCGCGCTGTAGCCCAAAATGGTGCATTACAGCCTGCTTTTTTGCATTCCAAGCCTCCTTTTTTGTGCCTTAAAATCCTCTTTCACCTCCTCTTGCCATTGATTCACAAGTTGGGCAAATATTCTGCTTTGCTTCATGCAGAATCATCCAAGTTCGTATTTATTTATAACTCTTATAAAAAAGACACAAAAGACATTAAACTAACAAAAATGCTTGAAAATTTACAAATATTCAAGCTTAAAAGTACTTGATTTGTTGGTAGAAACACCCATCATCAAATACCCCCAAACTCAAACATTTGCTTGTCCTCAAGCAAAAGAAAAGAAAGAAAAAGAAAACACAAATCAAGTACTAAGACACAAACAAAAAAGTGTGAGTTTTTTATCGAGTCAACAACTGTGCATGTATCTCCAAAGTCACATTATGCTCTAAGCTCAAAGGAAATGCAAACACTGAGATTATCTAGAATTTCAACATCAAGCATCAATTTCACTCCACTCAAGACTCTCAAAGTGTAAGTGTGTGCACAATCAATCTCAATCAACCAAATAAAATTCAGATAGACCTATGAGCCAAGGAGACTATGAGTGATATCTTAATAAGAACTACCATAGGCCCATTTTTCGTGTCACTCTCCACTAATAAAGGTTCACTTGTCATTGAAGATCAAAAGGACTTTTGAGGGTTGTAATGTATGGCTAGGGTAAAAGGTGGATGAGATTAGAATTTTTAGGCTCAAATCACCCTAGGCATGTATCACAACTCATGTATCTCACATGATTTCCAAGAAAAGAAAAGAAAAAATTTGACCAACTCCTCTTTTCAACATACATTCACCTTTAATTGAACCCAAAAAGAAATAAAAACAACAAAAATTTGAGAAATAAAGACCACACCCCCAAACTCAAACTCAACATTGTCCCTAATGTTATAAAGAAATGGAATGGTAACTCAATTCCTCATCCGATTAACTCTTATAATTATTTTTTTTCTTTTTTTTCATTTTTTTTTTGAATTGAGAATGAAAAATAGCACAAGCCAATCTACTAATGATTTCCCAAACATAACCCACACTTACTCTCAATCTTATCATTTAATGCAATTATGCCTAGTAGTGATGGGTTTAGGAAGTGAAAAAGTATTTGGTGGTTTGGATGTACAAACTGTTAGCGTTTATGCCCTTAGGAATAAATGTAACAATTTTCTTCGAGACATTTTGACTATTAATAAAGATTTGTTTATATATCTATGTATTGTCCTCTTTATGTTCATAATAGTTGAATGTATGATAAGCAAACTGGAAGTCTGAGACTATCTTTCTAAATCTTTAGATCATGCATGTAATGTGAAGAACATGCGGAAGACAAGAATCTAAAGATGATAGTCTAAATCTTATGATCCACAATCGAGGGAATAAAGTTGGGCATTTTATTCATGTTAAGATTGTTATGTTGTCTACTTCCTAACGGAGATGGCTTGTCTTGGTCGTTGGAGGAGGGATTCCATGGGTAGAGACATTGATATAGTTTCTAATGGTGAAAATCTATATTGGATCGGACCAAAGATGAATTGTTTTAATTAATAATTCTGTTTGAATAAAACAATTCACTTTTAACGAATTATATGTTGTCATCTTAATCCTGAGATGGATGATGAACCCGTATACTTGACTTGTATCCTTTGATGTACTAAAGGGAGACATCCTGACATTATGTAAACGTACGCTTGCCGGTGCATTGGGGGTATGACTCATGTATGTGTAGATTCATTATTCATAGATAGTGGAATCCATAGCTCCTATAAAGAGTCAATGATATCCTCTTATGCATTATCAGTGGATTGGAAAATACGAGCGCTCGGCCATTAGACTACTCTGTGTTATCTAATGGTTTACTGTTTGTAATAGTATGAATAGTGTTTTTCCAATGGTTTGATAATGGAACATAAGATAAATGTAATCGGGAAGGTAAAACAGAACTTGACCTCAAGTCGATTATGGATATCCTATGGGGATGATATACTAATATATTGAGTCATGGACTAGAGCTGATCAGAGCTTTGTAAATATGCTATATAAATCGAGAGTGCAGCTCTAGGCTTTTAGTGGAATAGCGCTAGAGTTTTATAATCATGAGACGGACTTGTTGGTTTACAAGTAGCGTTGTGATTATAGGAGCTTGATTTATATATGTCCATCGGGTCCCTTTGCTAGCTCACATAATTTCCTGTAACGATACGGTGTATTTCCTACATATTGGTAACTTGTGTTATTTCCGTAAAAGAGGTTCAAAGTTAATTCATGAGTGATTTATCGGGTGAATTAATTGATAAATTGATTCTAGATAAATTGGTTGAATTATTGTTTTAAGAGTTGTTTAATATGGGAAGACTATTATATGACTGTTTTGATCAGGCAATTTCTCTATTGGGTTGCTTGAATCAAAACTGAGGCTCTATGCAAGTTTCCCATGTTGAAGAACTAGGAAAACAACTTTCGTCAGTGCAGACAGGTTGACCGGTGGGTAGACCGGTCACAGGTCAACCAGTCCGGTCGACCGGTCAGGTCGACCGGTGGGTAGACCGGTTTGTGAAGGACAGGTCGACCGGTGAGTTATAACGTCTCTATCTCCGGTCGACCGGTTGTAACGCGTAACGCGTGCTGATGTGGCAAAATCGACTCTGGGTGCGATTAAATCTTTGGGAAACCTAATTGTTATGGAAGTATGACTTCCTAAACAGTATAAATAGTCCATTAAGTCACATTACTCATGTAGATCACTTGAGAGACTTTTTGGAGGCTATTGATAAGAGATTCCAAGAGGAAAAATTGTTTAATTATCAAGAACAATTTTTCTTTGGCTCTCTTGTGATTGGAAGGAGATCAAGAATACCAAGAGGAGATTAAACGAAGTGTGCCCACCCGCACACCGATCGTGGAAACGAGAATAGCAAAGAAGACCAGTTGGTTGAGGCTCTTCCGGTTGCTGTTTGGAACGCTTAGATCTGTCAGACGTGCAGTTTCCTGAAATCTCAAAAGGTATGATTTAGATCTTTAGTATTTATGTTATATAGCATCATGAACATGTTCTTGTTTGGCTTTGACGTTGATTAAAATTTTTTAAATTCCGTTGCGCACTCAATGCCATTATTTTCCAACACAAACATGGGTGATGAACGAAATAAGCAATATGGCTCAAAGGGGGGTAAACAAATGATGAATTTTCTTTTCAAGGGGTTAGCTTCAAAGGCCAAATCGATCCGAATAAAATGCCTTAATCTTCTCTCCAATGATACTAAACCAACAATTTCGCCTCAAGTTTCACTCAAATGGGTTCTAGTGTTCATGAGATATCAAAGTCTACCTAATGCGCATAAATGTTCTCCGAATGCTCAAAAGATCAAGTGATCATGATTCATGGTGCTCAAAAGTAGAGAATCAAGAGTGAATTTCAATCAATGCGAGTCAAGCACACAAAAATCTCAATGAGATACATTTCAAAAGACCTAAGAAAGCATCAAGTGACTATACTCATCATTATTATCTAGTCATTTCATCTCAACAAAACTCACAATTTATTCAAACAACCTAAAAAGAAAAACAAGTAAAAACATGGCCAAACGAACACAACTCAATGGAGATAAGTCATAACAACCAACTCACAAGTAATGCTCAAAATCCACTAAAATCAACCACAAAGTGTCTCACCCCCAAACTCAGGATCAAACAATCGTCAAAATTAATAATAAGGGAATAACAACACGTACCAGGGAGGCGAGACAATCTCGCCACCTAGTATGGTTGGCAATGATGCACCGGGCATGATGGCATAAACTTGGGTTAGGGCGGAGCTCTCCTCAATAAATTGCATCTTTAGGCTCAATTATTCCTATGCTGAGCCAACTCGTCAAAGAGTTGCTTTCGCCCATAGTACGTGTCATACAGCACAAGGTATGGGTCTTGATTCTTTACACCCTCAAGCTTGGTGAGATTTGGTAGTTTTCGGACCATTTGCTCAACTTGACTCAGCGCTGGCATATGCGCTTTGTTGGCATGGAAGAACAACGCTCGAGATGGTGGAGGAGTTGTCGGCCACATTGGGTCTTCGTAGATGTGATCTTTGTCAACCGGGGGTGGCACGACAATGGGGATCTCGAGGGATTGAGACTCATTAACATCTTCTTGAAGTTCTTCACTAACCAATTCTTGAGTCTCATCCTCTCTCAAAGAGTGTGGCGACCCGCGGCCTCACGGCGCGGTCGCCGTTTCTTATACTACTACTAATGGGCTAAGTTATAGTCTAACTTATTATTCGTTGTTAGACTATTGTCTCTTTAATTTACGTTCATATGCGGGTAAATTTTTTTTTCTTTACTTTAACCGTCGGGTTCTTAACATGTTATGTTGTTACACTAATAACATATCTTGCTATTACTTTAAGGATTTGGATACCAAACTAGTTCCAAAAAACTTGTCTTAGCTTATTACAGTCCGTTGTTCTTTACTAAGACAATGGTTGTAATATCTTCTTTCTAGAACTGAACACACTTACTAGTATTCTATATTACATTACTTTGCATCGGAATTTAATTTCTAAGCAGAGACCACTCCCGTGCACCCATGACATTTCCGCCACCCTTGCCTCCACATGTCCATCAAGCAAACCATTATATGACTGGCTGCTTACCTTTGTTACCTGCACACGAGTAAACTGATGAGCTAACGCTCAGCAAGTATAAACATGCAGACATCATATTCTAATAGAAATTACATTAAGAGTTATGATGCAAATATGCTCGTGTGAAACATGCTTTAAACTACTTTCTATCTTTCTGCTCTTACTTCTGTGGGCCTGGGCCCCTGCTTACTGTCTGGTCTAGTCGGAATCTCTACTCTTTGAGATTTTCCTCCCTTGTGGAGGCCAACGACCTGTCAGTCTTTTACTTTACTAGTCATTTCTTACTGGCTGGTCTAGTCGGAATCCCTACTCTGTGAGATTTCCCTCCCTTGTGGAGGCCACCGTCAGTCTTTTTCTTTACTGGTCATTTCTTACTGGCTGGTCTAGTCAGAATCCCTACTCTGTGAGATTTCCCTCCCTTGCGGAGGCCGACGACCCGTCAGTCTTTTTCTTTACTAAATGATATGCAACGTTTCTCTACGTGCACATGATAGCATAAAATGCATAATACTTCTTGCATACTTCAACTGTGCATAAGGGTAACCATATGTCGCCCTTCTGCAATCTAGAGCACTAAGCCCTCCAAAACACGTATAATCACATGTATTCACATAGACTTAGGAACATAAGTAAATTCATAGTTGTAAGTCTAACTACAGCTTACTCGAGTCCAGACAAACATATATGCTTATACTTACCGTTAATCCGCTAGGATTCCCGCTTGCTGTAAGTTCTTTCTCGTTGCTTCGGCTCTCGTGCCAAAACCTGTTTCATGGAAATAGGTATTAACCACCTATTCCAAGCATCAAAATTTATCATATTTGGATTCCTAAATCCAAATTTCAACTCATTTTTGAACTTAACCCCACTAGGCCGAATTCTTGCTCAAGAGGCAAACTACACCTATTCGTGTATCTCGGTTTCTGAATCATAATTTATTCACTTCCGAGCTTTAAAACTGTTACTCATTCTCGAGAGTTGAATTCTTAATTCAATGCTTACAAACTAGGTTTTAGAAATTTCGGCAGAGTTTTGCCTTGTTTTTTCTAGTTTCCCGAGTTTTCAATAACTCATTTTACTTCCGATTTCGGTACCTGTAGTCCAGATTCACATTCCTGAACACAAATTGCTACATAAAATGAACAACAACACATTTTCTCCATTTCTAGTGTATTTTGGATTTTTAGTATTAATCCAAAAAAATTGTTCAATCCTTTTAACACTTGCACATTAAACTCCTATCATAGTCCCCGACAAAACCTCAGTTTCATTTTTCAGTTTTACGGACTTTTTCCGAGATGAGTTACTATTCATAAAAATGAAAAAGCATGTAGTTTCTCATGAAAAATCCGAAATCTTACCTTGAAAAGTTAAGATTCTCCGCTAGAATGCCTCGGGTTATGTTTCTACCAGACTGAACGGAAGAAATTTCGGCGAAAACGGGTGATTCCTTGATTTTCCCTTGATTTTCTCTCTTTTCTCTTTCTTTTCTCTAGTCTCTCGGCCACCCTTAGGAAAATAGAACATAATGTTTCTAATTTCCTTCCTTCACGTTTTAAGGCATAATAGAATATTTTAATAATATTTTTAATAATATATTAACATTACTTTCTAAATTAAATTAGAGAAATAATTTTAATTCCCATAATTTAATTCTACTAATTCTAATTAAGTTTAACACTTAATTTAAGTGGTTCTGTGTTCCCCACATTTTTCTTGTCTAGACCAAACTTTCCGTTTTTCAAAACGAGTCTCTTTCTGGTACCGATAATTTCACACCCGGTACAAGTTCTATACTGCTTTTCTGGACTACCGAGCACCCTGGGTCAAATTTCTCATATTCAACCCATTTCTCTTAGGTATCTCAATAGAATTGCCCAAAACGCGTACCCTCGCGGTACTCATTTTTTTCGCAGTTTCTCGCTTTAACTGACTCGGGAAAATTCTGTTTCAGGAACTTTTGCCATTTTCCTTACTTCTAATATTTTTACTCTTTTTCTAACTGGTCATTTACCAAATATTTCAGTTTTTCATAACTAAAATATACCCGTTAAAATTTCTAACTTTTAACCGATATTTCACTATTCACAATTGATATTTACGAATTTTCTCTGTAAAAATATTCGTATTATAACTTTACACTTTTTGGGTGATTTTACCCCGTATATAAAGTTTCTACATAACACTTTCCTGATTACATCAATATTTCTACTACTTTCTGTTCCGGGAAGAATTACGGTCAAATACCGGACTGTCCGAATTTGACTTAAAATTTTCCCGGTCATTATAAAGAGTCATATTCAAATAACCCCCAATCCTCCTCTTGTGTTTCTCTATTCATGGCGTTAGTAGATTCATCTGGAAGATCTTCAACCTAAACAACTCCGCTAGATTTGTCTCCATTTCCTCGTGAAGTTGGTCGAGCGCCTCTATCCTCTCTAACTTCTCTATGCGGAGTCTTGTCTCCTTTGAAAATTGGGTTACAAGGTCTTCATGTGAGGTAGAAGACTCCGCTTGGTGACGGGGGGTGTCAAGCCATGGCTCTGAAATGTTGGAGCTATCCACAAAACCGTGGTGGTTTGTTGAATACCTCCAATACTAATACTGAACATCGGCCATGTCTTCCAACAACCAATTAGATTCATCCATGGATAGTTGGTGAAAAGAGGTGGTACCATTTCCTCTTTCCACCCACGTTCTTGTTACGGCATCTAACCTGTCGAGGAAGATTCGTAGTTGCACCATGTTGCCTACAATTATGTTTATAGAATCTCGCAAGTGCACGAGTCAACAAGTAGTAAAATGATGAAATATCAAGTATCGTCCCACAAGGATTGTGTATTTTTGAGATCAAATTGCTAAGTCAATTCTATCCAAGTTTTTAAAAGGAAAACTAAAATTGATTTTTAAGATGTGAAAAACTAATAATGACTTGAGTATAGACAAAGAAAAACAGAGAATAAACTAATTACTAACAAAATGTGCAATTAAAATTGGCCAAATGCGCTATGCGTGGCTTACAATTGCTAAACTGTTTCCTATCAATGCTGTATGATGCTGTAGCAATGGATGATAACGACTACTTCCTGTTAACCGGATTTACTAAACCAGTGATTTTCCAATCCTCTGTCTACTGATTTTGAAGTTAAACCCCACAAATTCCTTTGCAAATCTAGACTCTAAAATCAAAGAATGAAGCTCTAAATCGTTTGGTTATGCAAGACACAATATATTCCTATATCATGTGAATCAAAGATCTAAAACAAGATCTAAGAACCTGCACAATTCAAGTTATGTCCACTCAACTAAATCTTCCCAGATCTAATCAAAGCTATGCTCCTCTCTTATGATTTCCCAATCACAGTTAAGGCACGAATTTAGCTTACTTGAATAAACAAAGAAACAATCATTAAATCCATTCAACATCAATGAACATTTCAATATTAAACATCTCAGCAACTTCAACCAGCAAACATACTCTTATGAAGTTATATATGGAATCAAGTTCAGATTTATGAAGAAGAACGTGAATATTCTTAAACAAGATACAAACAGAGTGTAAGAGTAAAGAAAACTAGGGTGATGAGGAGAGAATCCGAATCCCCCTTTTCCAAGGCTTCTTCTAGCTTCTTCCGTATCAACAGTAGTCCTTTACGTTCAACACCGCACCCTGCTACGTCTCCTTCTTCTTCTTTCTCCCAGTACTGGAGCTGGTACTTGATCAGAGAAAATGGAGGTGGTTTTCCTTTTCCAAGTGCAGCCGCCTCTCTTTACAAGTTTATGACCAAGGACAAGATTTTTCTCTTACAGCTGCAGGTACTTATTGTACCCTAATCACACGTGGCAGCCCCTGAGGAAGCCTCCAATCAGCAGCTAAATCAGCACCATTCACGGTTAAATCAACACAATCTTCCAGCTCAGGTACAGCTGTCAGCACATGTGAGTCCGGACCAGCTGGCGTTGGCGCAGCAATGCTGACTGGGCTTTTCTTTAAAATTCCAAAACGGCAAGTAGCTACTTTCCTCCAAAACGACAATGTTTTCCCAAAGCTGAAAATAGTCACCAAATGCACCCGGTGGCTGAAGCCTAGGAAACTTTTGTTTTTCCCTCTCTCTATATATTTTTTTGGGGTTTTGTAACTTAATATTTGATCTGAACAGCTTTTATTTTATTTGCACTTATATATATAAAGATAATAGATTTAATTCATACCTTGCTTTACAATTGCTGCTTTTTAGAAAATTCCTTAGAATTTTACTGAGTCTTTGTCTTTCCTCCTTGGAGGATTTGACGTCGATTGTACCCTTTGGGGTCGTCGCCATAGAAAATTCCTTAGAATTTTGCTAAGTTTTTATCTTTCCTTCTTGGAGGATCTGACATCAAGTTTACCCCTTGGGGTCGTCGTCTTAGAAAATTCCTTAGAATTTTGCTAAGTATTTGTCTTTCCTCGTTGGAGGATCTGACGTCGAGTTTACCCCTTGGGGTCGTCGTCTTAGAAAATTCCTTAGAATTTTGGTAAGTGTTTGTCTTTCCTCCTTGGAGGATCTGACATCGATTTACCCCTTGGGGTCGTCGTCTTAGAAAATTCCTTAGAATTTTGCTAAGTCTTCGTCTTTCCTCCTTGGAGGATCTGATGTCGAGTTTACCTGTCATCGTGTTATTTTTTAGTGATTCGTGGAGCTCTGTTCCCCCATTTCTGTTTATTATAACCTTACTGTTATTAAGTAGATACGTTATTAAGGGGTGAATTCCTTTCTTTCTGTAAACATATCAATTTATTTAATTCGTAGAGAATATACAATTGGGATGTGCAAGAATTACATACACTATTGGTAGTACAGCCTTAGTTGTTCTGCATTCCACGGGTGTTGAATTCTTTTGCCGTCGAGGCTCTCCAAAATGTAGGTGCCGAGGCATAGCACTTCCCTTATACGGTAGGGCCCTTCCCAAGTTGGGCCCAGTGGACCAGTATTTTTGGGTTTCGTGCTCTGTGTTACCCTTTTTAATACTAGGTCTCCTAGGATGAACCTTCTTTGCCAAACTTTCTTTTTGTAGTATCGCGCTATTCTTTGCTGATAGGCAGCGAGGCGTAGTTGGGATTCGAGCCTTTTTTCTCTCAACAAGTTGAGTTCTCCGTTCATGTCTTCGGCGTTGTCATCGCCATCATGGATGACGGTTCTTAGAGTCGGCATTTCGATTTCTATGGAGAGCACTGCCTCGACGCCATATGCCATGGAGAAGGATGTTTCACCCGTAGTAGTTTGGTTCGTCGTTCTGTATGCCCATAAGACTTTGGGAAGTTCATCGGCCCATTTCCCTTTCAGATTATCGAGTCTCTTTTTGAGGGTATACTTTAATATTTTATTGACCGCCTCAACTTGTCCATTTGATTGTGGATGGATCAGCGCCGAGAAGTCTTTTCAGATGCCCAAGCTATCACAGAATATACGTGTTGAGGTGTTGTCAAACTGCTTTCCGTTGTCGAATACTATTGAGTGGGGAACCCCGAACCCGCACACGATGTTGTCCCACATGAATTTGGTGCAAGCTACTTTCGTGGTTGTAGTTAGAGCCTTTGCCTCTGCCCACTTCGTGTAGTAGTCTACCACAACGATTGCAAACTTAAATCCTCTAGGTACAAGATGTAATGGCCCGATTAGGTCAATACCCCATTTGGCAAAGGGCCATGGACTGAGAACGGAAGTTAAATTTTCTAGGGGTGCTCTAGGAATTGTGGCATACCTTTGGCATTTATCGCAACATCGGGCGTATTGAAAAGCATCCTTCAGAGCCAGAGACTGTCCCCCAGTATGGTTACCATAGACTCCTTCATGGATTTCTTGGAGGACCTTCTGGGCTTCAGCATCATCCAGACACCGCTATAGAGGTGTTAAGTAGCCTCGTCGGTAGAGCAAGCCGTCATACAATAAGTACCTAGCAGCTTTATATTTGATCCGTCTGGCTTCGTCTTGTGCATCCATGAGGTATTGGATGAGCGGTGTCATCCAATTTCCACCTGCTTGGACGATTAATGCCTTAGCTTGTTCTTCAATGGTCTGCCGCTCCAATTCTTCGATGGGAATGACCCCTAGGATGTCAAAATCTCTTGAAGATGCTAGCTTTGTGTGGCGACCCGCGCCCTCGCGGCGCGGTCGCCGTTCCTTATACTACTCTACTAATGGGCTAAGCTATAGTCTAATCCATTATTCGTTGTTCGACTATTGTCTCTTTAATTACGTTCATGTGCGGGTAAATTTTTTTTTCTTTACTTTAACCCTCGGGTTCTTAACATGTTATGTTGTTACACTAATAACACATCTTGCTATTACTTTAAGGATTCGGATATCAAACTAGTGCCCGAAAACTTGTCTTAACTTATTACAGTCCGTTGTTCTTTACTAAGACAAGGGTTGTAATATCTTCTTCTTAGAGCTGAACATACATACTAGTATTCTACATTACATTAATCTACAGCGGAAAATTGTTTTCTAAGCGAGCGTAGTAGAGACCACTCCCGTGTACCCATGACATTTCCGCCATCCTTGCCTCCGCCTGTCCATCAAGTAAACCACTATATGGCTGGATGCTTACCTTTCTTACCTGCACACGAGTAAACTGATGAGCTAACGCTCAGCAAGTATAAACATGCATACATCATAAACTAATAGAAATTACATTAAGAGTTACGATGCAAATATGCTCGTGTGAAACATGCTTTAAACTACTTTCTATCTTTCTGTTCTTACTTCTGTGGGCTTGGGCCCCTGCTTTGTGGCGTCCCGCGCCCTCGCGGCGCGGTCGCCGTTCCTTATACTACTACTATTAGGCTAAGTTATAGTCTAATCCATTATTCGTTGTTAGACTATTGTCTATTTAATTTACGTTCATGTGCGGGTAAATTTTTTTTTCTTTACTTTAACCATCGGGTTCTTAACATGTTATGTTGTTATTGTTGGTTGCCGAATCGAATTCGGCGGCGGAAATGCAGCGGAATAGCGGATCGTGTATAACAAAAATTTTCATAAAACTTTTGAGATACTCTATAGATTATATTAATTTATGCACCAATAAATTAATCTCATTAATTTTATAAGATTCAAGGATCAACCGAAAAAATACCTTGTAGCCGACTCGGATGATATCTTGATTTTCTTTGACCACGAACAGTCCTAGCTCCAAGCTTTTGTGTTTAGAACACCAAAGTCTTCCACGTCAATTCCTTGATTCCACGTAGACGTGTGTGTGGGCACACGTGAGACAAAACGGTTTCTAAAACACTCGAATTTCCACAAACACCAACGCATGCACGATGTGGAATTTTTGGAGAGAAAAATTTTCACTCTCTTTTTTTGCTATATGAGAATTCCGGCCACACACTTTCTCTAGGGCTGAAAAGTGTTTCAAAATTTGTCTCACAATTTTTCATTTATCTCATATTTAAAGAGAAGAAGTCAAACTTCAAAATAGGATCAAATCCTTATCTCCAATTTTGAATTTGGAACAAAAAATCCCTTCCCCTTATCTCTTTGATGGCCGGCCACCCTAGGGTTTTATCCCTTTGTGTGTGGCACCTAAATAAGATAAGGAAGGAAGATATTTTATCCATTATCCAGTAGTTCAATTTTAATTCAGATTCAAATTCGAATTTAAGTCAAACTTAAATTAATTTGAATTCTAAATTAAACAACTTATCAAATAAGTTTAAATGGATAAATCTAGATATGTTCAAATTCAAATTTAAATAATCTCATTATTTAAATAATAATTAATTCTCAATTAATTATTCTTCGAGTATTTAATTTTAGAATTCCGTAATTCTAAAATTCCCATTTTGCCCTTTGTGTCTGGTAGAATTACAAGGACGACGCGGGGACTAATGGACCTATAATTCTGAGCTCCAATAAAATTAATAATTAATTAAACACTTTAATTAATTAATTAATTCTATTAATTCCAATAGTTACTCCACTATAAACTTGGAATTGCACTCTCGGAATTATAGACATTAATTACTTCTAAACTGTGAAGTGTCCATTTGATATAGTCATTGCATATAGATCGATCCTCCATAAATAATTCATAATTAGAGTCAGGTAGAATCCGTTAACCTCTCTAATTACATCTTTATCCTTGAGTACCATTGATTCTCTAATGGATAGTGATTCATAAAACACATTCATGAACCAGAGCGCTCTTACTAATCCAAGTACCGAATCAACACTCAAGAGAATTATTTATCTGCTTCTTTCTCAAGAAGGAATGGATTCCATCTCGTATAATAACATTCCCAGCTACCTATTTCATTATGTCTCCAAAATACAAGGAATAGGATTCAGGGTCTCGGAATCCGTACCGAGTAAATCAAAAGACATAAATCCATAAATAGGAGTTTGTTAAGAACTCAGGATTAAGATCATTCTATATATGACCATCAGTAGACTCAATTAGAATTTCTATGCTTAACGGAAATTATTAGAAATTCATATTGTGTCTGCGTCCATGTTCCACATAATCTCATTATGCGAAATACACTCATTCAATATCTCGCCATATTAACAGTGCGGATAACACCGTTCCATTCTAAATGGGAATGACATGTATTAATAATGTTTTAATTAAAGATTCCGAACTTTAATTAAATTCATTATGAACAGTTACTTTTGATTATTATCCTTAAACATTATCCTCTTGTATATAACACTTATATACCATGTTTAAGGTTACATAAATAATCAAGGAATTTTATTTGATATTCATAAAATATTCATAAATATATGCACATAAAATGATGAATAAACTATTTTATTAAATAAATAATAAATATCCTTTTACATCTCATGCTTTCAGGACACTATTCCCAACAATCTCCCACTTGTCCTAAAGCAGGTGTGTCATGTCTCTAATCCCAAATCCATCTAAGTGCCGATCAAAAACATTCAATGGCAATGTCTTGGTGAACGGGTCAGCAAGGTTGTCCTCTGACGCGATCTTCAGAACCGCTACATCGCCTCTATCCACAATGTCTCTGATCAGGTGATATTTCCTTTCTATATGTTTCGCACTCTTATGGCTTCTAGGTTCTTTTGAATTAGCCACCGCTCCACTGTTGTCACAGTAAAGCTTAATTGGCTTATCCATATCTGGAACAACTTCCAGATCAGTTAAGAACTTCCTGAGCCATGTAGCTTCTTTTGCGGCTTCACAAGCTGCAACATATTCAGCTTCCATGGTAGAGTCAGCAACACACTTTTGCTTTATACTTCTCTATACCACGGCTCCTCCATTAAGAGTGAACACAGATCCAGATGTCGACCGTCGACTATCTCTATCTGATTGGAAATCAGAATCTGTGTATCCGGTGAGAGACAGATCTTCTCCGGAATATACTAACATATAGTTTCTCGTTCTCCTAAGATACTTGAGAATACACTTCACTGCAACCCAATGATCTAATCCTGGGTTGGACTGGTAGCGACTGACTACTCCCACTGCATAGCAGATATCTGGTCTTGTACACAACATGGCATACATAAGGCTTCCCACGGTCGAAGCGTAGGGATACTTTCTCATATCTTCTTCCTGCTGCGGGGACTTTGGACATTGCTCCTTAGAAAGATGAATACCATGCCTAGAAGGCAAATTCCCTTTCTTGGAGTTTTGCATCGAATTCCTAGACAACACTTTGTCTATATAAGATGCTTGTGATAACGCCAAAAGCTTTTTCTTGCA
>JACAGA010000003.1:4902646-4926315 GCA_029231665.1 Morus indica | reverse complement strand
TGATTAACGCCCAAAAGTGATGTTCACAAGCGGTCAATTGTAGCACAGAAGGGCGGTCGTATCCACAGAGAGATAACAAAATAACAAGAATAATTAACAGAATAAAAGCGTTAGAGAAAAGTGAATTAAAGAAAAATAAGAGTTTTTGAGATTTTTGTTGCGAATATAATAAAAATGAGAAAATCTGTATGAAGAAAATGGTAAGGTGTCGAGAATCCCTAATGTTTCGTTCACCAATTCCAGTTTTAATTCACAAAATAAAAGAACTGAATAGATTAAATCTCTATGTTGACTCCGGAAATATTATTATTACAAGTTATCTAAAATCGACAATATATCAATCTGACAATATTGCAGTAAAAGACAATTTGTAAACTAATTTGAATGACAAAACAATGCGTGACATAATTACATAAGAAAAGCGTGACTGAACTTATATAAAAATTGGCACACAATATTTTGAAAAGTAATAGAAAAATAGATGAGATTTAATTTATTCAGATGTTGAACTTTACAGCACAAGGAATCAAAACCCCGAATCGGGTCGCTCAGCAGAAGTTCATCTCTAACCTCCCCAAAAGAACTCTAGCCAATCTTGCAAAACATTCTCACAAGTTCTAGAGAGAAAATATGAGACTGACAGCAAGACGACAGAAAACTGAATAATCAAAAGCTCCTAAAACCTTAGGCCAACCCCTCTATTTATAGTGTTCAGAGGTTGCCTGTCAAATAAGGAAAGAAATAGTAAAAATAGAAAATTACAAAGGAAAAGGAAACAAAATAAAATTACACAAAAATTAGGAGAAATCATATATTTAATTTGGGGAAGAAATTCGGCCAATTTGTTCTGATTTGGAAGGAGAAATTCGGATCAGCACACGCTAGACACGTGTCGCAACGATATTGGAGGAAAGGAGTGAGCCGCCACGTGTCGCGCGCGGAGTGGACGAAATGGTTGGCGCGGAGTCAGAGGCTGGGACCCGCTCAGACAGGTGTCGCATGTGGAGTGAGTGGCAGGTCTGGCGTACTGTCACGCGGGACCCACGCTGCAAAGGAGCTGGACGCGCGCTGACGGATTCGTGGAAGGAACGCGCGCTCTGATGAGCCGCGTGCAGGTGACGCGCGGGACGTGAGACGGAGCGAGGGGAAAGGCGCGGATTTCTGCGCTGACACACGGGAGAAGCTGAAACGCGCGCTGATGTCTGCGTGCGAGAAACGCGCGCCTTAAGGCCATGCGTGCAGGTGACGCGCGCGAGGAAGAGTGAGGAAACGTGGGAGAGCTGGACGGTGGGGCCCACGAGGATGATGCATTTGGCCGGCTCAGCTAGCGGCTTAATCGGCTCGGCTCTCTCTCTGATGGCTTGGCTCCGGATGGTTGAAATTATGGCTTTCATGGCTTATTTTTGTGTGGCTTTTTACACTGCTTTTTATCTGTAAATAATTAAGCAAAAACTGGACAAATTCCAATTAGAAATATTATGAATAAAAATAATGGATTTGCTTAATTAAAGCTTAAATATTTTAATATTATATAAATCAAAAGCAGTATTTAGGGTGCATTTTCATGCACTAATCACAACCCCCAACCAGCTTATTGCTAGTCTCTAGCAATCCAAGCGCAAGAGAAATTATGTCACAAAGAAAATCTGAGTCTCAACTTGCTTAGTCACCTGAGTATTTCAAACAAATTGCCAGTGAGAAGTCAAAAGATACTATCAAGATTATTTCAATCATAACTCCAGAGTCGTGTGTGTGTGCTCCAAACCATAACCTTCTTACCACTGACCATAACACATGCAGCTTTGAAAAATTCACCAAGTAGAAGTCTCAACTCCATTGATCTCACAGGTATCAGAAATATTTAAGTGCAAAGGTTTTCTCTCATGGAGTTGGAAATTAAACAATCAACGCTCAGAGTGAGGAAGGTCAAATTTAGGACAAACAGTCAAACGAACATTGACCAAAAGATAGGCTAATCAACTTTTAGAACATTCCACCATTCTTACCACAAACCAGCTTTTAGGATTTCATTTGGGTCAAACAGAAATTTACATAAACGAACAAAGAGCCAAAAAGCTTGTATAAATTACTTTTTCTTTCTTACTTTTTTTTTTGTCTTTTTTTTGGCAAGAGACAACCTGCATTATGAAGTGAATGTAGAAAGGTGTTCTTTTGACAAACAACTATATAGCATCAAATGTGAGAACAACCAAACTACATAATCTGTGAAATGTTGCTCTTGCTCTTTTTTTTTTTTGTTTTTTTTTGTTTTTTGTTTTTTTTTAAAAATTGAGAAATGAGGCTCTATTACATAAGATCATTCCTATTTAACCCAAAATCCATCCCTCAAGCATATGCACCAAGCATACCACTAACCATGTAATGATGTTCTAATAGTGATTTTACCAGCTCAAAAGGTCAATGAAGGTTCAAAAGTCGTTTTCTCGACTCTCTTAACTCACAAAAAATAAAGCACTTAAACTCGGGAATTTTCTCAGCGGACATGCATTAACATCCATCTTACCACTAGGTTTAGCACGTGCAAAAAGAAACTCTGGAAGTCATTTCTTAGTAACCAAGACAGCAAAAATTGACTCAAACCAATCATTTTGAAATCATACTCAGACAACTTTGCAAAAAATTTTAACCCAAATATTAACATGACAAAAATCACTCTTACACATGAATATGCTCACCACCCCCAACCAAAATCAGACAGTGTCCTCAGTGTCAAAAATTATGAAAAATAGAGAAAGAAGACACCTGGACGATGAGCTTTCCACGTATGAGCACAAATTGAGCTTCCTGATATGATTCTCCAAAAACACACATAAAAAAAATGTAAAAAGAAACGAAGAAAATAGAAAATGAAAATATGATACAGGAGATGTGAGTAAACTACTCAGGACTGGTAAACGGGGTCGTCGAGAATGATCTCTTCAACCTGGTTCACCCGCTCTAAGTAATTTTTCAAACGCTGGCCATTTACTTTAAGGATTCTCCCATCAGTTGGGTCTTCAACCTCGACAGCACCATTGGGAAAAACGCGTTTCACTACGAACGGGCCAGTCCACCGTGACCTCAACTTACCGGGGTGGAGATGCAAACGGGAATCATAAAGATTAACCCGCTGATTCGGCTCAAAGTGCTTCCTCAGGATCTGCTTATCATGAGCCGCTTTCATTTTTGCCTTGTAGATCCTGGAATTATCATAGGCATCGTTCCTTAACTCCTCGATTTCAGAAAGCTGGAGCTTCCGATTGACACCTGCAGCGCTGAGATCAAAGTTGAGGGCTTTGGTAGCCCAATAAGCCTTATGTTCGAGCTCGACAGGTAGATGACAGGCTTTTCCAAAGATAAGCCTGTAGGGAGACATCCCAAGTTGGGTTTTGTAAGCAGTGCGGTATGCCCAAAGTGCGTCTGGAAGGCGCAAAGACCAATCCTTGCGATCGGGATTAACCGGCTTTTCTAGAATTTGCTTAATCTCCCTATTGGCCAACTCAGCTTGGCCATTTGTCTGTGGGTGATAGGCAGTTGAAACTTTATGAACCACACCGTACTTGCGCATCAGGGCCTCAAAAGAACGGTTGCAGAAATGGGTGCCTTGATCACTGATGATGGCACGCGGCGTTCCAAATCGAGATAACACATTTTCCTTTAAGAACTTTACAACAGTAGTGTTATCGTTGTTCCGGCACGCCACGACTTTGACCCACTTAGACACGTAATCCACAGCGAGGAGTATGTAGAGGAATCCATAAGAAGGTGGAAATGGTCCCATAAAATCTATCCCCCAGCAATCGAATATTTCTATTACGAGAATCGGGTTCAAGGGCATCATATAGCGACGGGACAAAGCACCAAGCTTTTGGCACCTCTCACAGGAACGACAGAAGTCATTGGTGTCCTTGAATAAAGTGGGCCAATAGAGACCACACTGTAAGATTTTTGCGGCGGTCTTCTTCATAGAAAAATGACCGCCACATGCATCGTTGTGGCAAAAGTTCAGGACACTAGACACTTCATCATCCGGAATGCATCGTCGTATGATTTGGTCGGGGCAGTACTTAAAAAGATAGGGGTCATCCCAATAAAAGTTACGAACCTCGACCAGAAACTTCCTCTTGTCTTGTGCACCCCAGGTAGATGGAATCTCGCCCGTCACCAAGTAGTTAACAATGTTTGCATACCATGGCATCTTAGTGACGGCGAAGAGATGTTCATCGGGGAAGTCATCTCCAATAGTAGGAATAGCAGCGGAATCATTAAATTCAAGACGAGATAAGTGGTCCGCCACCACATTTTCGACTCCCTTCTTGTCCTTGATTGTCAAGTCAAATTCCTGCAGGAGAAGGATCCACCTAATTAAACGCGCCTTAGCATCCTTTTTGGAGAGAAGGTACTTAAGCGCAGCATGATCTGTGAAGATGGTGATAGGTGAACCAATCAAATATGCACGGAACTTGTCGAGAGCAAATACTACAGCAAGCAATTCTTTTTCAGTAGTAGAATAGTTCATTTGAGCACTATTCAAAGTACGACTTGCGTAGTAGACAACGAAAGGCTTCCCCTCCCTCCGTTGACCAAGAACGGCCCCCACAGCATAATTACTTGCGTCACACATGATCTCGAAAGGTAAGCTCCAATCTGGTGACTGCATAATAGGGGCAGAAGTCAGTTTTGCGATGAGTGTTCGGAATGCATCCTCACACTCTTGTGTCCAATTGAACACAACATCTTTTACTAGGAGGTTGCTTAGCGGTCTCGCTATAGATGAAAAGTTCTGAATGAACCTCCTATAGAATCCGGCATGCCCCAGAAAAGATCGGACATCTTTAACGGCCTTGGGGGTGGGCAGGGTAGAAATGAGTTCAACCTTAGAGCGGTCGACCTCGATTCCTCTTTCAGAAATAATGTGCCCAAGAACTATGCCGGATGACACCATGAAATGACACTTCTCCCAATTGCGCACGAGACCCTTCTCTTCACATCTTTGTAGAACGGCTTCCAAGTTGAGAAGGCACGTGTCGAATGAATCTCCGAAGACTGTCAAATCATCCATGAACACTTCCATACATTTTTCGATCATATCACTGAAAATGCTCATCATACACCTTTGAAATGTGGCAGGTGCATTACACAGTCCAAATGGCATTCGCCGAAAGGCATAAGTGCCAAAAGGACATGTGAATGTTGTCTTATCCTGATCTTCTAATGCTACCTCTATCTGATAATATCCTGAATAGCCATCGAGAAAGCAATAGAAAGGATGACCTGCCACTTGTTCTAGGATTTGATCGATGAATGGAAGTGGAAAATGGTCTTTGCGAGTGGCGGCGTTAAGCTTACGATAGTCAATACACATGCGCCAACCAGTCACGACCTTCGTGGGAACTAGAGCCCCTTTCTCATTTTCCACCACAGTGACCCCCGATTTCTTTGGCACTACCTGGGTCGGACTAACCCACTTGCTATCAGCAACAGGATAAATGATGCCAGCATCTAATAGCTTGAGAACCTCATTCTTCCCCACTTCTTTCATTGTTGGATTCAATCTTCTTTGAGGATCTCTTCGCGGGTTAGCTCCTTCTTCCAAATGAATATGATGGGAGCAAATCAA
Organism: Morus indica; assembly: GCA_029231665.1. NCBI lineage: Eukaryota > Viridiplantae > Streptophyta > Magnoliopsida > Rosales > Moraceae > Morus > Morus indica. The sequence continues at coordinate 4,920,695 of JACAGA010000003.1, read as the reverse complement.
AGGACTGATCCCTTTAATGTCAGCAATCGTCCAACCCAATGCAGATCTATGCTTTTGCAGCATGTTGATCAACTGCTGCTCTTGTGATGCATCGAGTTCGGAAGAAATGATAACAGGAAAGGTATCGCCGACTCCCAAAAATGCATGTTTCAATCCTTCAGGTAGTTGAGCAAGTTTCACTGTAGGGGTCTCTTCGATGGAAGACTTTGGTTTCTCTCTCCCTTGCGGAAGTTCCTCGAAACATAGTTGTTTAAACTTAATTCCTCTGTCATGTGAGTTATTGAAAATGGCAGAAATGTTACCCAACTCACAAGGACCGGAACTTTCAAACTCAGAATTTTGGAGGAGGTTTTCAAGATCTTCAAAGTTGCTTTGTAGCAGAACCTCCTCCTCGACAAGTGTGTCGATCAAAAATGTTTGGTGACACTCGTCATCGTCTTGTGGTTGTTTTACAATGTTGAAAACATTTACCTCGAGAGTCATATTCCCAAAAGAGATCTTCATTAGACCATTTCTACAATTAATTAGAGCATTTGCTGTCGCGAGGAATGGTCTTCCAAGGATGATCGGGATTTTTGACTCCACATCAACCACTGACTGAGTGTCCAAAACAACGAAATCCACAGGATAGTAGAACTTATCAACTTGTAATAACACATCTTCCACTATTCCTCGTGGTCTCTTAATAGATCGATCGGCCAGTTGCAGAACCACAGATGTGGGCTTAATATCTCCAAGACCTAATTGTGAGTAGACTGAATAAGGCATGAGGTTAACACTCGATCCTAGGTCTAACAATGCTTGGCCGAATTCGCGTGTCCCAATGGTGCAGGAAATGGTGGGACAGCCAGGATCTTTGTACTTCAGCGGTGTTTTCTGCTCAATCACCGCGCTTACTTGTTCAGTCAAGAATGCAGTCTTCTTGACATGGTGCTTTCGCTTTATAGTGCACAGATCCTTTATAACCTTGGCGTAGGCCGGCACTTGCTTGATCACATGTAGTAAAGGAAGATTGATCTTCAATTGTGTCAAGTGCTCTAGGATCTCATTTTGGTTTTCCGGCACTTTCCCAGCAGGTCGGAGAGCCTGGGGGAAGGGCACCTTTACCGGAATTTTTGTTGGCTCTTCGTTCTCCTGAGCCGATTCTTCATTACTCAAAGTGGTAGTACTTGTTGATGGCGTGTCTGAATTCTTACCACTTCGAGTAGTGATGACGTTAACTTCCTTGATATTTTGACCTTCAGAGTTGGAAGTTTGAGCCATGTTTTGTCCTCTCAAATTAGACTGGGCTTGTGATGGAAATCTACCGCGCTCTTGAACGGTTAAAGCTTCTGTCAGCTTTGTGATCTGACTTTTTATTTCCTTGTTCTCTTCCACCAGTTGGGTAAGCATTGAATCACCCCTTTGATTCGTCTTATTTTGCGCATCCATAAAAGCTTTTAAGGTATCCTCTAGAGAATTCCCTTTCGGCTGCATGTTATTCTGAGGCGCAAAATATGTCCTTGGTGGTTGAGACTGTTGCTCTGATCTCCATTGCCCTCCAGATGATTGGCCATGTTGGTTCGGATCTCTCCAACTGAAGGTTGGGTGGTTTTTCCAACCAGGATTGTAAGTTTCTGAGAAGGGTCCGTAAGGCTTCTTGTATGTGCCCAATGCATTGCACTGCTCCTCGTATACCCCTCTCCTTTCGCTTAAAGTGTGGCAATCCTGATTAGATGGCCCATTTCACCACAAACTAAACAGGGCTCATCTGCATCTGTCCTTGCCACCATGTAGGGTCCTTTGCTATCTTTACTTTTGAGGGCCTCAATTTGCTTTGTCAAAGCTTCAACTTGGGCCTTGAGACTATCCTCTTCCCTTAATTGATAAACTCCAACTGGTCGGGACCTACTAGTGCTCTCAGTAGAACTCGGCCCAGTCCAAGTATGAGCTTTCTCAGCTAACTCGTTCAGGTACTCGATAGCTTCATCAGGATCCTTTTGGAGAAAATCTCCATTGCACATCATCTCAACAAATTGGCGCTCTCGGATTGTGAGTCCATCGTAAAAATAGCTTACGAGGCGCCAACTTTCATATCCATGGTGGGGACACAGATTTAACAGATCTTTAAAACGCTCCCAGGCTTGATAGAGAGTTTCATTTTCCTTCTGAGCGAAATTCGAGATCTGACGTTTTAAATTGTTGGTCTTATGGTGTGGGAAATACTTGTTGAAGAATGTCGTCGTCATTTCTTCCCACGTACCAATAGACTTGGGCCTTAGAGAATACAGCCAGCTTTTGGCCTTGTCCTTCAGAGAAAAAGGGAAAAACTTTAATCTGACGGTGTTTGCGGCCTCAGCACGGCTGTGAAAGGTGGCCACCACCTCTTCAAACTCCCGGATGTGTACATAGGGGTTCTCGTTCTCTAATCCGTAAAAAGTTGGGAGAAGTGCAATCATGCCCGGCTTGAAATCCGTAGGCGGTGCATTTGGCGGGAACATGATGCACGATGGGGTGGCCGTGCGCGTTGGGTGCAGATAGTCTTGCAACGTCCTGTGCTGAACTTCCTCGTGTTGTGCCATTGCAAATAGATTTTGAAGTGCGAATTCCAACGACGAGTGTGAAGATGGAGACGTAGAAGACGAGTCGGACAGAATTTCACTAGGGGTTTCTAAATTTGGACGTTGAGCAAATCTCCCTAGTTCGTCTCTATACCGATGCATTCACCCTAAGCGGCTCTTTTTTATTTATTTATTTTTTTGTTTTTTTTTTTTATTTTTTTTTGTTTTCTCTTATTTTTAATCAAAAAGAAAATAATTATATAGTAACGTAAATTGTAATCACCGAGAGTGCTCCCAGGAAAGACTATAGCTCTTGGCTCAATGAATAGTCTCCTAGACAGAGCAACGTTCCCAGGAAAGATTGGTGGGGCGAGGCCCGCTTAAGTACCAACTTTCCTAGACAGAACTCCCTCAGATTCTACTTTCCACGTAACCACACAATTATTCTCAAAATCAATTATTAAATTTTATTGAGTAAATTATGAAATGTAATCTAATTAATGGAAACTATTCCTAAAGTCAAAAGCCTAAATCTACCAAATTATGAAAATCTTAGATTAGGAATCTAAATTAGTCAATTAATTACCATCCTAGTCATAATCCTAAAAGTTAATAAAACTATAAAAGGAAAAATTAAATTAGGCAACAATTAAAATATACTAATGAGGAAACAAAATAAAATCCTAATTTACCAAAAATAAAACATTACAAAATCAAATCACAATTAATTCCAAAACTAAAAAGAGAAAATAAAATTAGCAATGAGTTTTTTTTTTCAGCAACCTAAACTACGGAAATAAAAAAAATGAAAAAGGTAACAAATGTTAAAAAAGGTGAACACAGAAACAAACTAGGGAAAACACAGAGGAAGAACGTGAGGACGGTAAGAAAGAAAACAAAAGTTTTTTTTTTTTTTTTTGGAATAAACGATAATAATAATAATAATAATAATAATAATAATAATAATAATAATAATAATAATAATAATAATAAATGTATACTTACCTCTTTGGCTCAAAAATCTACTGATCAGTCTTGCTAATAGCACCTCCCCGGCAACGGCGCCAAAATTTGATTAACGCCCAAAAGTGATATTCACAAGCGGTCAATTGTAGCACAGAAGGGCGGTCGTATCCACAGAGAGATAACAAAATAACAAGAATGATAAACAGAATAAGAGCGTTAGAGAAAAGTGAATTAAAGAAAAATGAGAGTTTTTGAGATTTTTGTTACAAATATAATAAAAATGAGAAAATCTGTATGAAGAAAATTCAATAATAAAAATGGTAAGGTGTCAAGAATCCTTAATGTTTCGTTCACCAATTCCAGTTTTGATTCACAAAATAAAAGAACTGAATAGATTAAATCTCTATGTTGACTCCGGAAATATTATTATTACAAGTTATCTAAAATCGACAATATATCAATCTGACAATATTGCAGTAAAAGACAATTTGTAAAATAATTTGAATAACAAAACATTGCATGACAGAATTACATAAGAAAAGCGTGACTGAACTTATATAAAAATTGGCACACAATATTTTGAAAAGTAATAGAAAAATAGATGAGATTTAATTCATTCAGATATTAAACTTTACAGCACAAGGAATCAAAACCCCGAATTGGGTCACTCAACAGAAGTTCATCTCTAACCTCACCAAGAAAAACTCTAGCCTATCTTGCAAAACATTCTCACAAGTTCTAGAGAGAAAATATGAGACTGACAGCAAGACGACAGAAAACTGAATAATTAAAAGCTTCTGAAACCTTAGGCTAACCCCTCTATTTATAGTGTTCAGAGGTTGCCTGTCAAAAAAGGAAACAAATAGTAAAAATAGAAAATTACAAAAGAAAAGGAAACAAAATAAAATTACACATAAATTAGGAGAAATCATATATTTAATTTGGGGAGAAATCACTCTGATTTTTAAGAAGAAATTCGGATTCAGCTCATCGTCTGGACACGTGTCGAAGCTTGATTGGAGAAAAGGAGAAGCCTGCCACGTGTCGTCCGCGGAGTGGAGGAACGGAGCTGGCGATGGTCAGAGCAGAGGACAGCTGTCGCGCGCGGAGAAAGACTCGGGCTGGCATGCTGTCGCGCGGGACCCACGTGAGGAAGGCCTTGGACGCGCGCTGACGGATTCGTGGAAGGAACGCGCGCTCTGATGAGCCGCGTGCAGGTGACGCGCGGGACGTGAGACGGAGCGAGGGGAAGGGCGCGGATTTCTGCGCTGACACACGGGAGAAGCTGAAACGCGCGCTGATGTCTGCGTGCGAGAAACGCGCGCGTTAAGGCCATGCGTGCAGGTGACGCGCGCGAGGAAGAGTGGGGAAATGTGGGAGAGCTGGACGGTGGGGCCCACGAGGATGATGCACTTGGCCGGCTCAGCTAGCGGCTTAATCGGCTCGGCTCTCTCCCTGATGGCTTGGCTCCGGATGGTTGAAAATATGGCTTTCATGGCTTATTTTTGTGTGGCTTTTTACACTGCTTTTTATCTGTAAATAATTAAGCAAAAACTGGACAAATTCCAATTAGAAATATTATGAATAAAAATAATGGAATTGCTTAATTAAAGCTTAAATATTTTAATATTATATAAATCAATAGCAGTATTTAGGGTGCATTTTCATGCACTAAAAGCACAAGGCAGATGGAAGTATTGAGAGACTTAAGGCGCGGCTAGTTGCAAGGGGTTTCACACAATCCTATGGAATTGACTATCAAGAGACGTTCGCTCTGGTGGCGAAACTTAACACTATCCGGATACTCCTATCCTTGGCTGCAAATTTAGATTGGTCACTCCACCAACTGGACATCAAGAATGCATTCTTAAACGGGAATCTTGAAGAAGAAGTCTACATGGAGATTCCATCCGGAATTCAAACAAGTTATGGCGGTAGAAAGGTGTGTAAACTGTTGAAGTCTCTTTATGGGCTGAAGCAATCTCCTAGAGCATGGTTCAGTCGGTTCTCAAGTCAGTAAAAGGACGCGGCTTCATCCAGTGTCAAGCTGATCGCACGTTGTTTGTGAAGCGTTCCTCAATGAACAAATTGGCCATTCTTATTGTCTACGTGGACGATATCATTCTAACTGGGAATGATGTGGAAGGAATAACACAGATCAAACAGGCATTGGCTGAAGAATTTGAAGTCAAAGATCTTTGTTTCCTTCGGTATTTCCTAGTAATGGAAATGCCTCGCTCAAAAGAAGGTATATGTGTTTCACAACGTAAATACACTTTAGACTTACTAAAGGAAACTGGTATGCTTGGCTGTAGGCCAACTAGCACTCCAATGGACTCCAAGAAAAAGCTCGGGCGTGAAGAAGAAGGAGTTCCTGTAGATAAAGGGAGATACCAACATCTGGTAGGGAAACTCATTTATCTTTCCCATACTCATCCAGACATTGGGTTTGCAGTAAGCACAGTCAGTCAGTTCATGAACAATCTGATGGAAGAACACATGGAAGCAGTACACCAAATCCTCAGGTACCTAAAGAGGACTCTTGGAAAGGGGTTATTGTTTAGAAAGACCGACTATCGAGATGTAATCCTATACTCAGATGCAGACTGGGCAGGAAGTCAGATAGATAGCAGATCAACTACAGGCTATTGCTCCTTTGTATGGGGAAACCTCGTGACATGGCAAAGTAAAAAACAGTCGGTTGTCTCCAGGAGTAGTGCCGAATCAGAACTAAGGGCACTTGCAATCACGATTTGTGAAGGATTATGGATCAGGCGAGTAATGGCAGAACTAGGTATGGAGTTTGGAAAAACTGTGAAGCTCAAGTGTGACAACCAAGCAGCCATCAGTATTGCAAAGGATCCAGTCCATCATGATCGAACCAAGCATGTTACGATTGATAGACATTTCATTGCAGAGAAGATAGAAAACTCTGAAGTGCAAGTAATATACACTCCAACTCGGGAGCAGCTTGCAGATATTCTCACGAAGGCCCTTCAAGGACCTAACTTTGAGAGATTGTGTAGCAAGTTGGGCATGTACAACATGTACAAACCAATTTGAGGGGGAGAGTCGAATATTTAGTTCCTCAAAGTTAGGAGTTAGTTTTCTACTTTTGTAAATATTAGGAAATCAGGAAACCTATAGGAACGGGATTCTTTAGTTAGTTTTATTTTGATTTAGTGTTGCTGATTTTTAGGAGGTAGTTGCTATATTTAGTTGAGTAAAAGCTGTATATATACTATGTACTCATTACCAATCGGAATAAGAAAAAGAAGAGATTATTTCCTTCAAAGTCTTCAGGAATTATTTAAGGCATTGAAAGTGTTGGAGAAAGTTGAACAAGATTATGCAGAAAAGTTATAGAGGAGCGCAAATGTAGTTCAAAAGGATGACCTGTGGAATGATCTTCTCTATACATATCCTTTTATTCCTCAAATCTAAGTTTGACTCCTGTATTACTGATTTTTCTTTTTTTCTTTTTTTTTTTTCATCATGAAATTTCTGGAACATTAGTATGAACTTGTCTTGAAAGAATTTAAATTCTGAGTGTCTTACTGAATTTCATCATCAGAAGAGTTTAGGAATATTTCTTTGACTTTTTCCTCATATATTTGCTCACCAACTTTTGTAACTATAACGTTTCGATGTAAATAGTTACTTTTTACTCACTTGAATGCTTCGCATTGCTAGATGGCTTAGCTTATGTAAGTTACAGTTGTCTTTTAGTTGAGTTAAATTACTGACATCTATCATATGTATATTGAATAAAAAATTGGAAAGAGAGAGAGAGAAGAGATCTGGGTTTCACTTTTACTCACTTGAACAGTTTTTTCTTTTAGGGATTTGCTTGCTTTGAAGAGAGGTGGATTTTTTCCACCGTGCATTCCCGAAAAGTCTTAGGTCCTAGATGATGCTTTTGGGTGATTCTTCTTTAATGTCTTCTAGTGACTCTGTTTTGCTATTTCAAATCCCCATCAACTTGATTGATGATGTCGATTTCTATAGTTTGGTGGTGAACTCTACTTCTCTATTTTTTGATTCCATTTTTGTTGGGAGTGTTTGGTTGTTGAGAAAGTGTGGTAAAATTGAATGAGAGATTGGATTGAGAGATTCTCCATACATTGTCATTTGCTCATCTCAGTTTGTTGAGTGAATTTTAACTTTCATAATAATTACTCTCTGATTGTCCTTTTTATTACTTATGTTTCCCAATTGACTAATCTCTCTTTGATTGTGTTTTCTCAAAGTGATAATCATTTCTGTCTCTCTCTATTTCTTTTTTTCGTTTGGGCTAACCAGTTCCTACTTTGAAGTTTTTTTTTTCTTCCATCTTTGTTGTCAAACTTGAAGCGTTAGTTTCTTCATTGAGTGAAAATTCCTGTTGTATTTTTTCCTTATCAATTCCTTCAACGTGTTTAATTACTATTGTATTTTTTTCCCTATCAGTTCCTTCAACGTGTTTCTTACTTGCAGATGGTGCCTTTATTCTTCATAATTTTTGTGTTTGACTAAATTTCTTGATTTGGTTATCAGTTGTCGTTTGTTTTTTTTTTTTTTTTTTTTCAAAAAGATATTGTTGTGGGCCTCATAGTTTATGTTGATCCTTGAATTTCTGATTCTTCAAGTCACATTCCTTTTCTCCTGGTTTTTAGTGTTGTATGACTACTTTTTTTTTGTTTCTTTTTTGTATATTAGATTTTATATGCTTCAATTCAGAGTTAGAACTAGTCTGCAATTGATTTTAGGCACACCACTTGGTGTCATTGAGATGACAATGCTCATTTTTTCCTATGAGGTGCGCAAGTTTTGTTTGTTTGTTTGTGTTTGATATATGTAATTTGGCTGTACATGCAATTTCTACTATGCATCTTTTATTGAGGTGGTTTGACAAGACCGGGAAGAAAATGGCTGGTTTGGATCATTGTCTATATTTTTTTTTGGTTCGCATTTCTTGTGAAATTGATTTCTGTAACAAAGTTAGGAGTGGTATTAAACCAGAGAAAGTGTTAGGAAGTGAACCCCTTTTTGGCATTGTTGGTTTATAAAGAAACAAAAAGACCCTCATTTTCTTTTCTTTCTCCCTTTTTCTTGTTTTTATTTCTAAATTTCAGTTCGTAATAGTTATGCATTTTAATTGCTAAAAAACATAGTTATAAAATTTCTTTTTGTGATAGCTACATTATTTATATATTGTGTGACAGATTGATGTGTGCATTTGTTTCTACTGCAAAAACTCTCAACCAAAGGTGCTACTTTGTAATTGTCTCACAGGTACACAAAGTTTGGTGCATCTGTTTGGTACTTTGACCGATGAATCTTGCTAAAGGTCTTTGTCATTTTGGTTCAATATAAGTTTGCTTTAAAGTATTTGTTAAGACATTTTATGTTAGTGAGAACGAGAGTTTGAAATTTTTTTTCAATAATCTTCCGACAGAAGGTTATTGTATCATCTTCTTAAGTTATTAAAATATGATTTGTTAATTAATAAGAGATAAAAATTGCCTAACGTACAGAAATGCACGTGGCTTGCATGTGCTTTCTTTTCCTAGTATATTACTAAATCTCTTTAGTGGTGCTCATTGTTACTTTTTTGCCCTTTTTCCCCTGCTTTTCAATCTTATTACTTGTTTTTAGTGGATATTCTCATGAGGTTATATTTGGAAATTGTGATTAACAGATGCACCGCTTCAATTTTTTTGCTGAGTTTACCACCGCTTTAGTTGAGTTTGGATTAGTTTCATGTCACTTCCAGTTTTTTCCAGTTCGTCTTTCTTCTTCATATCTCTTCAATTTTCTACAACTGGAAAGCACTCATAAAACTAAACCTAGTACTTTGAGAAACTAATACCTTACTAACGAATTTTTCTCACAAAAGCTTGTGGAAATCTGAAGTTATTTGAAGAAACGAAGCTCAACCTTTATATATATGTAGCCAGATTTGCCATTGTAATTTCAGGGTTTTTATTTCATTCTTTGACGTCTGGAATTTTCATGATGATTCATCATGATAATCATGAGATTTAAGTTGCTGAAATTGTGTAGAAAAATACTCATTCAGATTTTTATGTTTTAAGTTGATGACATAGTCTTGATTAATAAGCAGGAGGTTTATTACCTTTTCTTTTCTGTTCTGCAATTCTTGTGATATCCATTATTAATTTTAAGCATGTTTGTCATTCGATAATATATCCGTACACGAAATATCTAATCATGTTTAACTGGGAGAGGTATTAATTTTATTTTTTCTTGGAAAATTCAGGCAGCAAATGTTGGATATTGTCAAATATTTTCACTTGTAAGTGTAGTGGAGAGTTCTACAATTTTTTTTCTTTTTTTATTATTGTTGAGAATAAGGTCATAATGATTGATTGGTTAATGTTTTGATTGGTAATAATTATGCTCCCTTTGTAGGCTAAACCTAACGTTGGCAAGATAGTTATTGCCACTATTGCACTACTAATTGGCAATTGCATCCACAACAAGTATTCTGATAGCATGTTGCTTGCTCTCATATTGATGATCGTGTTCACTCTGATCTCTTTCTCTACCTTTTGAGTGTATTATCTTTTTGATTGCCCAAATGAATGTTTGTTAGAATTTGAGCTTTGTTCCTTTTGTAATTTTCCTAGATTGATTTCATTTCATTAAATGGGTAATATAACTTCATTTTCTATGTGGGTTCAATCACTGAACTCACATCAACCCTTTGATTTTCTCTTACTACTATGGCCTTCCTCTATTCACATTTGAATTTTCACCCTTTTTCTCTGGCACCAAAAATATAGGGATTGTATCAAGCGAAATAAGAATATCAAAAACACCATATTGGAAATACGTATAATTGTTGTAGTTGGGTATAATTTGTCCTTCCATTTATTTTCTAGAGTTTGACATGCATAGTTCCTCCCATTAAATAGTTTTTTTTAAGGGTTGTTGTCCCTATGCCATTAATTACAACTCATTTTTTCTTGCTTTATGTTTGTTGTTTAACCCTTTAAGCTCTTCAAGTGTATTTACTGCTCTTTCCTTTATCTGAAGTTCATTGTGCGCAACACTCCCATCATTTTGTTTTCTTTTAAATTTCTTTGGAAACAATTATGAATTCAGAATTTAGCTTAAGAAATAAAATTTTCCTCTGTTTTGATTTTTTTTTTTTTTTTTTTCTGTGCGTGTATATGAGAATCTTTTAAAGTTCTGAAGTCTTGTATTAATTTTCTAAGTAAGAATTTGTCTACACTTTGGTACTTCATTTATTTTACTAAGAAGAAGGGGTTTTAAATCTCAGTTATTGGTGATGTTAATAGTGTAATGCATCTTTTGAGCCTCTGTGAAGTAAGTTTAATTTCGAACTTGGAGATCAAATATAGACTTCTTTCCCTCTAATTTTTGTTCCTTTTTGTTTTGTGAATGTTACAGTTTAAATTTTTTTTTTAATTTTGCTCTTTTTTTTTTTGGTATGAGCTAATGTCATTTAAGTTGCAGTTTATATTCCTTTTGAAATATATTCCTTGTTTATAGCATCTTGCTTTATTCACACAACAATAATATGCTTTGTGACACATGTTATGCAAATTACTAGTAGGTTTTAGATTCTTAACCATTATCGTAAATTCATTATTATGGTTAACATTATCCGCCCTTTCTTCCAACTTACTAAATTTATTATTTTCTTTAGTCCCAGTGCCAACTTTCTAATATTATTTCTGACTTGCTTGGTTGGGAGTCATGAAAAGTAACTATGTAGCTTGAGAGGGGTATCTGCGGGGCTGGATTGGCTCTCCAACAATATTACCAACAAGGTAAATATTTACATATTATTATTATTGATTTTTTTTTTTCATTCAATTGGCATATCGTGTTGTTATGGTCAGAAGATATGAAAATCTCTCAAATAACCAAATGATGAAGAGTTTTAATTTAGATGAGTAGCGTATAGATGACAAGACTGTCAATATTTTTTCTTGTCAGTGTAATATTATAGGTGCGTGGGCGTATGTTATTTTTACTCTCATCTCTCTCTTTCTCGCTCATCTCTCGCTTTCATTCTCTCTCTCCCTTTCTCTCGACAATCGCTCATCTCTTCTCGTTCTCTCATCTCTCCCCTCTCATTTGGCTCTCCGTCTGAACTATAAACTTGGGCTGCTTTACTATTTTACTTTGATTTTACTTGTGGATTAACATAACAACTTTTGAATTTGAAGAAAAGAAATGTCATTCTTGTTGTCGGTTTTTCTTTGGGGCCCTTTGGATGAAATGCAAATTTTGTAGGGTGAAACTTGCTCTTAGTATGGTAAGATCTTTTAGAATTCATCAGTTAAAAGTTAATTGTAATGGCTGAAAGTAACGATAGCACAGTAAATTTTTTTTTTTTTTTTTTTTTTTCCTGAATTGATAGCACAATAATGCTTGAAAGAAACAGCTTTATGCCCTTTTTTTCTCTTCAGTTTCTTGTTTTGTTTGATCGGGCATTAAAATTATTTACTAGGATTTGTGATTTGCAATTTCCGCCTAATATGTGAGAAAATCTATCTATATATACAAAATTGTAAAGCGTTTACTGTAGTTTCCATTTTTACTGTTCAAACCCTTCGTTAAGTAATTTTGTAGTTTAGTGCCTTTTTTCCCCTTATTTTCTTTCCTTGCTGGTATTTCTCTACTCGATTTTCTCTATCGAGGTTTGGACAGTAGAATAGCTTTATTGCATAAAATTGTTTCTACAAAACTACTATACTATTATTAGTTAATGAGTTTAGATGTAGGTTTAATTACGTTTTTTATGACCATAAGCATTGATTATTTCTTCTTAAATATACTTAAGAAGAAATTCTATTTGTGACATTTCTCACTTTATGTTATTTATTCTTTTCATGTTTTCTAATTGGACAAAGAAAATATCCATAAAAGTCTTAAAAGAGTTTGTTGTGATGGTTTAAACTGTATTTCAATTTATGGCGGGTTCATATGTTTCCTTTGTATATCTCTCATTTTTGAAAACTCTTAAAGATGTTTCTTTTTTAATCTTGTTGGCGAAGAACCCTGCATTTGGAAATTACAATGTCGCTAAGGTACATTCTTGTCTTTCTGAGATCTGTTTCTTCTTTCCATCTTTTGTTCTGGTTTGTGATTCATAGGATTTTTTTTTTTTTTTTGTTTTTGTTTTTGTTTCTTACTATAGTTATGCACTATCTATTAGTTTAAACACTTGTGATAGTTTTTTAATTTTGTACTCGTTCTTAATCCACATTATTGATTTTCATGAAATCTATTATATTTAACTTTGATTGCTTGCGATTTGTTCCACGTCTATGTTAATTCATCCCGACCAATGTGATTTCACTTTCACTTTTTTTTTATTGTTATCTAACTTTGTAAGGTCTCATAATTTTAATTCTCTTCTAATTGATTATTACAATCTTTTCATATTTAGTTATCCATATCTTCATAAACAGTGTTGTTATTAATTGATATTATATATGCTTTAATATGCTTTCTCCTTGATATTAAAATCAATAAATGCTTGTGCTGATGTTTTCTCTATACATATTAAATTCAACCACACCATTCTTTTTTTTCTTTATTATTACGCCGTACACCTTTATATTAATCTTTACAGTTTTGCTTTATTCCTTATTCTAAATCCATAACATATTTTGTCCTTTCGTTGCTTCTGGTTTTTTTGTTTTGTTTGTCTTTTTTTTTTTTTAATCTCGATAATAGTCTCATTCAATATGAGTTTAAACAAAAGTATTGCGAACACTATAAATTTGTTATGATAATAGGAGGTTTTCATAGGCCTGATATTTTTTCTGTTATTATTGGCAATCATAACCAGACAAGGGAGGACAAGCATGCTTGTGTTATGTGGCCTTACCGGCATGGAGTTAGCTCAATGAACAAGCGCTTGTTATCAAGAGATTATACAAGTACAGCTAATGTGGAGTCAAGAATTTATGTCGATACAAATGCCATGGAATAAAAATGGGGTAATACTATCCCTTGATAATAAAAAAAAAAATCTATTTATTGTTGTTTTTATTTAGTACGGTAATTCTGAGGCTAAACCTATTTTTGGTAATTCACATGTTAAGCCCATTAAACTACAAGTCATGTCATATTAGTTAAACTGCTATTTCTCTCAACTTACAGATTTGATTTACATGTTTGTAATTTAAAATAAAAAAGAGGGAAAAATCTTCGGGCGTTTGACTCCATTTGCAATATGAAGCTGATTTTGTTTTCTTATTAGTTATTTGAACTTTTTTCATTGCTGTTACAATTTTGGAGTGTCAATTTTAATGTAGACATTTTATCTTGGAAATTAGAAGGTTACATTTTTTTTTTTTTTACATAACTAGCATTGTTTCATATCATGACTAGAACGATGAAATCAAACCAGCTTTCAAAGCAATTGAGGAAAAAATACATAATGTCAGTCTGTTAAAATTGAAGTGCATAAAACTGATGCAATTCTTATGTTGATGGTTGTGTTTTTTCCCTGATAATGACAAGAATTCTAGAACCAGATTGACATTTATTCAATGAACACAGTCGGGACAGCAAGATTATTGCACATCTGATCACGCAAGGCCCACTCTGTCTCCTTCCCCTTATCATTGCAGTTGCATCTTCAGCTTATTTCTTATTTCTTCCTCTCTATATGTTGGAAAATAAGTTATGCAGTTTAGTATTTTTTTAGTTACTTCTGCAAAGAATTTATCATGATATCTGACTCTTCTTTTTGTTTGCCCTTTTTTTTCTCCAAATGGTTACTATGATTTTCTATATGGTTTGCTATATGGTTCTATTCATGGTTTGCTAAATGGTCTACTTAATAGTTTGCTATATGGTTTTATTCATGGTTTGCTGAATGGCTTTATCTAATTGACTTACTAATGGATATGCTTATTAAATGATTTTATTGAATATGCATGCTAAATATGCTGACCGAACTTCTTCAATGCCATTATAAAATATTCTTGCTCAATGTGCCTATTCAATGCGTTTCTCAAATACACTTCTAGAGGACTAACGTATCACTGTTCATTTGCCATGGAATGAAAGTTTCTTTTTTTTTTTTTTTTTTCTTTTTGTCCTTCAAATAGCTTTAATGGTTGTCTTTGAATGACTTAAATACTGGTTTTTGGTTTAATCTTGGATATTACTATAAAAATTTGAATGTTTTTGTTTGACCCGTGGATGACACAAGAATATGAATATTCAAAATTAGCTATGTGATGTCCGTCATTTAAAATTCATTATTTAACATGCTACTTATGACTTGTAAGGCAATAAAAACTAGGGACTGCTTGAATTCATTTTGTAATGACCATAAATTGACTTGGTTGTAATTATGTTAGAATACTCATTCCTAGTAGCTCTCTCCAACCGGCTCTTACTGTCAGCGACAAGAGCTTCATCCCCTTTCGTCTTCCTCTTTCTCTTCTTCTGTTGCTCGCCTTGCTTCAGACACAGAGACCATTGGTTTTCTTACAAGGTAAAAAACTTCACTTTTTGGACTTGCCCTGATCAACATTTTCATCAAGGTTTCAAATCTTTCTTGTATATAGGAAGGTTATTTCATTCAGTTTCCTTGGGAAAATGTTTCGTTTGTGGACTAATGAGCAATATTAGGCATATAATTTCTCTTTTTTTTTTTTCTCTTCTATTATCCCACCTAAATAGAGAGGTTCTGTCATTCAATTTCCTAGGGAAAATGCTTCGTTTGTGGACTAATGAGCAATATTAGGAACATAGTTTTCATTTGTTATTTGTTAGCTTTCATTTGTTTTGAAACAAAATAAAGAAAGAAAAAGGTTAAAAAGAAAAGAAATGAAAAGCAAAGTAATAAAACCAAAGATTTTCCGCAGAGCAGTAAATTTAGTTCATGTAGTTTAGTGGAGGTACTGATTTTTAGTCATCTCAGTGTACATGTCTTACGTGATTTAAGGAGGATACCATTTTCCCCCCCTTTTTGAAGGCAGGCAGATACAATTTGTAATACATAACATCTGTTTCCATTTTTGATTTGATGCGTTTGTATCTTTCTGTAGTGCGAAGTTTAGAGATTCCATGTATAAATTTGTCTTCATAAAACTAGCTAACATGAGTTAAAAGACAAATGACAACCGAAAATGTTGGATTTGGATTTGACCTTTATGAATATTTGAATTGGGCTTTGGTTTTTCAAGGCAGTTACTATGGTTATTATAATCTACATTGCATAACTCCGTTGCTCCAACTTCATAATACTAATTGTATGCATTTAGAAAGTGTACAAGTGCAATCAATATTCTCTACTGTCACCTGCAATAAAAGCAGGACAAAGAGAGCACAACTTTTTTATGATCTTTCTTTTACTTTTGTAAGCCTGGCTTTTTGTCTTTCATAACTGTTGAGATAATCCCAGTACACAAAATAGATCAGACCAGCTGAACTGGATCCTTTTGCAAAACCAATAGCATTTCAAAAAAATTACATTAACGAAGCTAAGAAATTCAAGCATACTTAAGCTGCTTCTTTGTAGTGGCCTCCACAACCGAATCGCCAATACAATTTAAATCAGTTAAAAAACAGAAAGACACATGTTTAAATTTCATTACCTTAGTAACAACTATTATAGGAATCAACCCAGCAAGATCACAAATCCGAGTTAGTGGACCCTTTTTGGTGATCATTTCCGTGTCATTGACGATGCCGTCTCAGCCATGGCTCCAGCTGGGAAGGATTCTGGGTTTCACGGAGAAAGAAATGTATGGTACTTTCTCTAATCAAAAACTTCGTTGCATAACGTTACATAATAACCCATTTCTTTTTTTTCCTTTCTTTGCTTTTATTAATTAACTGCATTCTTTATGTTTACGTGTACCAGTGTTCTATTATTATGCTCATATATTAACAAACGTGAGAAGATTTTTCTTTCCAATTTTCGTGCTGTAGGGCCATTTGGTTAGTCCATTCCTAAATTCTCATCTCTATGTTCCAATTTTTTGCTGTCTTTAGGATTTATCCTTTCCACTATTTAGTAAAGAAAACATTGCTTGGTTCTCTGCAAATCCAGTCTAGTTGATGCATTGGTATCTTTTGCTTTCTTCGGAAACTTGTTCTCTAATTTGAATTTATTAATTGTGTCTTCCTTTTTAAATTGAACTTTTTGTGCGTTTTTCAATTTTGATTGAAATTAGCAGGTAGAGTTGATGTCCTGTTAATCGAGAATATAAGTTTTTCCACGCCAAAAACTGTGAACAACTTGTCTCGTTCTTGGGGTTTTGATTTATTGTTCTTTGGATATTATTTTCTTTATCTGCACAACTTGGATTCCTTCGTCGTTTACTTGTAAACTTGGTGTCAAGATTATTTGAAGTGATATGGTAATGTTTTTGTGTTGTCACTTGTATTAAAAGTTAAACATAAGTTAGTCTTTTTGGTGATATGTATTATGAAATTAAAACTGAACATGCCAGAAGGAATTAAACTTGGAACGAACAATAATTTGACTTTTGGACACTTAAGTGACCCACAAAGAAATAATTATTTGTTTGCTTCCCTATTGATTATTGAAACAAGTTTTTTGTTAGCGTTGATGTTGTTAAAACATCGTCTTAAATGTAATTTAAATAAATTACTTGATGTAAGTTCTGACAGTATGTTAATTTCAGAAGAGTGGTAGTTGGAATCTCTGTTTTTCCGAGTGATGTTATTTTCATTGCACATGGTTACTCATACCCCTTTGGCACCTTTTAATGGGATGTTATTCCACTCATTTTTCTGAAAAAGATAAATTAAAATAAAATAAAGAGGAAGGAAAAGGATTCTCCTTCCTTATCATGTCTTTTAGCATCTGTTCCATTACTACAGATTACAAACTTAAAGTTTTGTTTTTCTTTTCTTTTCTTTTCCTTCTAATAGTAAACGTTCTTAAATTTAATATAGCATTTAGATATTGAAAATACTGTTATTGTCTTTCTTAGTTTAAAAAATTTAATATTTAGGATTGGATGCCTCCTTAGTTTAAAAAATGTTGTGCGCAAGGGCTGCTAGTGGTAAAGATAACCAACCATTTCATTGAAGGATGCGACATAAATTGTTTATAGAAGCTTGCCTCAAGGTCATTCTTTAACAGTTCTTATAGCGTTCATTGAGTGGAACATTTTAACTATATTTATTTATCTCTCGTCTTTTTTCTTTTTTTTTTCTTTGTTTTTTTGGGTTTGTAGATCAAGTGGGTGGATTCAATTTTGGATATCACAGTGGATCAAGGGAATGCGTGTATCCATTTTCCATAATATAGTGAAGCATTAATAATCTTCCATTTGAATTATTTAATTAGTCATGAAGCACTTTCCTGTTGCTAAGTATGGTAACTATAGAGAGAGTACTAATCCCTCCAATTCAATTGAAAGCATGTTCTGTGACGACCCTCCTATGAGGCCGTTACCGTAACTTACTATTAACTGGTACTTACTGGCATTTCTTAAAATTTGCGGAACTTTTTTTTTTTTTTTAACATAAGAAGGAATACTTTCATAATTTGTAACAATAAA
>JACAGA010000003.1:4881215-4902546 GCA_029231665.1 Morus indica | reverse complement strand
TTAGGGTTTTTAGGGTTTTTGGGTTTTTTAGGGTTTATTTAGGGTTTTTAGGGGTCTTTTGGGATTTTTTTGGTATTTTACTGTTTTTTAGTGTTTTATACAGTTTTTTGGGTTTTTTATGGTTTTATGCGGTTCTTGGGGTCTTTAGGTGTTTTTAGTGTTTATTTAGGGTTTTAAGGGTTTTTAGGGATTTTAGGGGTTTTAGGTTTTTTATGGGTTTTTAAGGGTTTGGGGTCTTTTGGGTTTTTTTGTGTTTTTGGGTTTTTATGGTTTTTAGGGCTTTTTAGGTTTTTTTAGGCTTTGTTAGGGTTTGTTTAGGTTTTTAAGGATTTTTTCGTGGTTTTTAGGATTTTATATGGTTTTTTTGGGTATTTTTAGGTATTTAAGAATTTTTTAGATTTTTTTGGGTTTTTTTTTGGGGTTTTAAGGGTTTTTAGGGTTTTGTATCATTTATTTAGGGTTTATTTAGGGTTGTTAGGGCTTTTTAGGGTTTTACCTATTTTTAGGGTTTTATTGTTTTTTTTTTGTTTAAGGGTTTTTTATCGTTTGTACAGGGTTCTTTTGGGTTTTAAGTGTTTTGAGATGTTTTTGGGGTTTTAATGGGTTTTAATGTGTCTTTAGGGTTTTTAGGATTTTTTATGGTTTATTTAGCGTTTATTTATGGTTTTTAGGGTTTTAGGATTTCTATAGTTTTTAGGGTTTTTTTTGGTATTTTTAGGGGCTTTTTGGGTTTTTAGGGGTTTTAGGATTTAGTTTTGGGGTTTTTAGGGTTTTCAGGGTTGTTAAGGTTTTTTAACGGTCTATGGTTTTTAGGGTTTTAGGGTTTTTCGTAGTTTATTTAGTGTTTATTTAGGATACTTTTGGGGTTTTAGGGGTTTTTAGGTTTTTAAGGGTTTTAAGGTGTTTTTTGGGTTTTTAGTGTTTATTTAGGGTTTTTACGGTTTTTAGAATTTTTTTGTGTTTTTAGGGTTTCTTAGGGTTTTTAGGGGCTTTTTTGGGTTTTAGGGTTTTTTTTTTTTTTTTTTTTTTCAGTTTTTAGGTTTTTTAGGGTTTTAGTGTTTTTTAGAGTTTGTGTTTTTAGGCTTTTTAGGATTTAGGTTTTTTTTATATTTTTTTTGGTTTTTAGTGTGTTTTAGTATTTTTTTTTTTTTAGGATTTTTAGGGTTTTTATGGATTGTTTTAGGTTTTTCTGGGGGTTTTAGAGTTTTTGGGATTTTTAGGATTTTTTTCATTTTTTATGGGTTTTAGACGGTTTTAGGTCTTTTTAGGGTTTTTCGCCTTTTTTATTGTGTTTAAGCTGTTTTTAGGGTTTTTAGGGGTTTTTAGGCTAATTTTGGGTTTTGTTTTAAGGTTTTTTTTTAGAGTTTTAGGTTTTTAGGGGTTTTTAGATTTTTTTAAGGTTTAATTACCAATTAATTATGGTTTATTTAGGGTTTTTCGTGCTTTTTAGGGTTTTTATAGTTTTTTACGGTTTTTATGGGTTTTTAGGTTTTTTTTGGGTTTTTAGGTGTTTTAAGGGTTTTAGGGTTTTTTGTATTTTTAGTGTTTTTTTTAGTATTTTTAGGGTTTTTTTAGCTTTTATTTAGGGTTTATATAGGTTTGTAGCGGTTTTTTAGAGGCTTTTTATGGGTTTTAGTTTTTTTTTTATGATTTTTAGGGTTTTTTAGGTTTTTAGGTTAATGGTGATTAATTTAAAATTCAAAATAAAATTTGAACATGATTTTATTTGGCAACTAAAGGAGGGAGAGAGTTGATTTTATTTTTGGAAAAATTCAGAAATCCCTTTGGAAGGGAGAGTTCGGATTTTGTTCCAAAAATTGATGGAAAAATTTAGAAAAAACCCATATAGGGTTAGGTTTCGAATTTTCCTAGAAAGAGAAATGATTGAAAACCCTAGGAGGGTGGCTAGAAAAATAAATATCTCATTCATTTCTCTCCTCTAGGGCGGCCGGATTTTGGTATTGAAAATAGAAGGAAAATTTGTTTCCTTAGGTTTGTTAGGGTTTTTAGGGTTTTTAGGGGTTGTTAGGATTTTTATGGTTTTTAGGGTTTTTTAAGAATTTTTAGGGTTTTTCTAATTTTTAAGCTTTTTTACCGTTTGTTTAGGGTTTATTTAGGGGTTTTAAGGCTTTTTGGTGTTTTTTTTTGGGTTTTTAGGATTTTTTTGTGTTTTTAGGGTTTTTAGGAGTTTTAATCTTTTTTAAGGTTTTAAGCATTTTAGGGTTTTTTTTAGAGTTTTTTAGGGGTTTTAGTGTTTATAGGGTTTTTTTAAGGATTTTTAGGGTTTTTTTAGGGCTTTTAGGATTTTTTTAGGTTTTTAGTTTTTAGGGTTTTTAGGGTTTTTAGGGTTTTTTTGGGTTTTTAGGGTTTTTTAGGGTTTTTAAGTTTTTAGAGTTTTATCATTTATTTTTAAGGTTTTTTTTGGGCTTTTTAGGGTTTTATGGTTTTTAGGGGGTTTTAGATTTTTGGTTTAGTGTTTTAAGGCTTTTAGGGGGGTTTTTAGGGTTTTTAGGGTTTTTTTTTTAAGGAATTTTAGTGTTTTTATTATTTTTTAGGGTTTTTTTTACCGTTTGTTTAGGGTTTGTTTAGGATTTTAGGGCTTTTTAGTTTTTTTAGGGTTTTTAAGGTTTTTTAGGGGTTTTTCAGAGGTTCTTAGGATTTTTTCAGTTTTTAGGTTTTTAGGAGTTTTAGTGGTTTTTGGGTTTTAAGCATTTTTTTAATCATTTTTAGAGTTTTTTAGGGGTTTTAGTATTTATTTAGGGTTTATTTAGGGTTTTCAGGGCTTTTTAGTGTTTTTCTAAGATTTTTTGGGTTTTTTAGGGTTTTAGGGTTTTGTGTTTTTAGGGTTTTTTAGGGTTTTTAGGGGTTTTAAGGATTTTTATAGGTTTATTTGGGTTTTAGGGTCTTTTATGGTTTTTAGGGGTTTTTAGGTTTTTTTAGGATTTTTAGGGTTTTTAGGGTTTTTAGGTTTTTTTAGGTTTTATGGTTTTTAGGGTTTTTAGGCTTTTAGGCTTTTTAGGGTTTTTAGGGTTTTTTTTATGTTTTGTAGGGTTTTTTTATGGGTTTTACGGTGTTATTTTAGGTTTTTAGGGTTTTTATGGTTTTAGGTGTTTTAGGATTGTTTGGGTTTTTAGGTTTTTAGGGGTTTTTAGGGTTTTTAACAGTTTTTAGAGGGTTTTAGGTTTTTTGGTATTTATTTAGGGTTTTTTTTTGGGTTTGTAGGGCTTTTTAGATTTTTTTTTAGCGTTTTTAGCGTTTTTTGGGGGTTTTACGGTTTTTACCGATTTTTAGGGTTTTTTGCATTTATTTAGGGTTTTAGGGTTTTTAGTGTTTTTTAGATTTTTTAGGGGTTTTGGGGTTTGTTTAGGGTTTTTAGGGATTTTTTATGGTTTTTATGATTTTTATTGTTTTTTGGGTATTTTTAAAGATTTAATGATTTTTTGGGTTTTTTGGGGTTTTTTCAAGTTTTTAGGGTTTTTTAGTGTTGTTAAGGGTTTTTAGTGTTTTTTAGGGTTTTAGGGTTTTTTATCGTTTATCTAGGGTTTATTTATGGTTTTTAGGGGTTGTTTAGGATTTTTATGGGGTTTAAAGGATTTTTAGTGTTTTATGATTTTTAAGCTTTTTTTATCGTTTGTTTAGGTTTTATTTAGGGATTTTAGTGCTTTTTTATGTTCTTTTTAGGGTTTTTAGGTTTTTAGGGGATTTTAGGATTTTTAGGGGTTCATAGGATTTTTTTGGGGTTTAGGGTTTTTTAGGAGTTTTAGTGTTTTTTTAGGGTTTTAAGTATTTTTAGGGTTTTTAGAGTCTTTTAGGGGTTTTAGTGTTTATTTGGGATTTTAGGGCTTTTTAGGGTTTTCTAGGACTTTTAGGGTTTTTAGGGTTTTAGGATTTTGGGGGTTTTTAGGGTTTTTAGTGTTTTAAGGGTTTTTAGGGTCTTTAGGCTCTCTGGGTGATTTTTGGGGTTCTTAGGATTTTTTTTTGGGTTTTTAGGGGTTTTATGGGTTATTAATGGGTTTTAGGGTTTTTTCAGGTTTTTTTTTGTTTTTGGTTGGGTTTTTACGGTTTTTTAGTGTTTTAGGGTTTTTTTTATCTTTTATTCAAGCTTTTTAGGGTTTTTATGGTTTTTAGCATTTTAGGGTTTTAGGGTTTAGCCAAGATTTTGATCGGCCAGATCGCTGGTGCCTCTTAAAGGTACTTTATTTGGGATGTTAGGGATTTAAAGATTTTTTTGGGTTCTTTAGAGTTGTTTAGGGTTTATTTAGGGTTTTAGGTTTTTAGGGTTTTTTAGTGTGTTTAAGGGTTTTTAGGGGTTTTAGGATTTTTTGGGTTCTTTAGAATTTTTAGGGTTTTTAGGGTTTTTTAGGATTTTTTTAAGGGTTTTAGGGGGTTTAGAGTTTTTAGCAATTATTTAGGGTTTTCAGGGTTTTAGGGTTTTTAGGGCTTTTATGTTTTTTTTAGGGTTTTTAGAGGTTTGTAGGGTTTTTAGAGTTTATTTATTGTTTTTAGGGTTTTTTATGGTTTATTTAAAGTTTTGTAGGGTTTTTAAGGGTTTTTAGAGTTTATTTAGAGTTCTTTTGGGTTTTTAGGGTTTGCTTTAGTGTTTTATACGATTTTTATGGTTTTTTATGGTTTTAATATGTTCTTAGGGTCTTTTGGTGTTTTTAGTGTTTATTTAGGGTTTTTAGGGGTTTTAGGATTTTAAAGATTTTTAGAGTTTTTTAGGGTTTTTAGGCTTTTTTAGGGTTTTAGGGTTTCTTGATTTTTTAGTTCTTTGGGTTTTAGGGTTTTAATGGTTTTTTTTTGGTTTTTTTAGGGTTTTAGGGATTTTTTAGGGTTTTTTAGGTTTTTAGGGATTTTTGGGTTTTTTTGAGGGTTTTAGGTTTTTTTATGGTTTTGAGGAGTTTTCAGATTTTTTTGTGTTTTTATTGTTTTTAGGGGTTTTAGCATTTTTTTATTGTTTTAAGGGGATTTTAGTGTTTTTAGGGTTTGTAAGGGTTTTTAGGTTTTCTAGAGGTTTTGTAGGGTTTTTAGTGTTTGTACGGTTTTTAGGGTTTAAAACTATTTTTAGGGTTTTTAAAGGTTTTTTAGGGTTTTCTAGGATTTTTAGGGTTTTAGGGATTTTTAGGGTTTTTTACGATTTTAAGGGTTTTTTAGGTTTGTTAGGGCTTTTTAGGAATTTTATGGGGTTTTAAGGGTTTTTAAGGGTTTTACAATTTTTTTGGTTTATTCGGGGTTTTAGGGTTTTTAGGGTTTTAAGGGTTTTTTGGGTTTTAGGGTTTTTAGCATTTATTTAGTGTTTTAGGGTTTTTAGCATTTTTTAGTGTTTTTAAGGGTTTTTAGGCTTTTTAGGCTTTTTAGGGTTTTTGGGTTTTTTAGGGTTTTATGGATTTTATGGTTTTTTGGGATTTTTTATCATTTTTTGGGTATTTTTAGGATTTAAGGATTTTTTGGGTTTAAGGGTTTTAGGGTTGTTAATTGGTTTTTAGGGTTTTTATCGTTTATTTAGGGTTTATTTAGGGTTTTTATGGTTTATAGGGTTTTTTAGGATTTTTATGCATTTTTGGGGTTTTTAGGGGCTTTAAGGGTTTATAGGGATTTTAGGATTTTGTTTTGGGGTCTTTAGGATTTTTATGGATTTTAGGGGTTTTAGGGTTTTTGGTTTTTTTGGGTTTTTAGGGGTTTTAGGGTTTTTTAGGGTTTTTAGAGTTTTTTAGGGTTTTAGGGTTTTTTAGGGTTTTAATGGTTTTTAGGGGTTTTATGGTTTTAAGGGGTTTTAAGGTTTTTAGGGTTTTTTGGATTTTGTTTGGGTTTTTAGGGGTTTTGTGGGTTTTTTAGGGTTTTTAAAGGATTTTTAGGGTTTTTTAGGGTTTTTATAGTTTTTTTTGGTTTTTAGGGGTTTTAGTGTTTTTTAGGGTTTTTATGGTTTTTAGGGTTTTTAGCGTTTTTATGGTTTTTTAGGGTTTTTAGAGGTTTTTAGGGTCTTTAATGTTTTTATGGTTTTTAGGGTTTCTTTACGTTTTTTAGGTTTTTATGGGTTTTTAGTGCTTTTATATCGTTTTTATGGTTTTTACAAATTTTTAGGGGTTTTATGGTTTTTTAGGGTTCTTAGGGTTTTTATAGCATTTTTTAGGGTTTTGTGGGTTTTAGGGGTTTTATGTTGTTTAGTGTTTTTAGGGTTTTTTTAGCGTTTTTAGGGATTTTAGCATTTTTTAAGGGTTTTAGGGTTTTTATGGCACTTTAGTGTTTTTTAGGGGTTTCTAGGGATTTTAAGGGTTCTTAGGGTTTTTTAGATGTTTTTAGTGTTTTTTAAGGATTTCTATTGTTTTTATGGGGTTTAGGGTTTTTTAGGGTTTTAAAGGTTTTTAGGTTTTTTTATGGGTTTTTGGGGTTTTTAAAGGGTTTTTTAGGTTTTTATAGCGGTTTTAGGATTTTTAGGGGTTTTATGGTTTTTATGGTTTGTTAGGGTTTTTAGGATTTTTTAGGGCTTTTAGGGTTTTTAGGGTTTTTTTTTGGTTTTTATAGGTATTTTTAGGGTTTATAGGGTTTATAGGGTTTTTATGATTGTTTTTATGGTTTTTTTGGGTTTTAGGGTTTTTTTAAGGATTTTTAGTGATTTTTTAGGTTTTTCTGAGGGTTTTAGGGTTTTTATGGTATTTAGGAATTTTCTGTGTTTTATGGTTTTTAGAGGGTTTTTAGGTTTTTTGGGGGTTTAGCATTTTTTATTGTTTTTAATGGGGTTTTAGGGGTTTTAAGGGTTTAGGTTTCTAGGGGTTTTGGAGGGGTTTTTGTGGTTTTTAAATGTTTGTACAGTTTTCTTAGGGTTTTTAGAGGTTGCAGGCTATTTTTATGGTTTTTAGGGTTTTTTAGGGTTTATGATTTTTTTAAGGTTTTCTTTACCGTTTTTTTAGGTTGTTTTATTTAGGATTTTTAGGGCTTTTTAGTGTTTTTTTAGGGTTTTTAGGGGTTCTCAGGATTTTTTTGGGTTTTTATGATTTTAGGGTTTTTTTAGGGCTTTAAGCATTTTTTTAGTGTTTTTTTTAGAGTTTTTTTAGGTGTTTTAGTGGTTATTTACAGTTTATTTCGGGTTTTTAGGTCTTTTTAGGGTTTTTCTAGGATTTTAGGATTTTAGGGCTTTTTAGGGTTTTTCGGGTTTTTTTGGGTTTTTTCTACTGTTTTAAGGGTTTTTATCGTTTATTTACAGTTTATTTAGGGTTTTTAGGGCTTTTAGGGTTTTTAGATTTTTTAGAGTTTTTTTAGGGTTTTAAGGGTTTTTAGTTTAGGGGCGTTCAAATTTTTTTGGGTTTTTTAGGGGTTTTCAGGTTCTTTAGGGTTTAGGGTTTTTTTTTAGGGTTTTAAGATTTTTTAGGGTTTTTGATGTTTATTTAGGGTTTTAGGGATTTTTTTAAGTTTTCTGAGGGTTTTTTTTTTTTGTGTTTTTAGGGTTTTTAGGGTTTTTAGAGTTTTTAGTTTTTTGGTTTTCTTTTAAGATTTTTTTAGGATTTTTAGGGTTTTTTAGGGTTTTTATGGTTTTTTGGGTTTTTAGGGTTTTTAGGGGATTTTTGGCTTTTTTAGTGTTTGTAGGCTTTTTTTTTTCGGTTTTTAGTGTTTTTAGGGTTTTTTAGGGTTTTTAGGGTTTTTTTATGGTTTTAATGTTTTTTTTTGGGTTTTTAGGGTTTTTAGGGTTTTTAAGGTTTTTTAGGTTTTTTGAATTTTTAGGGTTTTTAGTGTTTTTATGGGTTTTTAGTGTTTTTTATGGTTTTGAGGGTTTCTTTGGGGTTTTTAGGGTTTTTAGGGTTTTTAGGTTTTTTGAATTTTTAGTGTTTTTTGGGTTTTTTAGGGTTTTAGGATTTTTTTTTTCAATTTTTTATGATTTTTAGGGCTTTTAGGGTTTTTAGGGCTTTTAGGGGTTTTAATGATTTTTAGGGGTTTTATGTTTTTTAGCATTTATTTAGGGTTTTTAGGGTTTTTCAGGCTTTTTAGGTTTTTTAGGATTTTTAGGGGTTGTTTAGGGTTTTTAGGTATTTTTATGGTTGTTAGGATTTTTTATGGTTTTTTGGGTATTTTTAGGGATTTAAGGATTTTTTGGGTTTTCTAGGGTTTTTAGGATTCTTTTTAGGGTTTTAGGGTTTTTTTATCGTTTATTTAGGGTTTATTTAGGGTTTTTTTAGGATTTTTAGGGTTTTTATGGGTTTTAGGGTTTTTTTACGGATTTTAGAATTTTGTTTTTGGGTTTCTAGGGGTTTTAGTGTTTTTAGGGTTTTTAAGGGTTTTTTTATGGTTTTTAGGGTTGTTGGGTTTTTATCGTTTATTTAGGGTTCTTTAGGGTTTTAGGTTTTTAGGGGTTTTTAGGGTTTTAAGGGTTTGTAGTGTTTATTTAGGGTTTTCAAGGATTTTAAGGTTTTTAGGGTTTAGGGTTTAGGTTTTTTAATCTTTTCTGACGGTTTATTTAGGGTTCTTTAGGGTTTTTAGGGTTTTTAGGGGATTTTAGGGTTTTTTTGGGTTTTTTAGTGTTTTTAGGTTTTTTCGGATTTCTTAAGGTTTTTAGGGTTTTTAGGGATTTTTTTTTGTTTTTCGAGGGCTTTTAGGGGATTTAGGGTTTTTTTGGGTTTTTTTGGGTTTTATTTTAGGTTTTTTTAGGGTTTTAGGGTTTTTATGTTTTTTTTTTTTTGGTTTTTTAGGGTTTTTTTAGTATTTTTAAGGTTCTTCAAGATTTTTTTTTGGTTTTTCTGAGATTTTTTAGGGTTTTTAGGGTATTTTGGGGGTTTAGGTATTTTTAGGATTTTTTGGGGTTTTATGGTTTTCCGAGGGTGTTTAGGTTTTTTTTTGGGGGTTTTAGCCTTTTTGATTGTTTTTAAGGGTTTTCAGGGTTTAAAGGATTTCAGGGTTTTTAAGGATTTTTAGGGTTTTTAGGGGTTTTAAAGTTTTCTACGGGTTTTGTAGGGTTTTTAGTGTTGTAGGGTTTTAGTGTTTTTATAGTTTTTAGGGGTTTTAGGCGTTTTTTGGTTTTAGGATTTTTTGGTCTTTCGTGTTTTTTAGGGTTTTTAAGTTTTTTTAGGTTTTTTGGTTTTTTATGGGTTTTCGAGGCTTTTCTAGGGTTTTAAGGGTTTTTCTAGTGTTTTAAGGGTTTTTACTGGTTTTAGGTTTTTTAGGTTTTTTAGGTTTTTTGAGTTTTTTTTAGGATTTTTGGGTTTTTAGAGTTTTTAAGGGTTTTTAGTGTTTTTAGGGGTTTTTAGGGTTATTTAGGGTTTTAGGTGTTTTTAGGTTATTAGGGTTTTTAGGGGTTTTAAGTTTTTTATTTTTTGGGGGGTTTTAGGGATTTTTAGTTTTTATTTTATTTTATTTTACGTTTTAAGGGTTTTTCTTAGGGTTTTGATGGGTTTTTAGTTTTTTTTAGTGTTGTTTTAGAGATTTTTTAGGATTTTTTTGAGTTTGTTTGGTTTTTAGGGGTTTAGGGGTTTTTGATGTTTTTTTTTTTTGTTTTTTAGGGTTTTTATGGTGTTTTAGGGTTTTCAGGGGTTTTTAGGTTTTTTAAGTTTTTAGGGTATGGCTTTTTAAGGGTTTTTAAGGTTTAGGGTTTTGGGTTTTTAGGGTTTTTAGGGGTTTTTTAGGTCTTTTTAGGTTTTAGGGTTTTTAGGGTTTTTAGGGTTTTTAGCGTTTTAAGGTTTTTTTGGTTTTTTGGGTTTTTTAGGGTTTTTAAGGTTTTTAGGGTTTTTAAGGTTTTTTGAGTTTTTAGTGTTTTTATGGGTTTTTAGTGTTTTTTATGGTTTTTAGGGTTTCTTTAGGTTTTTTAGGTTTTTAAGGGTTTTTAATGTTTTTTAGGTTTTTTTATTTCATTGTTTTTAGGGTTTTTTTGAGGTTTTAGGGTTTTTTATGGTTTTTATGGTTTTTTTGGGGTTTTTAGGGTTTTTAGGGTTTTTTAGGGTTTTTTTTAGGTTTTTTGGGTTTTTGTGTTTTTAGGGTTTTAGGGTTTTTAGGTTTTTTAGGGTTTTTGTTAGCATTTTAGGGTTTAACGTTTTTTTTTTTTTGGGGGGTTTTAGGTTTTTAAGGGGCTTTAGTGTTTTTTCGGGGTTTCATGGGATTTTAAGGGTTTTTGTGGTTTTTAAGGGGGTTTTTAAGGGTTTTCAAGGGGGTTTTTTTAGATGTTTTTAGTGTTTTTTAAGGATTTATAGTGTTTTTAGGGTTTTTAAAGGGTTTTTAGGGTTTTTATAGCCTTTTGGGTTTTTAGGGGTTTTATGATTTTTATGGTTTTGTTAGGGTTTTTAGGGTTTTTATAGCCTTTTTGGTTTTTAGGGGTTTTATGATTTTTATGGTTTGTTAGGGTTTTTAGGAGTTTTAGGGTTTTTAGCGGTTTTAGGGTTTTTATAGCATTTTTTGCGTTTATAGGGTTTTGGGGTTTAGGGTTTTTTAAGGGTTTTAATAGGTAATAGGGGTTTTAGGTGTTTTTAGGCTTTTTGGCATTTTTTACAGGTTTTAGGTTTTTTTTAGGATTTTAACGGGGGGGGGGGGGGGGGGTCTTTAGGATTTTTAGGGGTTTGTGTAGGCCTATTTAAGTTTTTAGGGTTTTTTTTAGGATTTTTAGGCTTTTTAGGAATTTTTAGGGTTTCTGAAGCTTTTTTTTTTTTTTGGAGTTTTAGGGTTTTGAGAGTTTTTAGGGCTTTTCTTAGGGTTTTTTATGGTTTTAGAGTTTTTATGGTTTTTAGGGTTCTTTTAAGGTTTTTAGGGGTTTTATAGTTTTTTAGGGTTTTAAGGGGTTTTAGTGTTTTTATGAAAATCAATTGAAGACTCGTGGGATGAAAAATCAAAACCCTACATCCTGTAGATCATCATATCAATAAATACGAAAAAAAAGAAATCAAAATCAATCGAAGACAACATAAAAACAGAGATAAAATTTACTCTCTGAACAAAATGATCAATCCAGAGCAAGCACAAAACATTTGAGAACAATTTTTCAAAACCTATCTACACTATCTAGTCAGAAATTGCATCCAATTTTAATAAATATTGAGAAATTTAACTACACAAAGAACAAAATAACCATGCACAAAAATAACATATGAAAATCAAAGCAAACCCAAAACTAAAAATGTTCGAACACACCAAAGAAAAGAGGCGGCAAAACCCAACAACATCACCTAAAATCACATGAGAAAGGCAACGAACATGAACGCATGAGAGAAAAAGTGCACAATACTCGCCTAAGAAGAATGAAAGAGGCAGAGAGAAAGAGAAGATGCCGAAGAACAATGAAGGGGGCGAAGAGAAACAGAAGATGAAAGAGGCAAAAGAATTTAGGACTGTCATGAGAAGAAAATTGAGGAAAGGTAATGCCCCCAAACACAGGAAAATGACTGAAAGCCCTCAACACAGGAGTAAAAAAGAAGAACAAAGAAACAGGGGCAAAACCATAAAATCAAATTGAATCCCAAAACAAACTGGACTCTTAGGGCGCAAAAAGACGGGATGGTCCCTGCGTGGAAGAAAGGAACAACGGGAAAATAAGGACAAAATGATAATTTTACTGTAGAAAAAACAATAATTTAGGTCTGTGCAAACAGTAATCTCACAACTCTCCTTTAGTATATTTATAATTTGCATTTCTTATGTTTCTTTTGAGCAAATATTTAGAGGATATTTGGTACCTAGATTTGTTCCCTAGTTCGAATTATAGTTCGTGATTCGCTACAATATTTTCTCTCATAAAAAATACACGTAAATCGAAAATAGTTCTAATTACATGGTTCTAATTCATGAACCAAGCGTCTCCTTAGATATTCTGATATGATTATCCAGCTGTCAATTGGGTATGATTAGGTTGAGTTAAGAATGTCATGCCTTTTTTATTTCTTTTTTTTTTATTTTTATTTTTAATGTTTTGATGCTCACCCTTTTCCCTTTTTCCTTTTCCAAAAGAGCAAATGGACTTTTCTTTTTCTTTTTTCTTTTTTCCTCCCCACAATCTATTAATCAAAGTTACAATATATGACATATCAAAGTATTATCCACATGAAGGTGATGACCTATGTCCTAGATTTCCTCAATAGTGCATTTACATAAAGCAAGTCACAACATAAATTACAATACAATACATGTCAAAGATCTTTCTTAGTTTCAAACCAGTACTCGCAAAACTACTGGCATTATATATTCAATTAAGAATGGTCTTTTGACGTCTTTATTAGCCTAGCTTTCCACCTCACCCCCATCCCCCCTTTCCTTTTTCCCCCCACCATTGATTAATGCACCAACTTCCGAGCAGTCTATTCTCTTCCTTTGAACTAAAGCTTACATTAGACAACATGAAAAGGGCAAAAAGAAATTAAGCACAGAATTACTGAATTACCCAATGATATCTCCTTAGTCTTCTTCCATCATTAACGCACCATATATATATATATATATATATATATATATATATACGTATATATATATATATATATTCATTCTCTCTTTTATCTTTTTCATCTAGAAGTTAACTAACACGAATGTTATAATGTGTACCAATCTGCTTTTGATATAATTCAATACACTAAAGGCAAAAACTGCATCCTTTGCAAGTTTCATGCACATGATCAACTGCTTGTGACTGTCCCCACATATAGATTTGTCTATTTTTAATTGCACAACACTATGTACCCTTATCTTCAATTCTCTTATACACTATATCATTTATCTCCAATGCTCAATTTTGGAAAAGAATCAAAATTATTTCTTGACATGTATCTTTCATCTAACACCAGAGGAATAATGTCTTTATTCCTTTTCTGTTCTAGTGATTCATTTATTATGCCCCCCCCTCCCCTCTAAGGTCTAGAGGTTCCCAACTTTTCAAGGCTGGTCAATTAGTTGCTTGATGAATGAAATAAATTCAAGGAATAATACAAAGAAAAAAAACTTTTCATGTCATCCATCGAATTGTTTCAATTATTAAATACCCTCTTACAAAAAAAAAAAAAAAAAGCCCTCTTCAAGCTAAGGAGGATTTGTGACAATTCAATTTAAAGAAAAAACACGTCATTTATGCGTCTTATAATAGTCAGTTAATATTTTACCCATCAAATATTAGATCATGAAATGCTCTTGAGACATGTATATCTCGTATTCTATATTACTGTGACATCTTAATTTTTAACGAAAATGATACATGTCACGTTTAAAAAAAATTCACCAAACCGATTTTAACTTGTTAAGAGTGAAAAAAAAAAGACAAAACAGTTACAAATTCTGCAAAATTCTTATTGCTCAATCTATAAATATATTGTATATGTATTTGCGAAGTATGTTTTTGTTTTAACGAAACCCTTTAGTATCTCAAATCTATCATATTCACGCAGCAAACAAGACTAGTCACTAATTAGAAACCTAACTGTAAAAGAATCTAACAGGGTTAAACAAGATCTCCCTTCTGTCATAAGGAATCAATAGTAGATTCCAAAATCTCCACAAACAACCCTTAAGTGGTAATTTCAAAAGAGAAAACTGGAATCCAACAGTGAAAAAAGAAAGGAAAAAAAAGGGGTCAAAGCTGGAGGGGGCAGTTGTTGAATTTGACTCGATCTCCAAAAGTGGTAAACCCAACTGTCATCTTTTGTAAAAACATTGGCAGAGCAAAGGAAAGCAAAATGTGGAATGTCCGATTCTGACAAATTCTGATCCCCCAATCTGCTTATTTCTCTCCCTCCTAGACGTCCCACACGACCAGCTTTTGACCGGATCTAAGCCGTCCATCTCAACTCTTTCTTCTCTTCAAGTTTTTAAATCCATTTTTTAAAGTAGTTATTAACTATCTGTTTAAGGCACTAATCTTGAGGTGGAAGCATCCCTTGTTTTGGATAACGGAGATACCCAAATAGTTCATTCGCACAATATCAACAAACCAAATATCAAAATTGCACTTTATTGAAGCAAGTTTCATTCCCAAAACGAAAAATCTCCCATTTCACTCTACAATCTACCCGCCAAACTCAAATAATTAACAAGGGTACATAAAACATAGACAAAAAAAAAAAAAAAAAAACCCAACTTATATTAAGTCTATGGTACTAACCAAATATTTTGACATGGAAATTCTCATCGGTAAGATACAACTTAACTTTTAACAAAAATTTAACTATTCATCAAATTCAATGGACCATTTTTTTTTTTTTTAAACTTATTAAAGAATTTTTGGAAAAAGAAATACTTTTTTGTTACGAAGACAATAAATCGTGTATATTTATTTATTTACCTATGCAGGTGTTTTATATTTGCAAATTCTTAGATTCTGGTGGCATAGTTCTTCTCCAGCTCATCCGCTTAGATCGGATCTATGTTCTGCCACCCACCCCTTCCCCCAACTTTTGCCCTTTAATTTCGCCTGACGCCACTTGGGTTTGCCTTTCCATCACCCCCACAACCCTGACTCCACACAACCCAAAAATTCCACCAAACAAAACAGAAAACTAAAAAATAAAAAATAAAAAAATAAAAAGAAAGAGAAAAGGTCCATGTCTTCAATTCCGTCAAAATCCGCTGCCTGAACAAAGGAAAAAAAAAAAAAAGAAGGGAAAAAAACCAAACGACCAAAACAGAGAAAAAACGGAGAGAAACCAACAAACCAAAAAAACAAGAAGAAGAATAGGAAATAAAATCTTTGATGCCTGACCCATTTAAGATTGTGGCATTATCTGGTGTTCGCCATCTGGGTTTTCTTCCTTGTTACTAAAAAAAAGAGAGGAAAAAAATGGGCAATGTGACGGCGAGCGTGGCAGCGAAATTCGCGTTCTTCCCGCCGGACCCACCGACGTACGACGTGTTCCGGGAAGAGGATGGAAGGCTATTGTTCTCCGGCTTGACGGCTGACAAGAACGTGGACGTCCATTTGCTCGACACAAAGGGAGGGAACAAGATTGTCGCCACGTTTTGGAAGCACCCTTTTGCCAGGTTCACTCTTCTCTACTCCCATGGCAACGCCGCTGACTTGGGCCAGATGCATGACCTCTTCATCGAGCTCAGGGCTCATTTACGTCTCAATATCATGAGGTATTTCTTTGGTTAATCAATCTCTTTTTTCATCTTTTGTTTTGTTTTGTTTTGTTTTGTTTTTGCTGAGTAAAATCTATTTATTTTGGTGTTATTGCTTTTTTTTTTTTTAATTATTTTTGAGCTGGTTTGTGTTTTGGTTAATCTGTTTTTCGTTTCTCGATTACTTTTTGGTGTCTCTCTTATTGTTTTTGGGAGTAATTTTTCTTTGTTTTGGTGTTCCTACATTAGTTATTTATCTATTTATTTATTTATTTATTTTATTTTTATTTATTTTAAAGTTGGTTTGTGTTTTGGTTAATGCGTTTTTTGTTGGGTAATTTTTTTCACCTCTTTGTTAGTGTTTTTTGTTCCTTTTTGTTTGCTTGTTTTAAAAAGAATATATAAGATGCCCGCTTTAGAAATTTTGGTTTTTATTCTCGGGCTTATGTTGTTTTAACTCTTTTATTTTCCTTTTGGTTTGATTCAGTCGTGTTTGTTAGGTGATTTTGTTTATTTTTGCCATTTTTTTTAATAGTTTTCCACCGGTCTCATGATTTTTACAAGCTTGTTATTTTAGGATATAAGTTAAGATTCGACCCCAGAAAACCAAAACAAAAAACAAAAAAAAAAAAAACAAAAAAAACAAAAAAAAGAAGGTTGATGTTAGGATCTTGTTGATATCAACACTGACGTATTAGCTGTAACAGGGTCTTGTGGGGAAAGACATTTATGAGTATGTCCTACTCTTCTTAAATGTTGCTGGTCTAATATTTTTATCCATTCCAATTCGTAATTGTACAATGAAGACACCCTCAAATTTGTCTGTTGCTTTTTTTTTAATTATTTTTTATTTTTAGTTTAAATATATATTTTTGGTTATAGTAGGATATTGTGCAGGAGTAGGATATTGTACACTTGGGATGTATTGTGGGAATAGAAATTCTAAAATGCTTAATTAGACCATAACTGATGAGAACAGAAACTGCACTTAGAGGATGTTTGGTAGAGGGATTCGTTCTCTAATTTGAATCATGATTCGTAGTTCGTTACAGTATTTTCTCTCACAAAAAATACATGTAAATTAAAAATAGTTCGAATCACATGGTTTGAATTCTCCAACCAAACGTCCTCTTAATCTTAAGCCAAAAGGCCGAAAAAGGTACTTAATTAGACATTAAGTAAAAGACAGAGTATCATATCCTTCTGTTGCGGTAGTCACCAGATTTTGTTGGATAGGCTGCTATATATGGTTTAATGATAACTTTTGCTTTCCTAAGGCGTACTCCATATATTTTTCTGTATTGCAGCTATGATTATTCAGGATATGGAGCATCCACTGGCAAGGTAAGTAGCATATGAAGCTCCGCATTGGAAGTTTCTTTTTGATTTGTGCATTCTTGCATTGATTTATGAGCAACAGAAGCTTTACGGAAAGTTAAAGTGATAAAAAGAAGAAAAAGGAGCACATCGGATTGGCAGTGATAATTTCATTTCCCTCTGCTCTTTATTGATCTAACTTCTCTTTAAGCCTATATTATCTTAAACATGGGCTTAATTTTTCTTTCTGCAATAGCCATCCGAATTCAACACATACTACGACATCGAGGCTGTGTATACTTGCTTGAAGAATGAATATGGAATTAGGCAAGAGGACTTGATTCTGTACGGTCAATCTGTTGGAAGTGGACCAACTTTGCACTTGGCTTCTCGGTTACCGAAGTTGAGAGGAGTAGTTCTTCACAGTGCCATCCTTTCGGGTATTCGGGTATTGTATCCTGTCAAGATGACATTTTGGTTTGACATTTTCAAAGTAAGTTTCTAGTAGGCTGGTTTTGATCTCTTATTTATCCTTTTACTGCATTTTATTGGTTAGTTTTATATTGACATCTTTTTTTTTGTGTTTTCAGAATATAGACAAAATACCAAAAGTCAACTGTCCAGTTTTAGTTATACACGTAAGTACCTTTTTCCTTCAATCATGTATGCTAATGTGCTGCATAATTTGGCGTGCTGGTGTTTTCTTTTCAGTTTTGTTTCCTCATGCTATGTTTTGATTTGCTACATATTAGATTTAAATTGTAACTGTTATCTAGAAGCAGCTCCATTTCGATGGGAGTCAATAAATATACCTATGAGCAACTCAAGGCCAACCATTTTCCCAAAAACCTAATAAGGCATACTTCCTTAAGACAGCCTCTTTTTTTTTTTTTTTTTTTTTTTTTTTGAGGGAAGAAGAGAGAACTTTTTAAGAAAGTGGTTTTGGACTAGCTGTTAATAGAATTAAAAATGTATTAGAATAGCAAATTATCCTCTAGTTGGTTGAAAGGTTGTTTTAGAACTATTTACTAGACGTGTGGCTTGGGTTTTTGGTTTGTATTCTGAAAAGAACTCTTCGGACAATGTCTTCAGATATTACCAACTGCTTCAGTGTCTATACTGTTATAAAAGATATATAATAAGTTAACTAGTTGGACAAGAAAAAAGCTTCAATCAACGCCTATATTTTCACCATTATACTTGATTTTCATTTTCCACTATCTTCCATTATTGACATGAAAGATTTTTCTTTCAATCATGCTCTTGGTGATGGATACTTTTCACTGCATCATTTGCAGGGAATGAATGACGACATTGTTGATTGGTCCCATGGAAAGCGTCTGTGGGAACTAGCCAAAGAAAAATACGATCCCTTGTGGGTCAAGGGTGGGGGTCACTGCAACCTCGAAACTTATCCCGAGTACATTAAGCACTTGCGGAAGTTCGTAAATGCAATGGAGAAACACTCACTCGCAAAACAGATGAAGAAGCAGCTCACTACTAACACAAGTATCAAAGTCAAACACAACAAGTGCTTGAGATTTGGAAAGAGATAGCCAGTTAGCTGATTGTTTTTATTTTTTCTCCTCATCTTGTGAGAATTTGAGAATTCAAAACCGGAGTTTCCCTGCCATAATATTACTTGCATAATGGACTTCAGTGTTTGGCAGCCACGCTATATTTTGCTTGGTATATTTCTCAACACCACAAACTGATAGGAACAATATGGAGCTTGTTTTTATTTAGATCACTTTCTGAGGGTAGGGAGTTTGTTACAGTTACCAGTTCAATTCACATGGCAAAGTGTTTGTATCTTCATGATCTGGGTTTCGTGTATAATTATGAAAAGCTTGAGCTTTATGTAAGAATATCAGTTAAAAAAAAAAGAAAAAGAAAATTAAATGGGCTGCTTTCATTTGCTACTTATTTTCTTCCCATCTTATCTTATCCTTTGCTACAAGTACAAATAAATAAATCCACTATTTCCAATGTTTGCTTTCGCTATAAAATGGTATCTAGTGCAATTAGTCAATTATTTTTACATTTTCAATTATTATGACATAATACCTAACCTCGAAAGTAACTCTTTCATAAACAACACTCTCGCTCTTTCTTCTTCTACTTCTTCTTTTTTTTTTTTTTTTTTTTTTTGGTGAATCGGTTAATTTCAAACCAATTTACTTTTCCTACACTCTCCATGAAATGTGAGACGATGAATAGGGAGAGAATCAAAGGAAAAATACTAACCGATCATACCTTACCATGAAATGCGAGGAGATAATTATCTTTTTGACCAAAAGAAAAAAAGGACGCAAAAAGTCGTGAGCGGCGGCGGGATTCGAACCTGCGTTTGTGAAGTATACAATTATAACCCCTCTATTAATAAGTTGTTCATTGGAAGGGGAAAAAAAAAAAAAAATTAGAGGCGTTTAGTTGGAGAATTTATACTATAATTTGAATTATAATTCATAATTTGTTATAGTATTTTCTCTCATAAAAATTATACGTAAATTGAAAATAATTCTAATATCATGATTCTAATCCATAATAAATATCTAAAATAAATTAACTGTCCGTTTGGTTCGTTAGTTTAAATTGTGTTAATTTGAGCCTTTTTTATTTAAACAAAAAAATTTAAACAGTGTGATTTAAATAACAATTTGAACTATTATTTAGATGTGCAGTAGAACTTATAATTCAAACAGGAAATAAAGTTTCAATTAGTGTCTAAATGAGGTATTAGAACTGTGGTTCAAATTAGTGGTGTGGTTCAAATTAGTGATGAAAACTATAACACATTAGCCAACAAAGTCCTAATAGTAATCATATTGTAATTGACAATAAGGTGAACAAAACAATTATAAAAAAAAATTAAAAAAAAAATTTAAAAAATAATTATATTAAGATTATAATCATTGATGCTCTCTAATCTTTTAGGTCATTTCTTGTTTATTTTTTAAATTTTGAAAACTCTTATTTTGCTTCTAAATTTTGAATTGTTTCCACTTAATTTTTTCTATTGCAATTTCTATTAAAAATAGATAGAAAAAAGAGAATAACTTAATCACGTAGTTAATTGATTTGGATTTCTGTTAAAAAGAAACAAATAAAAATCATATAACCACACTTAATTCCTTATTTTTCTATTATTTTAACAAAAATTATAACAAAAAGAGTTAAGTGAGAGTAATTTAAAATTTAAGAGATAAAATAAGAGTTTTTAAAATTTAAAAAATAAATTAAAATTGACCCGTAATTCAGGAGGACCATTGAGAATCCATCGTATTAACATATATACATTGCATTGGACCACATTTGTGGCAAAGAAAGTAATAATAAATAAATAAATAAATAAATAAGCAAACAAATAACTCTCTTTTGGACCAAAATGACAGCCACTTCAAACGACAAATTGGCTGTAGCTTCTGCGGTAAACAAAATGACAGAGTTGTGAGAGTGATTTTAATGTAGAAAAATAGTTTGAAAAGTATAACTGATTGCGGGGTGGGAGTGGAGGTTAAACTCTCTTTGGAGCTGTTCAGCTTAAATTAAATTGGGCATTCGATTCAAATAAATGCCCTTAATTTTTGAGCTGCTCAAACTGACTAAACGTACTGGGCGGAACCAATGAACCAAATGCAGCATATGATTGTGTCACCTAGTCTCCATCTGCTTATTTTTCTTCAAAAATAATTCTTTTAAAACAAGTATTTTTTTTTAACCCATTTCATGCTTCTTAAAACCCTCACTTGTCATACTCATGCTAATTTATCTAAAAATAACAGCTTATATATTGATAAAAGTGCCAAAATTCTCATTTTAAAACATAAGAGTAACTAGATCTATAAAAGTGAATATTATGAGTGAAAATGAGACAAGTACATGTCATAGACAACCATCTTTTGTATGATATGATTATTACAATAACTTCTGGTGATTTATGATATTGACTTGTAGTAATTATTGATTTAATAATAACACATATTACGGGAGGGAACTTGGGAGGAAAATAAAATTCTTCACTAGCTTTTTTCCCCCCTATCGCTGTTTTATTTGGCTGTTAGTTAGGGTATGATTTGAAAGAATAAAGAGAGGAAAGATGAATAAGTTTGGAGGGAAAAAGAATATCTAAGAAAATGATTGGTCCCTAATTAGTTATTTAGTTGGTAGTTTTTCCGGTGTTCTCTTATTTTTAGGAACACAGGTGTTTCTCGTTTTTTCAGTCGTTAGATCTCATCTAAATCACATCAGATTGAAAAAATATGCAGAACATATAGATTTTTATACGGATATGACTACTAAAAAGCAGAGAACACCAGTGTTCGTCCCTATTTAGTATAATACTAGTTGTAAACACGTGCTTTGTCCGTGTGTATTCAATATTTTTCTTTTTTTTTCTTTTCCCGATATGAAGGTTCTAATTTGTTTGAAAATTTTATAGTCCATGTTTTTTATAATTGTTTTCTTAAAAATTAAATTCAGCTAAAAAATAAATTAATAAATAAATAGAGTAGTATTAAAAGGAAAAAAGTTTTTAATGGGGTGAATGAGGAAAACAATTATTTAGTAGTACACATGAAAGAAATGTATTTAGAAAAATTGCATATAAATATTTATGTAAAGACACATTTGAGAACACGATATTAAAGATTATTTATTGGACATATATAGTAAAAAATGTATTTGAGAGGGTCACTTCGTAAAAAAGTTTTGATTAGGACATATATGAGAAGAAATTATTGTTGGGAATAGTGTCCTGAAAGCATGAGATGTAAAAGGATATTTATTATTTATTTAATAAAATAGTTTATTCATCATTTTATGTGCATATATTTATGAATATTTTATGAATATCAAATAAAATTCCTTGATTATTTATGTAACCTTAAACATTGTATATAAGTGTTATATACAAGAGGATAATGTTTAAGGATAATAATAAAAAGTAACTGTTCATAATGAATTTAATCAAAGTTCGGAATCTTTAATTAAAACATTATTAATACATGTC
>JACAGA010000003.1:4805049-4881115 GCA_029231665.1 Morus indica | reverse complement strand
CGGCTGTGGCAGGCGCGCTGCAGCGCACGTTGGTGCGCTGCAGCCTGTAGCTCACTTGCTCCCTGGATTGTTCTCTGGAGGACGCAGGCTGTAGCTTCCTTCTCGTGCGTTGCAGCGCGCACAAATTGGAGATTTTCACGGACTTTTTATCTTTTTCACTTGATTTTCTCCGCTTTGCAAATCCTACAAAATAGATTAACATAAACGTAAAACTAGTGACAAATTAACTGAAATATGCTCAAAAACTACAATAAATGATGGGGATAAATTGATGAAAAATCAACTTATCACCAATGATTTATGATACTGAATTGAATGATGATTCAATAAGGGATAGTAAAAGATTGAGGTTAGACCCAATTGATCAAACCTATAAATGGTATCTACGTCTTGGAAATATTAACCTTGACAGGATTAAAAGGTTGGTAAGAGACGGTCCCTTACAAACCTTAAGTGTATGCTCACTACCTACATGTGAATCCTGCATAGAAGGAAAAATGACCAAGAGACCCTTTTCAGCAAAGGGTAATAGAGCTGATGAATGCCTAGAACTCGTACATAGTGATGTATGTGGGCCATTTAATATCCAAGCAAGAGGAGGATATGAATATTTCATAACCTTCACTGATGACTATTCTCGTTTTGGTCACATTTATCTAATGCGTCAAAAGTCTGAAACCCTTGAAAAGTTCAAAGAGTTCAAGGCCTTGGTTGAAAAGCAATTAGACAAACAGATCAAAACACTACGATCTGATCGTGGTGGTGAATACTTACTGGGAGAGTTCAAAGACTTTCTTAAGGAAGAAGGTATATTTTCTCAACTGACCACGCCAGGCACTCCTCAGCAGAATGGCGTGTCAGAAAGAAGGAACCGAACTCTGTTAGACATGGTTAGATCAATGATGAGTTACTCATCTCTTCCAGATTCCTTTTGGGGATATGCTTTCGAAACAACAGCATATATTCTGAACCAAGTTCCATCTAAAGCAATGCTTTGAACTCCATTTGAAAGATGGAGTGGCAAGAAGTCATCTCTTGGCCACACCAGAATATGGGGTTGTCTAGCACATGTGCTTAGAAAGAAGACTGGTAAGCTAGCCAGTCATTCAGAACTATGCCTGTTTGTAGGATATCCTAAAGGGACAAAAGGCTACATCTTCTATAGTCCTACTGATCAGAAAACATTCGTTAGCATGAATGCTCGTTTTCTAAAAGAGGATTTTATGAAGAATATGAAGCCTAGAAGTAGGCTTGCACTTGAGGAATTGACTGGTGAAAATGTTCAGGTAACATGTCCGCGGTCTATTCCTGAACCGAGAACAGATGAACCACAACAAGAACTAACACCAATAGAGCCTCGATGTAGTGGGAGGGTTGTGAGACAACTTGATAGGTACATGTCTTATGGAGATGCATTGACAGCAGTCTCAGATTTAAACATCGACGAACCTGTCTCCTACTCGCAGGCTATGGAAAGTTCTGAAGCAAACCTATGGCGTGAAGCCATGAACGCCGAAATACAATCGATGTATAAAAATGGCATATGGACTCTGGTTGATCCTCCTGAAGGGGTAAAACCCATAGGGTGTACATGGATCTACAAGAAGAAGAGGGGTCCAGATGGGAATGTAGAGACATTCAAGGCAAGGCTAGTAGCCAAGGGCTACACCCAGAAAGAAGGCATTGACTATAAGGATACCTTCTCTCCGGTAGCTATGCTTAAATCCATCCACATTCTTCTATCCATTGCTGCTGCTTTAGATTATGAAATCTGGCAGATGGATGTGAAGACAGCTTTTCTAAATGGCAATCTGGATGAGCGCATTTATATGGCACAACCAGATGGATTCATCGAAAAGGGTTAAGAAGAAAAGGTTTACGAATTGCAAAAGTCCATTTATGGACTGAAGCAGCCATCCAGATCATGGAATATCAGATTTGATGAGACTATTAAAGCTTACCATTTTGTTCAATTAATGGATGAGCCTTGTGTGTATAAGCTGATACAAGAAGGCAAAGTGGTTTTCTTAGTCTTATATGTAGATGACATACTACTCATTGGGAATGATGTACGAAGACTGACTGAGGTTAAGCTCTAGCTGGCAAAGCAATTTGACATGAAGGATCTAGGAGAAGCTACCTATGTTCTGGGAATTCAGATCTTTCGAGATCGGAAGAACAAACAGTTGGCACTATTTCAAGCATCCTATATCGATAAGGTAATGGACCGATTCGCCATGCAAAACTCCAAAAAGGGTTATCTACCCTTCAGACATGAAGTATCCCTCTCAAAGGAGCAGTCTCCCAAGTCTCCTCAAGAAGAGGAAGACATGAGCCGAGTTCCTTACGCTTCAGCCGTAGTAAGCCTCATGTATGCAATGCTTTGCACCAGACCTGATATATGCTACACAGTAGGCGTGGTGAGTAGATTCCAGTCTAACCCTAGACCCGAGCACTGGGTTGCTGTCAAGCATATCCTCAAGTATCTTAGGAGAACGAGGAACTATGTGCTTGTATATTCAGGTACTGACCTGACTATGACGGGATACACGGACTTTGATTTCCAATCGGATAAGGATTCCAAGAAATCCACTTCAGGATCTGTGTTTGTCCTAAATGGAGGTTCGGTGGTATGGAGTATTGAGCAAACTTGCATAGCTGACTCCACCATGGAGGCTGAACATGTGGCAGCTTGTGAAGCTGCGAAAGAGGCCGTATGGCTTAAGAAGTTCCTTGTTTCACTAGAAGTTGTTCCAGAAGCTGATAGGCCTATGGTACTGTATTGTGATAATAGTGGGGCTATAGCAAACTCTAAGGAGCTAGAAGCCACAAAAGGTCCAAGCATATAGAGCTGAAATACCACCTCATCCGAGAGATTGTACAAAGAGGCGATGTTGAAGTGACAAAGATATCAACACATGACAACTTGGCCGATCCGTTCACAAAGGCATTATCTGGTAAAGTCTTCGATAGCCATCTGGAAGGTTTGGGCATGCGAGCTTGTACACACCTACTTTAAGTCCAAGTGGGAGTTTGTTGGAAATGTGTCCATAAAGTGGGATGTAATTTGTTATTTGTGAAATGACAAATGTCAGATTTTATTGTTTTTGCTGATTTTATAAAATGAAATAAAGTTATGTTTTGACACATACTCAAGAGTGTTAGTGATATTGCTTAGTCCATAGACTGTTACCAACGAAAGAAGAGTCAGGGGAACCCTGCCGGACAAACTCTTCTGATACAGTTTAAAATAGATATTCGCAGTCTTACGATTGATTGGGCAATCGAATCCGATTATGACTGTTAGATCGAACCATATGATGCTGGTCTCGGGGTATGGGAGTTGGACTATGTGGTTGATCTAGACATGTTCGCAACATGTTGAATAGACCATGCAACTAATTCGGTTAGAGTAAAAACCGTTTACAGAACTCTAAACCTAATTATCACAACTTAAGTATATTTGTGTAATTATCTTAATCCTGAAGTGAATGCATAGCTCAACTTAATATCTCATGATCTTTGATTCACCAATTCTATACCATTCTGATCACTGATATTTACGAAGGATAATAATGCATTTACCTTGTGGACCGTGTGATAAATTGTATCAACACCATCAGAAAAATTAGCGCACATGAATCGAGAGATTATTCGGCATCGAACTTTTAGTGGAGTTGTGCGATGTCGGAATTAAGTATGTCGATAACTTATTGGGATGAGTTAGTCGAATATTGTAATTCCATAGTTTTGTTCATGTGGGTCCATTCGGTCTCAAGGCTAGCTCTAATAAATGGGAAAATAGAAACTGATGTTTTGTTATATAATTATGTTTAAAAATTCATTATGTTATTTTTCATTTATTTGATAATTGAAAAATAAAAGGAATGAATTTTGAATTTTGAAATTAGTAGTGATTAATTTAAAATTCAAAATAAAATTTAAACATGATTTTATTTGGCAACTAAAGGAGAGAGAAAGTTGATATTTTTTTGGGAAAATTCGGAAATCCCTTGCCATAAGAGGATTTCGAATTTTGCTCCAAAAGGGGAAGTAAAATTCGGAAATCCCTAGCCATGTGGGGATTTTCGGATTGTAATCCAAGGGTGAAGGGGAAATTCGAAAATCCCATCTAGAGTTGGAGTTTTTGAATTTCCTCCTATATAAGGATATTTATTGAAACCCCTTATAATGAGTTTTGAAAAAAAAAAAATATCACACACTTTTCTCTCCTAGGGTGGCCGGATTTTAGAGACAAAAATAGAAGGAAAAATTGTTTTCCTTAGGTTTTTGAAAAGAGCCCACTCTCTCATCCCAAATACCATAGAGCCATAGCCTTGAATCAGCGAGTGGTTTTTAGTGTGATCGTATCGATAGATCAACGATCTTGTTTCATGGCAAT
This sequence comes from Morus indica, assembly GCA_029231665.1. Taxonomy (NCBI): domain Eukaryota; kingdom Viridiplantae; phylum Streptophyta; class Magnoliopsida; order Rosales; family Moraceae; genus Morus; species Morus indica. The sequence goes on along the minus strand of JACAGA010000003.1, from coordinate 4,876,713 downwards.
TCTCCATCTCGGAACGTGAGATTGTGAGACAAGATCCTTGCGGTCATTTTAATTCAATCGTCACAAAGGTATGTGCGTTATTCTAATCCTTTGTCTATAAACATATATCATGCATGTATCTATCATTGTAGTTTATGTTTAATTTGAAATTAAATGGATATGATAAAATTTTTGAAATTCTACCTACAATGTTGTTGTTGTTCAAATGATTTTTCATCTATAAATCACAACTAGATCCTACAATTCAACCTCCATTGTAACACCCTGAAGAATTAATTGAGATTAATTAAGGTAATTGAGATTATTAGTGTGCTTAATCTGATTTAATTAATTGAGTATTGATTAATAAATATTTCTGGAATGAGAGTTTAAATGATTCCAAGGTATTTAAATTTTTCTTAGTAATTTATTTTAATCCAGAAGTGTGTATGGGTGCATTTCTGGACTGTTGTTTTAAAATATTGTACGCACGTCCTTCATTTCTTTTCCCTTTTCTTTCCTTCTGTTTTCTTCTCTTTTCTTTCTTTTCTTTCCTTTCTTTTCCATGCGCTCTCTCTCTCTCTTTCACTCTCACTCTCCCGCTCTCTCTCTCTCTCTCTCTCTCTCTCTCTCTCTCTCTCTCTCTCTCTCTCTCTCTCTCTCTCTCTCTCTCTCTCTCTCTCTCTCTCCTGTTTTGTGTCCCAAATCAAATGGATTTTGAGCCAGGGACGAGTTTCAAAGTGTTTTCAACGTCAAAGCTTATTTTGGTTCAAACTGGATTTTTGATGATTTTGAGTAAAACTAGACTAAAAATTAAAGATCTTGGGTTCTTTGGACTTGTTTTAGGACCTAGAACCCGGATCTAGTGGTTTTCCTTTGAAATATTTGGATTTGGGATTGGATTTGCAGGTTTTTAGACTGATTTCCATGAGTTTCTCTCTCGCAGTCGATTCTACCGGTCGACCTATGCGGTCGACTGGTGTGCACACTACCGGTCGACCGGTAGTGTTGCACTGCTATGTCACCGGTTGACCGGTGCACACTGGTTTGACCTTGTTTGGCCTGAAAGTGTCATTTTTTACCCCTGTTTTCGGGAAGAATCCAAATTAGCTTCATTTGGGGACTTAGGATGAAAGGATTAGCCTCTTTAATCCCTGATTTGATATTTAAAACCCTTGGAATGGAATTTGAAACATGAAAATGGATTAGGGCACACTAATTGAAAATCTTGGTACATAAGTGAGATTGGATTGCTTTAGGGGGCTTGAGGAAGCGGAAGCCGGAAAAGGTAACGCTAGTCCCAGGTTTGATTGTGAGAGGTAGGATTTCTATCCCTTTTCCTTGTGAGCCTGTTTTTGAAAAGGATTTTGGCCTTGAAAATGTTTTAAAGAAAGGGATTAGTTTGCGAAAGAAAAACGTTTTAAAAACCATGGCTTGTTTAGTTTATGGAAATCCATAGCTTGTCCTGTCTATGGAATCCATAGTTTGTCTAGTCATGGAACCTCATGGCTTGCCCAGTCATAGGGCCCGCGGCTTGAGTAGTTCGTGGGGTCATATGAAGGATTTCTTAATGTTAAATGGATGATTTCTTAAGATAAGAGATCTTGTGAACTGGTAATAGAGTCTATTGCTGTAAGCCTAGACAGGATGCGGAGAGTGCATTCTCAGGGGCAAAACCCAAAACTCGGTCCGGGTAAGCGAGGCACTTGGTGAGGTGAGTAATTTGTACTAATTACTTACTGAAGCCTGTAATATGGTTATTTTCAGTTATATCTCCTTTGAGAAAAAGGATGCGAGGCTCCGGCTGTTCTGTCGGGACTGAATGTCTTATTTTATTCATTTATTCATTTACGCGCTTATTTATTTATTCGTTTATTTTAAGTATTTCAAATTATATCCTACTAGGCCTTTTGCTCACGTTTTATGTTTTAAATGTTAAACCCCTCCCAAGAAACTCGAGGAGTGGTGTAGGGTAGCTGGAGATTGCTACCGTTGGATCGAGCGAGGATTGAGTTCATCCTCTGACATAAAGTGTAAGGAATTTGAGAAAAATTTTGTAAACTTATTTAATATTTGGATTTACTAGACTGTGGTTGATGTCTGTTGTAATGATTATTTACATGAACATGTATGTACGATACTGTATGTCCTGTGGGGTGGGGCCCTGTGTTTCAGAAGGTCCTAGATTATGTAATTTATTTATATTTTGATGCAGTTAAGTGTAGGGCCCGGTTGGGAATCTGCTTTATTAATCCCAAATCGAGTTCCACGTCACCCACCCCGTTTGGGGGGCGTGACATCCATGGAGCATGAGAAGAACCTTCAGACACAGAGGAGTCTGTCGAAGCATGGGAGGTATCTTTGTTCACAACGAAGTCTCTTGGAGCATGAGAAGTATCTCCATGGCAGCATCCACATTTATGCCGTTGGAACTGGCATAAAGACGAACTTCAGCTAGCTCCACAGTAAGTTGCTCCAAAGCAAAACTGCTCATATGATGACATTGGAGGGGAAGGCCTTATAGCTTAAATTTTAGGTTTTCGAGTCTCCAAAAGCTAAGAAAAGGACTTTTAAGACTCCTAAAGGATGAGGTAAAGTATTCCTAAAGTTAAGTTCTCCATTGCTGACTTATTCCTTAGCCCGATTATTTTAAAATCCCAAAACGGGACTCAAAATCGGATCAGACTAAGAAACAAATCACCCATTTGATGACCCATGATCCTCCAAACCATAGCCCACACGAGTTCCTTGAACGTAGTTTGTATCTACGTAGCAAGCCTAATAGTGTTGCAAGACGGGATTATTAGGCCTAGACCCTCGTACAGGCCATGTACAAAAACGACCATCAACAATGGTCATTACTAAAACAAAAGTTGTGAACGGGTTATGTTTGCTAACAAAATAAATGTAAATGTATGGATTTATTGACCCCTAAAATTTTTTAAAATTATAGTTAACCACTAAATTTTGTTAAAATCACAATTTGACCCCTAAACTTTGTAAATATGTTTTATTTTGTTTTAAAAAATGAAAAACAAAAGTGTCACCAATCGTGGCCATAGTCTTTGTTTAATGAAAAAGTTTCTATTTTAAATATTTTCTCAGTGCGTCTACATGTATATTTTCTTGTTTGTATGGCTCCGTTTGGTTGGGGGATTCGTCCCCCGATTCGAATCATGATTCGTAGTTCGCTACAGTGGTTTCTCTTACAAAAAATACACGTAAATCAAAAATGGTTCAAATCACATAATTCGAATTTCTAAACCAAACGGAGTTATCTTCATGGTAAATTACTAGAAAAAGGGCGCAAAGGAAAAAGTTAATGAGGCCTGAGGGGGCAACCAAAGGAATGGTAGTTCGTACAATTTTCTTTTCTTTTTTCTCTTTTCTCTTTAATTACCGCTACCGGCTAAAAGGAGACTTTTGGGCATTCTTTATAGACCACAAAGAAAAAATAGCGACTAGTGTCAATTTTTATTAATAAATTTTAAAAAATTATATTATATTAATAAAAATATATAAAATAAATAATTTTTAATGAATATTAGACGGTTAAATAATAAAAAATTATACTATTTTTTTTTTATGCCACCATAAAAATTCTAAAAAAAAAGTGTCCTTTTTGTTTTTGTTTTGTTCTTTTCCAGTAATTTACGTGGCCTTTTTGATTGCTTCAGCACGGCAAGTCAATTTTCTGGCACAGGAGTCTGGCGGCAGTCCAAAGGGTAAGTTTATATTTTTATACTGTCGAGAGGGGAAAAATGTAGTATTATTCATAAAAATAAATAATCGTGGGTAATTAATTATTTAATTTTCCTTTTAAATTTGATCAAATCCGCGTACAACATTTTTCCAAAGGCTTTCACGTGAAAGTCCATAAACATATAAAAACAAATTAATAACATATTGCTTTTCAATAATACAACTATTTATGTACAGAAAACAGTCATGGTATCATGTTAGTTTTGGAAAAAATTATTAAAAAAAGGAACGGAAAGAAAACTTCAAAAAAGTTCTTTTTTATGTACGACCTCTCTATTAGAAGGATTAAATTTTAATTTTCACATCTAATTAAAATTACATCTACAAACTTAACGGTTAAAATTAAAGAATTATCAGTAATTTATATTTTTTTATCATATAAAAAATTCCGAAAAAAAAAAAGAAAACTAAATGCTAGACGCAAACTATGAGTGCGTAATTATTTGTGAAAACTGTATATACTTATTTTGGGTCTCTATCCTTCTTCTTATCGTAGCTTTTTCTAAATCCTTGGGAAAAAAATAATATCCAATTGAAATGGACAAAATATACAATTGAAATGAACCAGCCGTTGGTAGCTAGCTATAGATATATAAAGATAATTTTTGAAATCAAAATCCAACCAAAACAAAAAAAAAATGGTCCATCTCACCCATGTGATCCTTTGGCCTCACATGCCGCCCTCATTTATTCCTGATCATCAATCACTATTTCATTTATTCCTGATCCCCACCACCGCCATCAATCACTATTTCATTTATTCCTGATCCCCACCACCGCCATCAATCACTATTCACCACTCTGCTTAATAACTCAAATCATCAACATTATCGGGTTATTCTAGGGTGTGTTCACTTGGTAGACTCAACTTGAGTAAGCCCAACTCAAGTTGAGCCCACAACTGAAATGGGTGTTCATTACACTCGGTCTGAATTGTGATTCAAATCACAATCCGAGTTAATGTTGAGAAAGTGGAATTCAACTACCCCCTGAATTCCTTTAATCCGAGTCTTTTGCTACAGGGAAAAGAGGTTTGGCCAACTCTGCCAGATTCCTTTGGCTCGTGACCGTTTCCTCTCTATTTGCTTCCTTCCAGACCGAAAGGTCTTTCTTCTCTGTGCATTCCCATCATCTACAGCCCTGATTCCTTGATTCCTTGATTCATAACCCGTGTGCTGAAGCTCAACCCAAATCTGATCTTTTTTTTTTTTTTTTTGAGATTTTGCCCTATTGTGTGGTGACCGAGGAAAGAATACCTCGCTGTTCACCGACTGCCCAAAACGGAGAAAATAGCTCCTTCCTCAGAATCACGACGTCCTCCACTGGCCATTCTTCTGTGTAGATGTATCCGCCACCGTCGATCTCAAGCTCCGCATAAGTGGAGATATTCTGCCGGTCGTAAACGTCGGAGGAGAACTTTTCGTTTTTCATCCGCATCACGTTTGGGCCTATTCATGGAAGATTACACTCGTTCTTCCACCGGATCGAACATGGTAAGCCCTCCTCTCTTTCCCATACGATTTGTGAGATTATCGTCGAACATTGGAACCAAATTTCTATGCTGAAAATTTCTGTTCTTAACCAGAGAAAAAAAAATTAAACCAGCAACCTCATATTACTTGATTAATTACAGAGAAAAAAATTAGGAAAATTTTAGAAACATACTTGATTAATGTTTGAATCTGTAAGCAAAGGTGCTTCTTGCCCATTAAGCTGCTTCTTAATGACCCTTACGGACCCTTAAGAACTATTGGCAGAAAAAATTTCTGAAGTCCAGTAATGACCCAACTTCATCATAATGTTATGACAATGGTTTATGTATCACGTCAATATGCCCCTGCAAACAAAAAACTTAGAATGCAGAAAATAAGTATGATGCACCTAAATGCAAATAAAGCTTGAAGTTTTAAGATGGTTTTTGAGTTGTGGCATTGGTTGCTTAAATAAGTTAATGGCATGATACAAAAGTTTGGTTTTTGATTTTATGAACTATCTATCTTTTGGAAAGTAGAAACACGGATGCAACTAGACGGAGAATCATGGTCTTTGTAGTGTAAGAAATCATAGATGATCTCCAAAAACCCCACAGTTTCAATGCGCTTTGCTTTTGATGGCAAATAAATTGCTTTGCTTAATTTCCCTTGGTAGCATTATTGTGTTGTTATGGTATTTGTGCTGATTAGGTTCAATGCTTGGTAGGAACAATTATTTTTGGGTGGGTAGTGTCTATACTCTATTAACCCTCATTTTAATAATAGAAAAGTTTCCTAATAAACTTAAACATCTCAGTTGTTTTAACATAGAGTGGAAATTATACGGTTGAACCAGATTGGATTGATACACAAGTGTGGTGTATATGATTAATATATAGTTAACATCTCAAATATTCTGAGGCTCTAGTACATTGGCAGTAGAGTTTAATTTAATTATGGTTAACATATTCCATATCTGTGAGCTTTTTCGACTCTGATGTTGTTGTGCAGATGAACTCTTTGTTCTTATTGGATTTAGTACATTGGCAGTGATTATTTTCTTGGCATATCAGTTTCATTGTAGCGATATCCTTCTTGTTTTTTGGCGTTTATCAGTTGCTACTGCATGTAATTAGGTTTTCTTGGATTTATTGCCATGTGTTGTCAATTGTTATTGCATTATGACCTATGCTCTTAAGTCCGACGCCTATTACTATGTGGTTTGGTAGCATAAGTGCCATTCTAGGAGGATAATGCTCCGAAATTGAAATGGTGATATGATTATAAAAATCTGAGCCAATAAAAAGATATATGTGTTGGTTGCCGAATCGAATTCGGCGGCGGAAACGCAGCGGAATAGCGGATCGTGTATAACAAAAATTTTCATAAAACTTTTGAGATACTCTATAGATTATATTAATTTATGCACCAATAAATTAATCTCATTAATTTATAAGATTTAAGGATCAACCGGAAAAATACCTTGTAGCCGACTCGGATGATATCTTGATTTTCTTTGACCATGAACAGTTCTAGATCCAAGCTCTTGTGTTTAGAACACCAAAGTCTTCCACGTCAATTCCTTGATTCCACGTAGACGTGTGTGTGGGCACACGTGAGACAAAACGGTTTCTAAAACACTCGAATTTCCACAAACACCAACGCATGCACGATGTGGAATTTTTTGGAGAAAAATATTTCACTCTCTTTTTGCTATGAGAAAATTCGGCCACACTAGAAAGCTAGGGCTGAAAAAGTGTTTTAAAAAATTGTCTCACAATTTTTCATTTATCTCATATTTAAAGAGAAGAAGTCAAACTTCAAAATAGGATCAAATCCTTATCTCCAATTTTGAATTTGGAACAAAAAATCCCTTCCCCTTATCTCTTAGGTGGCCGGCCACACACTAGGGTTTTATCCCTGTGTGTGGCGCCTAAACAGGATAGGGAAGGAGAAGATATTTTATCCTTTATCCAGTAGTCCAATTTTAATTCAGATTCAAATTCGAATTTAAGTCAAACTTAAATTAATTTGAATTCTAAATTAAACAACTTATCAAATAAGTTTAAATGGATAAATCTAGATATGTTCAAATTCAAATTTAAATAATCTCATTATTTAAATAATAATTAATTCTCAATTAATTATTCTTCGAGTATTTAATTTTAGAATTCCGTAATTCTAAAATTCCCATTTTGCCCTTTGTGTCTGGTAGAATTACAAGGACGACGCGGGGACTAATGGACCTATAATTCTGAGCTCCAATAAAATTAATAATTAATTAAACACTTTAATTAATTAATTAATTAAACACTTTAATTAATTAATTAATTAATTCTATTAATTCCAATAGTTTCTCCACTATAAACTTGGAATTGCACTCTCGGAATTATAGACATTAATTACTTCTAAACTGTGAAGTGCCCATTCGATATAGTCATTGCATATAGATCAATCCTCCATAAATAATTCATAATTAGAGTCAGGTAGAATCCGTTAACCTCTCTAATTACATCTTTATCCTTGAGTACCATTGATTCTCTAATGGATAGTGATTCATAAAACACATTCATGAACCAGAGCGCTCTTACTAATCCAAGTACCGAATCAACACTCAAGAGAATTATTTATCTGCTTCTTTCTCAAGAAGGAATGGATTCCATCTCGTTCTTCTCCGGAATATACCAACATATAGTTTCTCGTTCTCCTAAGATACTTGAGAATACACTTTACTGCAACCCAATGATCCAATCCTGGGTTGGACTGGTAGCGATTGACTACTCCCACTCCATAGCAGATATCTGGTCTTGTACACAACATGGCATACATAAGGCTTCCCACAGCCGAAGCGTAGGGATACCTTCTCATATCTTCTTCCTGCTGCGGGGTCTTTGGACATTGCTCCTTAGAAAGATGAATACCATGCCTAGAAGGCCAATTCCCTTTCTTGGAGTTTTGCATCGAATACCTAGACAACACTTTGTCTATATAAGATGCTTGTGATAACGCCAAAAGCTTTTTCTTGCGATCTCGAATATCTTGATCCCAAGAACATAGCTTGCCTCTCCTAAATCTTTCATTTGGAATTGGCTGGCTAACCACTCCTTTACATCTGTCATCATTCCCACATCATTCCCAATGAGTAGGATGTCATCGACGTAAAGAATTAAGAAGACCACTTTATCTTCTTTCTTGTATTTGTAGACGCATGGTTCATCAATGTTTTGATCAAATCCATAAGACTTTACAGCCTCATCAAACCTAATGTTCCATGATCTAGAAGCCTGCTTCAGTCCATAAATGGCCCTTTGCAGTTTGCAGACTTTCTGCTGTTGGCCTTCCACTATGTAACCCTCTGGCTGATCCATATAGATGGTTTCATCAAGATAGCCATTCAAAAAAGCTGTCTTGACGTCCATCTGCCATATCTCATAGTCAAAATATGCTGCAATGGCCAGGAGTATCCGGATGGACTTAAGCATGGCTACCGGCGAGAAAGTTTCCTCATAGTTAACTCCCTCCTTTTGGGTATAACCCTTAGCCACTAGCATTGCTTTAAAAGTCTCTACTTTTCCATCCGCTCCTCTCTTTCTCTTGAAGATCCACTTGCATCCAATGGGTTTTACCCCTTCGAGTAGATCTACAAGTTGGCAGACTGAGTTAGAGTGCATAGACTCCATCTCGAGTTTCATAGCTGCTTGCCATTCTTCCTTATCAGAATCATCCATCGCATCCTTAAAGGTCGATGGATCCTCCTTATCGTCATCAGCAGTGACGATTTGGGCTTCCCCTGTATAACGGTCGGGTAACGTGCTTACCCTCCCACTACGACGAGGTGCCGCTTGAGTCTGATTAGGAACTGTGGTCTTTTCTCTGAGTGGTCCGACAACTCTTGTCGATTATGGTTCGATCTCATCGAAAAGTAACTCTTCTAATACTATCTTACTTCTGGGCTTAAAATCTATCATATAGTCATGCTCCAGAAATGTGGCATTTGTCGATACAAACACTTTTGATCTTCAGGACTATAAAAGAAAACTCCCTTTGTCCCATCGGGATATCCTACAAACATACATACTTCTGACTTAGGTTCCAACTTCCCAGTCTTTCCCTTCAGCACATGTGCTGGACACCCCCATATGCGCACGTGTCTCAAACTAGGTTTTCGACCGCACCACAACTCTAAGGGTGTTGTAGGTACAGACTTAGATGGTACTCTCTTCAGAATGTAGGCAGCTGTTTTTAGGGCATAACCCCAGAATGAAGTAGGCAGTGAAGAATAACTCAACATTGATCTCATCATGTCAAGCAAAGTCCGATTTCTCCTTTCGGCCACACCATTTTGCTGTGGTGTACCGGGTGCAGTCAACTGGGATACCACACCTTCTTCAATCAAGAAATCCCGGAACTCTTGGTCCAGGTATTCACCCCCTCGATCTGATCGAAGTGTCTTGATTGGTTTACCTAATTGTTTTTCAACTTCTGCTCGGAATTCTCTAAACTTTCAAAAAGTTTCAGATTTCCGTTGCATCAGGTAAACATAACCATATCTCGAATAGTCGTCAATAAAGGTGACGTAATATTCGTAACCTCCTCTAGCTTGGACTTTTAACGGTCCACATACATCTGAATGTATCAGCTGTAGGGGTTCTGTAGCTCTTACTCCTTTTGCTGTAAAAGGTCTCTTGGTCATTTTACCTTCCAAACAAGATTCACAGACTGGAAGCTCGCCAACTTTTAGCTCACGCAAAGGACCATCCTTTACCAGTCTTTCAATCCTATTTCGGTTAATATGACCAAGCCTAAGATGCCACAGATATGTATTGTTATCGTGAGAAATCTTTTGCTTTTTATTCTTAGGTTCGGCAACTCTGAACATTTCAGTGTTAAGCAGTGAGTTAGGTATTGGTTTTATACAATATAAACCATCATCCAGACGTCCAGAATAAATATTTAAACTATTTCGAGAAATATGAACAAATTCATTATCAAAATAAACTTTAAATAATTGTTCAAATAATTTGGCCACAGAAATCAAATTTCTGCGAATGTCTGGAATAAAATAAACATTGTTCAAAACTAAAAATTTATTTTCCCTAAAACGAAGTCTAACTTCTCCCACTGCTTTCGCCGAAACTCTTGCGCCATTTCCTACTTTCATCGTGTAGTCCCCATCGGCTAGCTCAGTGTAAGAACTAAGACTCTGCAAAGAGAAACAAACATGATTAGTTGCTCCTGAATCAATTATCCAGGCTGAGGTATCACCCTCTACTAAACATGTTTCAAGGACTAGTAAATCTTATTTACCTTGTTCTTTTTTCTTTTTCAGCTCCTCGAGATACTTGTGACAGTTTCTCTTCCAGTGCCCTTCGCCATTGCAGTGGAAACACTTTCCTTTGGGATTCTGGATGGGGCCCTTTGCTTTCTTGGTTCTTTTGTTCTTTCCCTTCTTTCCTCTTCCCTGGTTCTGGTTTTTCCTTTTGTTTTTACCTGAACTTCCTGCAACTACAACATTTGCTTCTCCTCCCCTTCTTTTGTTGGTGGATTCGAAGTTTTGCAGGTCATTCATGAGTTCATTGAGATTGCACTTTTTCTTGTTCATAACAAAGTTGTTTACGAACTCATGAAAGTCAGAGGACAGGCTTTCCAAGATGATGCCAACTTGGGTGGCTTCATCAATTTTGGCACCATTGAGATCCGCATCGTGGAGGTGATCGATCATGTTCAGAACATGTGCCTTGACTGAAGAACCTTTCTTCATCTTGTCGTTCATGAAAGCCCTTACGGCATCCAAACGAGCCTTTTCAGAAGGAGCGCCGAACATGGCTTCTAGAGACTCCATTATCTTATAAGCAGTCTCCATCTCCTCATGCTTCTTGCGAAGCACATCGCTCATGCTGGCCAGCATAAAGCACTTTGCTTTATTGTTGGCCTTGATCCAGCGATCAAAAGGCTCCATCGCAGTGTTGGATGCAGTTGCCGCGGGTTTAGGAGGACATTCCTCCGCTAGGACAAACTTATAGTCTTCGCAGACCAATAGTATGTTCATGTTACTTTTCCACTTAGCATAATTATCACCGTCTAATTTTTCAGTCACTACTAGTGTGATAATGGGATTCGACATATTGCTGGGAATAAATAGAATATTCATCTAATCAATTTATGTGCATGAATATCAAGGCATGTATTTAGGCACAATTAAATATGATGCATGATGCACATGAAAAATACATAAATCATGTTTTAATTTAGGTGCCAACGATAATCCAATTTTCCACATATAAAGTGTACCTTTGGGTAGTCAAGTTATATGCCAATTAGACCGAGACTCTTCTCAGTTAATAAATATAGTCAAAATATCTCATATTTTCATATTTATTAACTACCATTATTTTCAGTCAAAATATAACCAACAGATTTGATTATATTTTATGAGTGTAACCCACCGTTTCAGATCCCATAGACTTAACTCCGGATTGCTACCTTTGGGTAGTCAATTCGGAAATACATTCTGAAATCTTATCTCTAGGAAGCCAACCTTGTTATTGATCCGGCAAGGACACTCTCCTTTAGGAGGGCGATTCAATGTCGCCGCAAAACCCCTTTCCGGATCTCACGATGTTGTGCTAACGGCGGAGACTAGTGGGTAGTATTGTCATACAACCCTCTCCCACTCATTATTTTGCAAACATGTATTCTGTTTGAAAAAACATCTCATGATTTTCAAATCGAAAAATAAACAATTTATTTTTCGGATATGTGAAATTCAAAAAATTTAACTTTTAAATTCAATTTCACATGGAACATTATTTTGCAAATCAATTTTGCAACTTAAATCAATTTAATCGTATTAAATCGATTTTCAGTGCATGGTTCTTATTTTTATTTTATTTTTCTAAAACACTTTTATAATAAATAAAATAAACAATAACAATTGCGCGTGTATGCATGACATGTTATAAAAACATATGAGTAGGCACATTATATCTACATGGCATGTTATATGCATGGACATATATAATATATAATTATCAACATAAAATATAAATATATGCAATCAACTATTTGGATGGATTGAACCGGGGTCCTCATGGAAAAAATAAATTACAACTCAAATCGAATCGATGAAATAAATATTTACAATACTTATGTTCTTCCTGTTACATTCACGGGTCTTCGATTCTTGAATTCTTTTATTCTTCGGCTTCATTCTTTTTCTCCGGGTTTGGGATTTCACCTTCCTTGGGATCGAAACTATTCCGGGCTCGTCGACACACTTTACTAGGTTTCGGAAACCTCGGCCCGTTGCCGGATCAATCCCCGAACTTAGAGCCGCCAGGCGCGCTGGGACCGCGCATGCCACGCGCCTGGGCCGCGTCCTGGCCGCGCCTGGGCCGCGTCCTGGGACGCGCCTGGGCCGCGTCCTGGCCGCGCCTGGGCCGCGTCCTGGCCGCGCCTGGGCCGCGTCCGGGACGCACCTGGGCCGCGCCTGGGCCGCGTCCTGGGACGCGCCTGGGCCGCGTCCGAGATGCGTCTGGGCCGCGATTTCCAGAATTTTTCTGGGCAGTTTCTGGGCTTCTTTGAAGGCTTCAAATATGATCTTCAAGGCCTCCTTCTTGATTCAAAATCTTAAACCCTAATTCTACCCAAATCCTAGAATTACAATAATTCTAATCCCGAATTAAATTACAAATAATTTATTAACGAATGAATATAACCGATCCATGGAACCATATAATTACCGACCAAATCCATCATCCATACATTCATCATCATGAATAAAAATAAACATCCATAAATGCAAGTGCCTACTCATCACATACATACAAATTCAATTATCAAATAATCGAAGCATAAATTAATATCGTCTATAGACTGCTCTGATACCAATTGTTGGATAAATTAATATCGTCTATAGACCGCTCTGATACCAATTGTTGGTTGCCGAATCGAATTCGGCGGCAGAAACGCAGCGGAATAGCGGATCGTGTATAACAAAAATTTTCATAAAACTTTTGAGATACTCTATAGATTATATTAATTTATGCACCAATAAATTAATCTCATTAATTTATAAGCTTCAAGGATCAACCGAAAAAATACCTTGTAGCCGACTCGGATGATATCTTGATTTTCTTTGACCACGAACAGTTCTAGATCCAAGCTCTTGTGTTTAGAACACCAAAGTCTTCCACGTCAATTCTTGATTCCACGTAGACGTGTGTGTGGGCACACGTGAGACAAAAAGGTTTCTAAAACACTCGAATTTCCACAAACACCAACGCATGCACGATGTGGAATTTTTTTTTATTTTTTTTTTTTGGAGAAAAATATTTCACTCTCTTTTTGCTATGAGAAAATTCAGCCACGCTAGAAAGCTAGGGCTGAAAAAGTGTTTCAAAAATTGTCTCACAATTTTTCATTTATCTCATATTTAAAGAGAAGAAGTCAAACTTCAAAATAAGATCAAATCCTTATCTCCAATTTTGAATTTGGAACAAAAAATCCCTTCCCCTTATCCCTTAGGTGGCCGGCCACACACTAGGGTTTTATCCCTGTGTGTGGCACCTAGATAAGATAGGGAAGGAGAAGATATTTTATCCTTTATCCAGTAGTCCAATTTTAATTCAGATTCAAATTCGAATTTAAGTCAAACTTAAATTAATTTGAATTCTAAATTGAACAACTTATCAAATAAGTTTAAATGGATAAATCTAGATATGTTCAAATTCAAATTTAAATAATCTCATTATTTAAATAATAATTAATTCTCAATTAATTATTCTTCGAGTATTTAATTTTAGAATTCCGTAATTCTAAAATTCCCATTTTGCCCTTTGTGTCTGGTAGAATTACAAGCAAAAGATTAACCTATCCCTAATTCACTGAAATGTTACCTTCCAAACAAGATTCACAGACTGGAAGCTCGCCAACTTTTAGCTCACGCAAAGGACCATCCTTTACCAGTCTTTCAATCCAATTTAGGTTAATGTGACCAAGTCTAAGGTGCCACAGATATGTGTTATTCTCGTGAGAAATCTTTTGCTTTTTATTCTTAGGTTCGGCAACTCTGAACATTTCAGTGTTAAGCAGTGAATTAGGGATTGGTTTTATCAGTGAATTAGGGATAGGTTAATCTTTTGCCTGTAATTCTACCAGACACAAAGGGCAAAATGGGAATTTTAGAATTACGGAATTCTAAAATTAAATACTCGAAGAATAATTAATTGAGAATTAATTATTATTTAAATAATGAGATTATTTAAATTTGAATTTGAACATATCTAGATTTATCCATTTAAACTTATTTGATAAGTTGTTTAATTTAGAATTCAAATTAATTTAAGTTTGACTTAAATTCGAATTTGAATCTGAATTAAAATTGAACTACTGGATAATGGATAAAATATCATCCTTCCTTATCTTATTTAGGTGCCACACACAAAGGGATAAAACCCTAGGGTGGCCGGCCATCAAAGAGATAAGGGGAAGGGATGTTTTGTTCCAAATTCAAAATTGGAGATAAGGATGTGATCCTATTTTGAAGTTTGACTTCTACTCTTTAAATATGAGATAGATAGAAAATTGTAACAACAATTTTTGACATATTTTCAGCCCTAAGAAAGGTGGTGGCCGAAATTTCTCATAGGGAAAAGAGTGAAAAATATTTTTTCTCCAAAAATTCCACATCGTGCATGCGTTGGTGTTTGTGGAAATTCGAGTGTTTAAGAAACCGTTTTGTCTTACGTGTGCCCACACACACGTCTACGTGGAATCAAGGAATTGACGTGGAAGACTTTGGTGTTCTAAACACAAAGCTTGGAGCAAGGGCTTTTCGTGGTCAAAGAAAATCAAGATATCATTCGAGTCGGCTACAAGGTATTTTTTCGGTTGATCCTTGAATCTTATAAATTAATGAGATTAATTTATTGGTGCATAAATTAATATAATCTATAGAGTATCTCAAAAGTTTTATGAAAATTTTTGTTATACTCGATCCGCCTTTCCGCTGCGTTTCCGCCGCCGAATTTGATTCGGCAACCAACAATTGGTATCAGAGCGGTCTATAGACGATATTAATTTATGCTTCGATTATTTGATAATCATAATTGATATTAAATATGTGATATTTAATTATGTATGTATGTGATGAGTAGGCACTTGCATTTATGGATGTTTATTTTTGTTCATGATGATGAATGTATGGATGATGGATTTGGTCGTTAATTATATGGTTCCATGGATCGGTTATATTCATTCGTTAATAAATTATTTGTAATTTAATTCGGGATTAGAATTATTATTATTCTAGGATTTGGGTAGAATTAGGGTTTTTGATTTTGAATCAAGAAGGAGGCCTTGAAGATCATGTTTGAAGCCTTCAAAGAAGCCCAGAAAAGTGCCTGGAAATTTCCAGAATCGCAGCCCAGACGCGTCCCGGACGCGGCCCAGGCGCGGCTAGGACGCGGCCAGGACGCGGTCCAGGCGAGTCCAGGCTGCGGTCCAGGTGCGTCCAGGCCGCGCCCCAGCGCGCGGGCCAGGCCGCGGCCCAGAGCATGGCCAGGCCGCGGCCCAGGCTGCGGCCCAGTGCGCCTGGCGGCCCAAGTTTGGGATTTGATCCCGAACGGGCCCGAAGGTTTCTGAAACCCTCGTAAAGCGTGCTGACGAGCCCGGAAAAGTTCCGGATCCCAAGGAAGGTGAAATCCAACCCGGAGACAAAGAATGAAGCCGAAGAATAAAGAATTCAAGAATCGAAGACCCGTTGATGTAACGGAAGAATATAATTATTGTAATTATTTATTTATTCGATTCGATTGAGTTGTAATTTATTTTTCCATGGGACCCGGTCAAATCCATCTCAATAGTTGATTGCATCTATTTATATTTTATGTTGATAATTATATATTATATGTCCATGCATATAACATGCCATATAGATATAATGTGCATACTCATATGTTTTATAACATGTCATGCATACATGCGCATTCGTTATTGTTTATTTTATTTATTATAAAAGTGTTTTAGAAAATAAAATAAAACAAGAACCATGCGTTGAAAATCGATTTAATATGATTAAATTGATTTAAGTTGCAAAATTGATTTGCAAAATAATGTTACATGTGAAATTGAATTTAAGAGTTAAATTTTGGAATTTCACATATCCGAAAAATAAATTGTTTATTTTTCGAATTGAAAATCATGAGATGTTTTTCAAACAAAATACATATTTGCAAAATAATGAGTGGGAGAGGGTTGTATGACAATACGACCCACTGGTCTCCATCATTAGTTCAACACCGTGAGATTCGAAAGGGGCTTCGCGGAGGCACCGATTCTGCACTCCCTACGGAAAGTGTTCTTTCGGATCAATAACAAGGTTGACTTCCTAGCGATAGGATTCAAGGATGTATTTCCGGTTTGACCTACCCTACGGCGGCACTCCGGAGTTAAGTCTGTAGAATCTGAAATGGTGGGTTACACTCATGGAGATATAATCAAATTGTTGATTATATTTTTGACCAAAATTAGCGGTAGTTAATAAATATGAAAATATGAGATATTTTGATTATATTTATTAATTGAGAAGGTCTCGGTTCAATTTGCGATATTTTGACCTACCCTATGGCGGCACTATAATCGTGGTAAATTGAATTATCGTTGGCACCCAGAATTAAAACATGATTTATGTATTTTTCATGTGCATCATGCATCATATTTAATTGTGCCAAAAATTAACATGCCTTTATATTCATGCACATAAATTGATTAGATGAATATTCTATTTATTCCCAGCAATATGTCGAATCCCATAATCACACTACTAGCGACTGAAAAATTAGACAGTGATAATTATGCTAAGTGGCAAAGTAACATGAACATACTATTGGTCTGCGAAGACTATAAGTTTGTCCTAGCGGAGGAATGCCCTCCTGAACCCGCGGCTAATGCATCCAAAACCACCAGGGAGCCTTTTGATCGCTGGATCAAGGCCAACAATAAAGCAAAGTGCTTTATGCTGGCCAGCATGAGCGATGTGCTTCGCAAGAAGGATGAGGAGATGGAGACTGCTTATGAGATAATGGAGTCTCTAGAAGCCATGTTCGGCGCTCCCTCTGAAAAGGCTCGTTTGATGCCGTAAGGGCTTTCATTAATGACAAAATGAAGAAAGGTTCTTCAGTCAAGGCACATGTTCTGAACATGATTGATCACCTCCACGATACGGAGCTCAATGGTGCCAGAATCGATGAAGCCACCCAAGTTGGCATCATCCTGGAAAGCCTATCCCCTGACTTTCATGAGTTCGTGAACAACTTTGTTATGAACAAAAGGAAGTGCAATCTCACTGAACTCATGAATGACCTGCAAAACTTCGAATCCACCAACAAAAGAAGGGGAGGAGAAGCAAATGTTGTAGTTGCAGGAAGTTCTGGTAAAAACAAAAGGAAAAACCAGACCCAGGGAAAAGCGAATGAGAAAAAAGAACAAGGTAAATCAGATTTACTAGTTCTTGAAACATGTTTAGTAGAGGGTGATACCTCAGCCTGGATAATTGATTCAGGAGCAACTAATCATGTTTGTTTTTCTTTGCAAAGTCTTAGTTCTTACACTGAGTTAGCCGATGGGGACTACACGATGAAAGTAGGCAATGGCGCAAGAGTTTCGGCAAAAGCAGTGGGAGAAGTTAGACTTCGTTTTAGGGAAAATAAATTTTTTAGTTTTGAACAATGTTTATTTTATTCCAGACATTCGCAGAAATTTGATTTCTGTGGCCAAATTATTTGAACAATTATTTAAAGTTTATTTTGAAAATGAATTTGTTCATATTTCTCGAAATGGTTTAAATATTTGTTCTGGACGTCTGGATGATGGTTTATATTGTATAAAACCAATCCCTAATTCACTGCTTAACACTGAAATGTTCAGAGTTGCCGAACCTAAGAATAAAAAGCAAAAGATTTCTCACGAAAATAACACATATCTGTGGCAGCTTAGACTTGGTCACATTAACCTAAATAGGATTGAAAGACTGGTAAAGGATGGTCCTTTGCGTGAGCTAAAAGTTGGCGAGCTTCCAGTCTGTGAATCTTGTTTGGAAAGTAAGATGACCAAGAGACCTTTTACAGCAAAAGGAGTAAGAGCTACAGAACCCCTACAGCTGATACATTCAGATGTATGTGGACCGTTAAACGTCCAAGCTAGAGGAGGGTACGAATATTACGTCACCTTTATTGACGACTATTCGAGATATGGTTATGTTTACCTGATGCAACGGAAATCTGAAACTTTTGGAAAGTTTAGAGAATTCCGAGCAGAAGTTGAAAAACAATTAGGTAAACCAATCAAGATACTTCGATCAGATCGAGGGGGTGAATACCTGGACCAAGAGTTCCGGGATTTCTTCATTGAAGAAGGTGTTGTATCCCAATTGACTGCACCCGGTACACCACAGCAGAATGGTGTGGCCGAAAGGAGAAATCGGACTTTGCTCGACATGATAAGATCAATGTTGAGTTATTCTTCACTGCCTACTTCTTTTTGGGGTTATGCCCTAAAAACCGCTATGTATATTCTGAATCTAATTCCATCTAAATCTATACCTAAGACACCCCTAGAGTTGTGGAATGGTCAAAAACCTAGTTTGAGACACATTCGCATATGGGGGAGTCCAGCACACGTGCTGAGGCAAAAGACCGGGAAGTTGGAACCAAGGTCAGAAGTATGCCTCTTTGTGGGATACCCACAAGGGACAAGAGGAGGACTGTTTTATAGTCAAGCAGATCAAAAGGTGTTTGTATCGACAAATGCCACATTTCTGGAGCATTACTATATGATAGATTTCAAGCCCAGAAGTAAGATAGTATTAGAAGAGTTACTTTCCGATGAGATCGGACCACAATCGACAAGAGTTGTCGGACCACTCAGAGAAAAGACCACAGTTCCTAATCAGACTCCTACGGCACCTCGTCATAGTGGGAGGGTAAGCAGGTTACCCGATCGTTATACCGGGGAAGCCCAAATCGTCACTGCTGATGACGGTAAGAAGGATCCATCGACCTTTAGGGATGCAATGGATGATTCTGATAAGGAAGAATGGCAAGCATCTATGAAACTCGAGATGGAGTCTATGCACTCTAACTCAGTCTGGCAACTTGTAGATCTACCCAAAGGGGTAAAACCCATTGGATGCAAGTGGATCTTCAAGAGAAAGAGAGGAGCGGATGGACAAGTAGAGACTTTTAAAGCAAGGCTAGTGGCAAAAGGTTATACCCAAAAGGAGGGAGTTGACTATGAGGAAACTTTCTCGCCGGTAGCCATGCTTAAGTCCATCCGGATACTCCTGGCCATTGCAGCATATTTTGACTATGAGATATGGCAGATGGACGTCAAGACAGCTTTTCTGAATGGCTATCTTGATGAAACCATCTATATGGATCAGACAGAGGGTTACATAGTGGAAGGCCAACAGCAGAAAGTCTGCAAACTGCAAAGGTCCATTTATGGACTGAAGCAGGCTTCTAGATCATGGAACATCAGGTTTGATGAGGCTGTAAAGTCTTATGGATTTGATCAGAACATTGATGAACCATGCGTCTACAAGTATAAGAAAGAAGAGAAAGTGGTCTTCTTAATTCTTTACGTCGATGACATCCTACTCATAGGGAATGATGTGGGAATGCTGACAGATGTAAAGGAGTGGTTAGCCAGCCAATTCCAAATGAAAGATTTAGGAGAGGCAAGCTATGTTCTTGGGATCAAGATTATTCGAGATCGCAAGAAAAAGCTTTTGGCGTTATCACAAGCATCTTATATAGACAAAGTGTTGTCTAGGTATCCGATGCAAAACTCCAAGAAAGGGA
The DNA here is from genome assembly GCA_029231665.1 of Morus indica. Lineage (NCBI taxonomy): Eukaryota > Viridiplantae > Streptophyta > Magnoliopsida > Rosales > Moraceae > Morus > Morus indica. The sequence goes on along the minus strand of JACAGA010000003.1, from coordinate 4,856,639 downwards.
ATTTGCCTTCTAGGCATGGTATTCATCTTTCTAAGGAGCAATGTCCTAAGACCCCGCAGCAGGAAGAAGATATGAGAAGGTATCCCTACGCTTTGGCTGTGGGAAGCCTTATGTATGCCATGTTGTGTACAAGACCAGATATCTGCTATGCAGTGGGAGTAGTCAGTCGCTACCAGTCCAACCCAGGATTGGATCATTGGGTTGCAGTGAAATGTATTCTCAAGTATCTTAGAAGAACGAGAAACTATATGTTAGTATATTCCGAAGAAGATTTGTCTCTCACCGGATACACAGATTCTGATTTCCAATCAGATAGAGATAGTCGACGGTCGACATCTGGATCTGTGTGCACTCTTAATGGAGGAGCCGTGGTATGGAGAAGTATAAAGCAAAAGTGTGTTGCTGACTCTACCATGGAAACTGAATATGTTGCAGCTTGTGAAGCCGCAAAAGAAGCTACATGGCTCAGGAAGTTCTTAACTGATCTGGAAGTTGTTCCAGATATGGATAAGCCAATTAAGCTCTACTGTGACAACAGTGGAGCGCTGGCTAATTCAAAAGAACCTAGAAGCCATAAGAGTGCGAAACATATAGAAAGGAAATATCACCTGATCAGAGACATTGTGGATAGAGGCGATGTAGCGGTTCTGAAGATCGCGTCAGAGGACAACCTTGCTGACCCTTTCACCAAGACGTTGCCATTGAATGTTTTTGATCGGCACTTGATGGATTTGGGATTAGAGACATAACACACCTGCTTTAGGACAAGTGGGAGATTGTTGAGAATAATGTCCTGAAAGCATGAGATGTAAAACGATATTTATTATTTATTTAATAAAATAGTTTATTCATCATTTTATGTGCATATATTTATGAATATTTTATGAATATCAAATAAAATTCCTTGATTATTTATGTAACCTTAAACATGGTATAAAAGTGTTATATACAAGAGGATAATGTTTAAGGATAATAATCAAAAGTAACTGTTCGTAATGAATTTAATTAAAGTTCGGAATCTTTAATTAAAACATTATTAATACATGTCATTCCCATTTAGAATGGAACGGTGTTATCCGCACTGTTAATATGGCGAGAGATTGAATGAGTGTATTTCGCATAATGAGATTATGTGGAACATGGACGCAGACACAATATGAATTTCTAATAATTTCCGTTAAGCATAGAAATTCTAATTGAGTCTACTGATGGTCATATATAGAATGATCTTAATCCTGGGTTCTTAACAAACTCCTATTTATGGATTTATGTCTTTTGATTTACTCGGTACGGATTCCAAGACCCTGAATCCTATTCCTTGTATTTTGGAGACATAATGAAATAGGTAGCTGGGAATGTTATTATACGAGATGGAATCCATTCCCTCTTGAGAAGGAAGCAGAAAAATAATTTTCATGAGTGTTGATTCGGTACTTGGATTAATAAGAGCGCTCTGGCTCATGAATGTGTTTTATGAATCCCTATCCATTAGAGAATCAATGGTACTCAAGGATAAAGATGTAATTAGAGAGGTTAACGGATTCTACCTGACTCTAATTATGAATTATTTATGGAGGATCGATCTATATGCAATGACTATATTAAATGGACACTTCACAGTTTAAAAGTAATTAATGTCTATAATTCTGAGAGTGCAATTCCAAGTTTATAGTGGAGTAACTACTGAAATTAATAGAATTAATTAATTAATTAAAGTGTTTAATTAATTATTAATTTTATTGGAGCTCAGAATTATAGGTCCATTAGTCCCCGTGTCATCCTTGTAATTCTATCAGACACAAAGGGCAAAATGGGAATTTTAGAATTACAGAATTCTAAAATTAAATACTCGAAGAATAATTAATTGTGAATTAATTATTATTTAAATAATGAGATTATTTAAATTTGAATTTGAACATATCTAGATTTATCCATTTAAACTTATTTGATAAGTTGTTTAATTTAGAATTCAAATTAATTTAAGTTTGACTTAAATTCGAATTTGAATCTGAATTAAAATTGAACTACTAGATAATGGATAAAATATCTTCCTTCCTTATCTTATTTAGGTGCCACACACAAAGGGATAAAACCCTAGGGTGGCCGGCCATCAAAGAGATAAGGGGAAGGGATTTTTTGTTCCAAATTCAAAATTGGAGATAAGGATTTGATCCTATTTTGAAGTTTGACTTCTACTCTTTAAATATGAGATAGATAGAAAATTGTAACAACAATTTTGACATATTTTCAGCCCTAAGAAAGGTGGTGGCCGAAATTTCTCATAGGGAAAAGAGTGAAAAATATTTTTTCTCCAAAAATTCCACATCGTGCATGCGTTGGTGTTTGTGGAAATTCGAGTGTTTAAGAAACCGTTTTGTCTCACGTGTGCCCACACACACGTCTACGTGGAATCAAGGAATTGACGTGGAAGACTTTGGTGTTCTAAACACAAAGCTTGGAGCAAGGACTGTTCGTGGTCAAAGAAAATCAAGATATCATCCGAGTCGGCTACAAGGTATTTTTTCGGTTGATCCTTGAATCTTATAAATTAATGAGATTAATTTATTGGTGCATAAATTAATATAATCTATAGAGTATCTCAAAAGTTTTATGAAAATTTTTGTTATACACGATCCGCTATTCCGCTGCGTTTCCGCCGCCGAATTCGATTCGGCAACCAACACTTGGTGGGTGACAAGTGTACGGCGAAGGTTTGGGCCGGATACCACCATGCAATGAATTTGACAAAGTTATTTTTAGGTTTAAATTCTGAAGTTATGCTTTCATACAATTCGATTGCGCACATGACAAAGTCTAGTTTATAAGAATGGATCTAAATGATTATTTACTAGAATATGTTTGACTATGTTAAGTTAAAGAGTAACTGGAAACTATTTGTATCTTCATTATGCCTTTTTAATAATTTATTTTTGAACTTATATTGATGAGTCTATTAAGTGAATTTCGAAACTCGTATGTTTAAAGGATAGTTTATTTTAAAATAAGTTTTAAAAAAAAAAAAAATTCCCGACCTTTAGTATTTAGTATTTGAGTTTATAAAAGGTAAGGACGTTTTTGTTGGTTTCTGAAACGGTTTTGGATGCGGATGTGCTGAGTAGCGGATTATGTATAATAAAAATTTTCATAAAATCTTTGAGATATTCTATAGATTATATTAATTTATGCACAAATACATTAATCACATTAATTTATTTACCAAGAACTGGATTAGGAATTATACCTAGCAATTGATCAAGATGATAGCTTGTGATCTTTGACCTCAAACACGCCTTGCTCCAATGCTAGTTTTAAAAACCCGAATCTTTCTCATCAATTCCTTGAATCCACGAAGACACTTGAAACAAAAAGGGATTAGCAAGAACACTCAAGATTTTCACGAACACCAACGCATGCGTGATGTGGAATTTTTGAAGAAAATTTTTTCCTTCCCACTCTATAATAAATTCGGCCACTATCATTTAGTAGAGAAAAAAACTGTGTCTCATAATTTTCTACAATCTCTTATTTATAAAGTAACAATCAGACTCCCAGAAGGAGTCAAATAATCTCCAAGATAAAGTTTGTTAATTATCTCTCACTTCAAATTTGGAAAAAAAAATCATCTCTCCCTTATACAATAAGTCCGGCCCAAAGAGATTCACACTATGCCATACGTTCACACTATGCCATGCATTCACACTATGTGAACACCTTCACATGTGTGTTTCAAAATTCAAACTTAAACTTAAACTTAAATAATCAAATTATTTAATTTATAATTAATTCTCAATTAATTATTCTTGGGTGTTTTATTTTAAAATTCCATAATTTTAAAATTCTCATTTTGCCCTTTAGTGTCTTGTAGAATTACAAGGACGACGTGGGGACTCATTGGCCTATAATTTTGAGCTCTAATAAAATTAATAATTAATTAAACACTTTAATTAATTAATTAATTCTATTAATTCTAATAGTTACTGCACTATATACTTGGAATTGCACTTTCGTAATTATAGACATAAATTACTTCTAAACTGTGAAGTGCCCATTTGATATAGTCATTGCATATAGATCAATCCTCCATAAATAATTCATAATTAGAGCTAGGTGAAATCCGTTAAGCCCTCTAATTACATCTTTATCCTTGAGTACCATTGATTTTCTATGGGACAGTGATTCATAAAACAAATTCATGAATCGCAGCTCCTACCAGTTCAAGTACAAAATCAACCCTCAAGAGAATTATTTATCTACTTCTTTCTCAAGAAGGAATGGATTCCATCTCGTATAATAACATTCTTTGCTACCTACTTCATCATGCCTCCAAAATACAAGGAATAGAATTCAGGATCTCAGAATCCATACCGAGTAAATCAAAAGACACAAATTCATAAATAGGACTTTACTAAGAACTCAGGATTAAGATTGTTCCATATATGACCATCGATAGACTCAATTACAATTCTATACTTAATAGAAATTATCAGAAATTCATATTGTGTCTGTGTCCATATTCTACATAATCTTATTATACATAATACACTCATTCAATATCTCGCCATATTAACAGTGCGGATAATACCGTTCCATTCTAAATGGGAATGACGTGTATAATTAAAGTTTCTGAACTTTAATTAAATTCATTACGAACATTGTTTTAATTATTATCCTTAAACATTATCCTCTAGCATATAACACTTATATACAATATTTAAGATCACATAAATAATCATGGAATTTTCATTGATATTCATAAAATATTCATAAATATATGCACATAAACTAATAAATAAACTCTTTTCTTAAATAATTAATAAATATCATATTACATCTCATGATTCTAGGACATTATTCCTAACAATCCCCCATTTGTTCTAAAGTAGGCGTGTCATGTCTCTAATCTCAAATCCTTCTAAGTGTCGATCAAATACATTCAGTAGCAATGTCTTCATGATGGGTCAACAAGGTTGTTCTCTGACGAGATCTTCAGAATCGCTACATCACATCTCTCTACAATGTCTCTGATCAAGTGATATTTCATTTCTATATGTTTAACACTCTTATGGCTTCTAGGTTCTTTTGAATTAGCCACTGCTCTACTGTTGTCACAATAAAGCTTAATTGGTTGATCCATATCCGTAATGACTTCCATATCCAGAATGACATCTAGAGCCATGTAGCTTCTTTTACGACTTCACAAGCTGCAACATACTCAACTTCCATGGTAGAGTCAGCAACACACTTTTACTTTACACTTCTCCATACCACAGCTCCTCTATTAAGAGTGAACACAAATCTAGATGTTGACCTTGGACTATCTCCGTCCAAATGGAAATCAGAATCTGTGTATCCGGTGATAGACAAATCTTCTCCGAAATATACCAACATATAGTTTCTCATTTTCCTATGATACTTGAGAATACATTTCACTGCAACCCAATGATATAATCTTAGGTTGGACTGGTAACAGCTAACTACTCCCACTGCGTAGTAGATATCTAGTCTTGTACACATCTTGCATACATGAGGCTTCCCATGGCAGATGCATAGGGATACCGTCTCATATCTTCTTTCTGCTGTGGAGTTTTTGGATATTACTCCTTAGAAAGATGGATAACATGCCTAGAAGGTAAATTTCCTTTCTTGGAGTTCTATATCGAGAACCTAGACAACACTTTGTCTATATACGATGCCTAAGATAATGCCAGCAGCTTTTTCTTGTGATCTCGAATAATCTTGATCCCAAGAACATAGCTTGCCTCTCTCAAATCTTTCATTTGGAATTGGTTGGCTAACCACTTCTTTTCATCTGTCATCAATTCCACATCATTCCTAATGAGTAAAATGTGATCGACATAAAGAACTAAGAAGACTACTTTTTCTTCTTTCTTGTACTTGTAGACACATGGTTCATCAATGTTTTGATCAAATTCATAAGACTTAACAGCTTCATCAAACCTAATGTTCCATGATCTAGATGTCTGCTTCAATCCATAAATGAATCTCTACAGCTTGCAAACTTTCTGCTCTTGCCCTTCCTTTATGTAACCCTCTGGCTGATCCATATAGATGGTTTTCTCAAGATAGCCATTCAGAAAAGCTATCTTGACATCCATTTGTCATATCTCATAGTCAAAATATGCTGCTATGGCTAGGAGTATCCAGATGGACTTAAGCATAGCTACCAATCAAAAAGTTTCCTCATAGCATAAGAGACTACCAATCAAAAATAAAATCTCTCACATCATTATTACAATATTCATTTAAAAAATAATTAAAAAAAATTCAAATTTGACTTTTGAGTTTCTTCTTCACATCTCTATCGGGCATAAACCTTCCCCTGCTGGACAATCATCCTTGAGAAGTTCTCTCTACTCCATTCAACATTTCACCAGTGTCGGTAGTTGGACGCCAGCACTAAAAAACCACCCTCGCAAGAACACTCCTCGTCCCTCGCAACAACAACTAGTGCTCGCCACGAAAACCCAAAAAACGGTGACCTTTTGCACAGATCTCAAAAAACAGCCACTCAATCTCGTAAATTGTAGTTGTTGCAAAACCCACCGCCCCTAATTGCTCGCAAAACCTATACTAGAGCCTGCCGCCCTTCGTCACTAAATCCAACAACCCATCAAAGATTATGCAGGGGAGAAATAAGAAGATAACAAGAAGTGGGGCAATGGTGTCATGGGTTCCAAGTCCAAGGCAAACATAAAAGCTCCTCGATAAAAAATTGTTAAAAGGATGTTTATTGATGGTGAAAATTCGTCAACTCGAAATTTAATCTCTTTGAGAACACTAACGTTATGACACTCGCGAATTGACTGAAATATAAATGTAGAAAATAAAGAAGACAAAAAAATTTATAGTGGTTCAATAGAATATCATTGCGTATGTCCACTTGTGGATGCACTAAATCTCAAAGAGTATAGAAGATTTCTCTTAGAGTAGAAAATTGTGCGTAGAAACTAAATGAGGAGTTTTACCCTTATTTAAAGATTCTCTTGTACATGATATCTCTTATCTCTAAATTACATTATGAGATAAGCTTTCTATCCCTTCCTCATATAGGGATTTTCGTAGCTTTATCTCTACATTTAATTATTTGAATTTAAACATATGGTTGTTGATGATAATCCACATTTGATCTTCAATTCAAATATGAATATGAGTGAGGGTTATCTTCTCTTGATTTGGCGGGCTTTTGGTTGATCTCTGCCCTATCTCAGATTTGTCGACTTCTCTACACAAATATCCTCGGGACCCTTTTGGGGACTTCTCAACCACATTCACAAAGTTGTATGATACTTCCTCAACACAAGGATCTTTCTTTAACCAGTACCTATCGACAGCTAAGCTTAATCATGACTTCTGAAATTCTCGACGACTTAATTGGGAGGAATAGTTGAAAATTTCGACTATGGTGCAACAATGTCTTTAAATTTTAGTTGTTGATTATTATTGTTTAAACATGAAAGTTTCCTTCAGTTATTTTGAGTGGGACTTGTAAGACGATGCTTCGTTTCAGTTTGACAATTTTGAAGCTCTTTTTTTGCTCATAGGGTTTTGAAGCTCTTGTGGTGAGCTTGGTCATTTTTGTGCGCTCTTAAGAATATTTGGATCTATGCAATCACGGGGCTAAATCCCATGCGTGCAAGTGAAGGAGTGTATCAAACTTATCTGGTCTCATTTACCGTTGATCTTCATCGGATGGATTTTAAAATCGTTCGCTACCAATAGGAAAAAAATACCATTCCCTACCATAGGTTTTTTCTTTAAAAACTTGCGCTATAATTTACTAATGACATAAATTGTGTTATTGCACTTGTGTTTTCTTTTTCTTTTTCTTTTTCTTTTTTAGTGTTCAAAATTATAACAAGTGCTTTCAGTCAACAAAAAGGTGGAAGAGTGGGTATGCCATTTTTTGGTAAAGGTTCGTGGTGATATTTCGGTCTTGTTCATTTTGATTTGAGTTTTAAATTTAAATTTTATTACAGTAAAATTTTTTTTAAAAATAATTACATTTAATTTTTTTATTATAATAAAATTTTTTTACATAAAATTATATTTAAATTTGAATTATAAACTCAAATTAATAAAATAGACGGACGAATACGTGATTAAGGGCCCGTTTAGCTCACTGATTCGAGTTTTTAATTCGAGTTGATATTTAATTTTATGTGAGAACTTTTTATTATAATAAAAAAATTAAATATAATTATTTGTGAGAGCTTTTTACTGTAACAAAACTCGAATTCTAAACCCGAATTCTAATTACACACGGCTCATTAATGCACTGACACTGACCTTTTCAACAACAGTTAAACATCAAGAGTGTTTACGAGCGGGTAGATTCAATCCAAAATCACATTTCACACACTCCATTTTCTGGATCTCGCTTCACACTCAGGAACACAAAACCATCAAAATATTAAAGACACCCAATAGAGAGAAGAGAGAGAAAAAAGGGAAAGGAGAGAGAGAGGAGAGTGATGTCGAGGCGATCTGGGGCTTGGTTGAGGTGTTGTCTGGTAATCTTCGCCGTTGTGTCGGCTCTCGCCGTTTGCGGACCAGCTCTGTATTGGAGGTTCAAGAAGGGCATAAATCTGGGCAATTCCAAGAACTCCTGTCCTCCTTGTATCTGCGATTGTCCTCCTCCTTTGTCCCTCCTCAAGATTGCTCCTGGTGAGTACGTCTTTGTTTTGATTCTGATTCTGGGTTGGTTCAGATTACGTTTTTCAATTTAAATGTGTGAGACCCAGTTTGGATTTTTGCTTAATGATTCAAAATTTGGTTTGATTCTGAGCTGAGTAAGATGAAATTAAGAATACCCGTTTGCCGATTTGAAGGATTCGTTTATGGGCATTGCTTATTCTACCCTCTGACATATTTTTCTGTTTCTGGGTATTTGTTTGAGCCTCGAATTTCAGTTAGTGAAATCCGCTTTTCAGGTTGTGATGCCCCCTTTTTTTTTTTTTTTTTTTTTTTTTCTCTTCTGATTCCTGTCGTTGAGACAAAAATAAGAGGAATCTAATAGATTATTTCAGATGTTATTTTGGTACCACTTTGTTTTTTGTTTTTTATTTATCTACTGATTTTGTTGTGGTTCCGGAATAGTTTGCGCGTTATTTGAAATGGGCCCATTTCCTTTCCCAGCTTTGATGTATGAGTTTAGCACAGTAAAGTTTACTGTACTTTGCGTCCTTTTATTGTGTTTTCTGTATTCCTCCTTAAAAAGTTGGTGAACATCAAAGATCAAACTTTGTTATATCCATATTTGCTGAGTAATCTTTACATGTACAACAGTTTTAAATTATGGCTCAAAATGGAAATAGTTGATATCTATGATAATATTGCAATATTTAAGAAGTGAAAGGGATTATGAAGTTGTCTTGGACGTGAATGTATAAATAAATTACTCACTTTAGCTGTAAAGGCTAATGGGAGGAGAACTTTAGGAATAGATTAATTGAAGAATGGTCAATTTAAAATTATCTTTCATTCAAACGATCTAAGAAAAGTTTGATTTCTCTGTGTTTCTCTTAATTAAATTTTATTTGCAGGTTTGGCCTCGTGAATATTTTTGTGGAACTCTCAATGTGGGAATATGTTTGTTGTGTCATAAGTTCATGATCTTGTTTTCGTTGCATAATCAATTCCATCTCCACTAATAGCAGAAGTTATTTAGGCCTTTTAGATTGTGTGCAAAAGTGAAACTTTGTTATTGCTTTTCTTGTCATGTTTGCGATTGATGAATAGATTTATGCTATTGAGTTAAGTTTGCATTGCTATATAAAAGAGATCTCTTTCTGAATAACATATACTAACTTTTGTTATTTTGGTTCTTATTGTTGTTTTGCAGGTTTAGCCAATCTCTCTATCACAGGTCAGTTTGCATGTTACTAGTTAGATTTATTGAATAACAAACTGGTTATCAAATTCACCCTTATCTCTATGTGTGTGCATTCTGAGAAATCAAGGTGAATTTATAGGTTTAAGGAAAGTGATTCGCTTTGAACTGCTTGAATCTTAGCATGCTCCTTTCCAAAGTTTTCTTTAAAATAATGTACTAATACATGGCCTAATCCTGATAATGCTGAGGCAGATTGTGGAAGTAATGACCCAGATCTCAAGCAGGAGATGGAGAAGCAATTTGTGGACCTTCTGACTGAGGAGCTTAAACTGCAAGAGTCCGTTTCCGAGGAACACAACCGACATATGAATGTTACATTTGCTGAAGCGAAAAGGATAGCTTCTCAGTACCAAAAGGAGGCAGAAAAGTGCAATGCGGCGACAGAAACTTGTGAGGGGGCCAGAGAGCGTGCAGAAGCATTGCTCATCAAGGAGAGAAAGGCAACCTCAATGTGGGAACAGCGTGCCCTCCAAATGGGTTGGGAAGGATAATAACTTTCTTTAGAATTTTATTACAAAATTTTCCAGTTACATATTTTTACCTTCAGCCAAGCCAAATTGTTTGGATTATCACCTTGTTAAGCCAGAGTCTCTCTCTCTCTCTCTCTCTCTCTCTCTCTCTCTCACACACACAATTGTAGTTGCATTGGTCACAAAAAAATAGCATGTATGATCAGATTTTACATTGTAAACGGAATGTAATGGATCTTTTACTTCTAATATTCACTATTATAATGATCTGAAGTGATACTATTTTGGAGCATTATTGGTATAGAAAGTAGTTCTGTTTGTGAAGTTTAATTTTCTAGACTTTGACCCTGCTTGATTAATTTGTGATATGAACCCCACCAAGAAACTGACGAAACTCGAATCAAGAAAGTCTCCAAGATTGATCTAAAATCAGGCTTGAGTAGAAATCTTAACCTGTTGCTTATATGGAAGCAAGAATCTTGGTATAGCATAAACGCCGCAATCAATGATGGAAGAATTGATTGATAAGTTAAGGATGAACGCCATGGAGAATTTTGATAAGTTTAAAAAGTTCTTAAAGAATCAAAGAGAATGTAGAAATTCTTGTTTGAAAAAAAAAATACTGATGTCTTTCATTAACTCTTAAATCACGCCTATTAATAGGCTGAATTATATAAATTCAAACTCTATCCTAAACAAAAGAAATTTATCTTTTTGGATAAACATGCCTTATTTGACTTTTAAACAAACTCTGAATCTAAAAATAAACAAAAGATAACTATTAAAAGGGATAACTATCAAAATAGTGATTAAAGATAACTATCTATTTTTTCCTGAACTTGGATAACTATCACGCGTGAACAGTACATGTGAACAGTACACACCCCTTCATGCAATGCATACGTCAACTCCTAATGATCCTTATCCGGAATTGCTTTGATGACTTGGACCAATCTTGGCTCACCATCAGTAGTGAACACGCATGCTTCTCTTTTTTGGACCTCTTGTATTAATCCATTAAGTGCCTCATTGAACCGTTTAGCCCGAGCTCTTGTGACTGGTCCTACTGGAACTTGAAGCGGATCTTGGTTCCATGTGCTAGCCCTAGCTGTGCTCCCATCACTTGAAGTTGTGCCATGATTTGCATCATTCCCCTCCTCTTGAAAAGTATTTGTGCTCAAATCATCACATACATCAAAAGGACTCAAATCAATAACATTAAAAGTAGCACTTACATTGTACTCACCCGGTAAATCTAGCTTGTAAGCATTGTCATTGATGCGCTCTAGGACTTGGAAACGACCATCTCCTCTTGGAAGCAATTTTGGAATGCATTTGCACTAGAAATCTCTCTTTTCTCATATGCAACCAAACCCAATCTCCGGGTTCAAAAACCAGCTTGTGACGCCCCTTGTTGGCTTGTTTTGCATACTGCTTCGTTCTTCGCTCAATGTTGAATCTTGCTTTCTCATGAATCTGCCTAACAAATTCAGCTTTCTTTTTGCCATCTAAATTAGCACGCTCAGTCATAGGTAAAGGAGATAAATCTAATTGAGTTAATGGATTAAATCCATACACAATTTCAAATGGTGAAAATTTCGTAGCAGAATAAACAGTACGGTTATAAACAAATTCAACATGTGGTAAACAATCTTCCATGTTTTAATGTTCTTTATAATAATAGCCCGTAGCAAAGTAAGCAAAGTCCTATTTACTACTTCGGGTTGACCATTAGTTTGTGGGTGGCAAGTAATAGAAAACAATAACTTAGTACCTAACTTACCCCACAGAGTCTTCCAAAAGTAACTCAAGAACTCAGCATCTCTATCCAAAAAATTGTTCTAGGCATACCATGTAATCTCACAATCTCCCTAAAGAACAAATCAACAACATGTGAGGCATCATCCGTCTTGTAACATGGAATAAAGTGTGCCATCTTAGAAAATCTATCCATAACCTAAATAATTGAATCTCTACCACGTGTAGTCCCAGGCAAACCTAACACAAAGTCCATCAAAATATCAATCCAAGGCTCACTAGGAATGGGCAATGGCGTCTATAAACCATGGGGTTGTAGGATCTTATTGTGATTTATATATGAAAAATCATTTGAAAAACAACAATATTGTAAGGCGGAATTTCAAAAATTTATCATATCCATTTAATTCATAATTAAACGTAAACCACAACGAGAGATGCATGCATGATATATGTTTATAATCAAAGGATTAGAATATCTCACATACCTTTGTGACGATTGAATTAATTGACCGCAAGGATCTAGTCTCACTATCTCACGTTCCAAGATGGAGAATTGCCGGGAAACAAGATCGTTGTTTATTGTCACGATCACACCAAGAACCACTCGTTGATTCAAGGCTATGTCTCTACAATTTTTAGGATGAGAGAGTGGGCTCTTTTTCAAAAACCTAAGGAAACTTTTTCCTTCTATTTTGTCTCTACAAAATCCGGCCACCCTAAGGAAAGTGTGATCTCTTTTTCTTTTCTCCAAAAAAACTCTCTCCTAGGGTTTACAATAATATCCTTATATAGGAGGAAATTCAAAAACTCAAACCCTAGATGGGATTTTCGAATTTCTCCTTAACCCTAGGATTGAAATCCGAAAATCCCTACATGGCTTAGGGATTTCCGAATTTCCTTCCCCTTTTTGGAGCAAAATTTGAAATCCCCCTAAGGCAAGGGATTTCTGAATTTTTTCCAAAATAAATTATCACTTTTCTCTTTCCTATAGTTGCCAAATAAAATCATGTTTAAATTTCATTTTGAATTTTAAATTAATCTCCATCAATTTTGAAATTCAAAACTCATTCCTTTTATTTTTCAATTATCGAATAAATGAAAAATAACACAATGAATTTAAACATAATTATCAGTTTCTGTTTTTCCCCTTTATTAGAGCTAGCCTTGAGACCGAATGGACCCACATGAACAAAGCTATGGAATTACAATATTCGACTAACTCATCTCTATAAGTTATCGACATATTTAATTTCGACATCGTACAACTCCACTAAAAGTTCGATGCCGAATAATCTCTCGATTCATGTGCGCTAATTTTTCTTTTGGTGTTGATACAATTTATCACACGGTCCACAGTGTAAATGCATTATTATCCTTCGTAATTATCAGTGATCAGAATGGTGTATATAATATTACCGTTTTACCATTCTAATCATTATTTCCTCACCTCCTTTATATGACTGTGAATAAGAAAGACAAACGTTCGTAAGATGTCTCGCACATGTTACGATGTCTTAATCAATGAATATCATCATTGAATACCAGGACTGGTTTATTTATTCACACACCCGTCAATAAAGCATGAGGTGATATTATTTTTACGAATTCCATATCTGTGAATCACATAACTCCAACTTAATATTGTCATGATCCCAATGACCGAGATGTCGTTCAATAACTGTGAACTAATCTCATTGGCGAATCAAATATCATGAGATACTAAGTTGAGCTACGCATTCACTTCAGGATTAAGATAATTATACAAATATACTTAAGTTGTGATGATTAGGTTTAGAGTTGTGTAAACGGTTTTTACTCTCACCTAATCAGTCACATGGTCTATTCAACATGTTGCGAGCATGTCTAGATCAACCACAGAGTCCAACTCCCATGCCCCGCGACCAGCATCACATGGTTCGATCTAACAGTCATAATCGGATTCGATTGCCCAATCAATCCTAAGACTGCGAATATCTATTTTAAACTGTATCCGAAGAGTTTGTCCGGCAGGGTTCCCCTGACTCTTCTTTCGTTGGTAAAAGTTTATGGACTAAGCAATATCATAAACACTCTTGAGTATGTGTCAAAACATAACTTTATCTTATTTTATAAAATCAGCAAAATAATAATGTCTTACATTTGTCCTTTCATAAATAACAAATTACATCCCACTTTATGGACACATTTCCAACAAACTCCCACTTGGACTTAAAGTAGGTGTGTACAATCTCGCATGCCCAAACCTTCCAGATGCCTATCGAATACTTGACCAGATAAAGCCTTTGTGAATGGATCGGCCAAGTTGTCATGTGTAGATATCTTTGTTACTTCAACATCGCCTCTTTGTACAATCTCACGGATGAGGTGGTATTTCCTCTCTATGTGCTTGGACCTTTTGTGGCTTCTAGGTTCCTTAGAGTTTGCTACAGCCCCACTGTTATCGCAATACAGTACCATGGGCCTATCAGCTTCCGGAACAACTTCCAGTGAAACAAGGAACTTCTTAAGCTATACAGCCTCTTTCGCAGCTTCACAAGCTGCCACATATTCGGCCTCCATGGTGGAGTCAGCTATGCAAGTCTGCTTGATACTCCTCCATACCACCGAACCTCCATTCAGGATAAACACTGATCCTGAAGTGGATTTCCTGGAATCCCTATCCGATTGGAAATCGGAGTCGGTATATCCCGTCATATTCAGGTCAGTACCTGAATATACAAGCATATAGTTCCTCGTTCTCCTAAGATACTTGAGGATATGCTTTACAGCAACCCAGTGCTCGGGTCCCGGGTTTGACTGGAATCTACTCACCACGCCTACTGCGTAGCATATATCAGGTCTGGTGCAAAGCATTGCATACATGAGGCTTCCTACGGCTGAAGCGTACGGAACTCGGCTCATGTCTTCCTCTTCTTGAGGAGTCTTGGGAGACTGCTCCTTTGAGAGGGATACTCCATGTCTGAAGGGTAGATAACCCTTTTTGGAGTTTTGCATAGCGAATCGGTGCATTACCTTATCGATGTAGGATGCTTGAGACAGTGCCAATTGTTTGTTCTTCCGATCTCGAAAGATCTGAATTCCCAAAACATAGGCAGCTTCTCCTAGATCCTTCATGTCAAACTGCTTTGCCAGCCATAGCTTAACCTCAGTTAGTCTTCCTACATCATTCCCAATGAGTAGTATGTCATCTACATATAAGACTAAGAAAACCACTTTGCCTTCTTGTATCAGCTTATACACCCAAGGCTCATCCATTGACTGAACAAAACCATAAGTTTTAACAGTCTCATCGAATCTGATATTCCATGATCTGGATGCCTGCTTCAGTCCATAAATGGACTTCTGCAATTCGCAAACCTTTTCTTCTAGACCCTTTTCAATGAATCCATCTGGTTGTGCCATGTAAATGCGCTCATCCACATTGCCATTCAGAAAAGCTGTCTTTACATCCATCTGCCAGATTTCATAATCTAAAGCAGCAGCAATGGATAGAAGAATTCGGATGGATTTAAGCATGGCTACCGGAGAGAAGGTATCCTCACAGTCGATGCCTTCTTTCTGGGTGTAGCCCTTGGCTACCAGCCTTGCTTTGAATGTCTCTACATTCCCATCCGGACCCCTCTTCTTCTTGTAAATCCATTTACACCCTACGGGTTTTACCCCTTCAGGAGGGTCTACTAGAGTCCATACGCCATTTTTATACATCGATTGTATTTCGGCGTCCATGGCTTCATGCCATAGGTTTGCTTCAGAACTTTCCATGGCCTGCAAGTAGGAGACAGGTTCGTCGATGTCTAAATCTGAGACTGCATATAATGCATCTCCATAAGACATGTACCTATCAAGTTGTCTCACAACCCTCCCACTACGTCGAGGCTCTACTGGTGTTAGTTCTCATTGTGGTTCATCTGTTGTCGGTTCAGGAATAGACTGCGGATATGTTGCATGAACATTTTCACCAGTCAATTCCTCAAGTACAAGCTTGCTTCTAGGCTTCATATTCTTTATAAAATCCTCTTCTAGAAAACGAGCATTCGTGCTGACGAATGTTTTCTGATCAGTAGGACTATAGAAAATATAGCCTTTTGTTCCTTTAGGATATCCTACAAACAGGCATAGTTCTGAACGACTAGTCAGCTTACCAGTCTTCTTTTTAAGCACATGTGCTGGACAACCCCATATTCTGGTGTGGCCAAGAGATGACTTCTTGCCACTCCATCTTTCATATGGAGTTCCAGGTACTGCCTTAGATGGAACTTGGTTCAAAATGTATGCCGCTGTTTCCAAGGCATATCCCCAAAAGGAATCTGGAAGAGATGAGTAACTCATCATTGATCTAACCATATCTAACAGAGTTCGATTCCTTCTCTCTGACACGCCATTCTGCTGAGGAGTACCTGGCGCGGTCAGTTGAGAAAATATACCTTCTTCCTTAAGAAAGTCTTCGACCTCTCCCAGCAAGTCTTCACCACCACGATCAGATCGTAGTGTTTTGATCTGTTTATCTAATTGCTTTTCAACCAAGGCCTTGAATTCTTTGAACTTTTCAAAGGTTTCAGACTTTTGACGCATTAGATAAATATGACCAAAACGAGAATAGTCATCAGTGAAGGTTATGAAATATTCATCTCCTCCTCTTGCTTGGATATTGAATGGCCCACATACATCACTATGTATGAGTTCTAGGCATTCATTAGCTCTATTACCCTTTGCTGAAAAGGGTCTCTTGGTCATTTTCCCTTCTATGCAGGATTCACATGTAGGTAGTGAGCCTACACTTAAAGTTTGTAAGGGACCGTCTCTTACCAACCTTTTAATCCTGTCAAGGCCAATATGTCCAAGATGTAGATGCCATTTGTAGGTTTGATCAATTGGGTCTAACCTCAATCTCTTACTCTCTCTTATTGAATCATCATTCAATTCAGTATCACAAATCGTTGGAACATTTGGTTTAATGTAGAACAGATTGTTTATCATGACTGTAGAAGTAATCATGAAGCCATTCTTTAGAATTTGAATAACATCATTATTAAAATCCAAAGAATATCCCTGCTCAATCAAACGAGCCACAGAAATAAGGTTTTTCCCAAAAACCGGGACATAATAAACATTGTTCAAAACAATAAAACTGTTCTCAAAAATTAATTTAATGCTTCCAACGGCTGTTGCTGATACTGATGCTCCATTCCCCCAGCGGAAATTGAACTCGTCCTTGCTAAGCCTTTTGTTTTCCCTGAACCCCTGCAGAGAACAACAAACATGATTAGTGGCCCCAGAGTCTACAATCCAAGAAAAAGTAGAGTCAGCCACAAAACAGGCTTCGGTAACAAGCAATGTACCTTTAGCTTTGACCTCCTTGAGGTATGTAGGACAGTTGCGTTTCCAGTGGCCAGACCTTCCGCAATGGTGACATTTGTCAGTACTCTTGTCTACCTTTGCAGCGTTCTTGCCTTTCGCAGCCGGCTTCTTCTTGTTACTGCGGGCTTTCTTCTGTTTCTTGACACCAGAGGTGGAA
The DNA here is from genome assembly GCA_029231665.1 of Morus indica. NCBI lineage: Eukaryota > Viridiplantae > Streptophyta > Magnoliopsida > Rosales > Moraceae > Morus > Morus indica. The sequence continues at coordinate 4,838,980 of JACAGA010000003.1, read as the reverse complement.
GGCGTCGCTTCAGCAAGGTTAGCCTCTCCGTTCCTCTTTTTGCCTTTAAGCAGAAGAGTTTCCGCAGTTTGAAGCTCCTTCATGAGTTCCGGGAGTGAATAACTCAACTTATTCATAGAGTAGTTGAGTTTGAAGTTGTCAAACATCTCCGGGAGAGTCTCTAGGATCATATCCCCTTGAGTCTCTCCATCTATTTCAGCTCCCATGAGCTCCATCTCATTCAGGTGACTTATGATCAATAGCATATGGTCCCGAACAGGAGTGCCGGATTTCGTCCGGCAGTTCATGAAGTTGCGCACTGCAGCTTGCTTGGCTTGACGGCCCTGGCTTCCGAACATTTCGGAGATGCTGTAGATCATATCTGCAGCCGTCCGCATGTTCCGATGTTGCTGTTGCAACACATTGCTAATTGATGCTAAGATATAGCACCTAGCAATCTCATCAGAACGCATCCAAGTAGTGTATGCGTCTCGCTCTTCTTGAGTCGAATCATCATTCGGCTCAAGAGGACAGGGGGTGGTGAGCACATGCTTGTGCTTGTCTACCGTCAATACGATATCGAGGTTACGTTTCCAGTCAACGTAATTTTCACCCACTAGTTTGTTTGTACTAAGAATTTGCGCGATCGGGGATAAAGACATAATTGCTGAAAAATAAAATAAAGTGGTGTTCGTAATTTGCTTATATTTAAGAGAAGTATGATGCATGAATGCAAATACTTAAACATAAATAAAATCCTTAAAAAAAACCGTTTCATCTATGGTGTTGCGATCATAAACGGCAACACGTCCCACCTAGGGGTGGCGTCCGTGAAGCCTCCTATCGCATCGAGACTCCTCTCGTTTGGTCCACTTCACAAGATGTCTCCACATCTAGTGCAACCAATCACCATCTCGTTTGGTCACCTCAGATCCATTGCCTAGCTCCTATGGGAGGTTACAATGATCTTCAGTCTAAGTGTTTAACCGACTAATCGACTCTAGAGGTTGTTATGAACTAACGATCCATCTAGGGATGGTCTCGCCTCACTACTTCCTTTTCGAGTCTTATCTTCTATAAGCAACCTGATGACTCCTTAGCGACATGTTTCATGGGTTTCTCCCATTGAAGTGAGGACCACTAAGGTGGTTCTAAACCTATCCACATGTCACGATCAGGCTAAAGTCGGAGACCTTGGGAACGTTTCAACGCAAACGACCCTCCCACTTAGCTTTTTGAAAAAATGTATTTTGTTTTAAAATTAAGTCCAATTAATAATTCAACAAAATTATAACCCTTATAAATTTGTTGTATTTTATAACTCTTTATAAAATTTACCCATTGCATTTATTATTATAACAATTTATAATATTAAACTACAATTATGCATGAACATGCTTGCATGGCAATTTGATATTGGCATCTCTATATCCTATATGGCATGTTATGATGATGCGAGATTAAATAATAAATCATACATTTACAATTTAACCTCTCTATGGCTCATTTCTAATTACAACCCTAAAAAACAAATGAAAATAATTACAATAATTTTCTTCATCTTGTCTTCTTGGCATCTTCTCAATTTTCTCTTCTTTCGATCCCAGAAAAGTGAAAATAAATTTTTTTTTTTTTTTTTTTTTTGTTTGGGCTGGGCCCGGGACAATCCTGGGCCCACCTTCTCCTCGGCTGGGCCAGGCCCTGCCTGGCGCAGCATGGGCTGCCAGGCCAGGCAGGCCTTGCTCCCTCTGCTTGGGCCGCGGCCCTTGCCTGGGCAAGGCCAGCGGCCGGGCCTGTGGCCCTTGCCTGGGCAAGGCCTGTGGCCCGTGCCTGGGCAGGGCCTGCGGCCGGCCCTTTGACCCCTGCCTAGGGGCCGCGGCCCTTGCCTGGGCAAGGCCAGCGGCAGGGCCTGCGGCTCCTGCCTGGGCAGGGCCTGCAGGCCCGCTAGGGTTTCAGGAAACCCTAGCGCATACTAGGGTTTCCGAAACCCTAGTCTGCCGCATAGCCAAAACCCAGGGAAGGGTTTGGCGGCTGGGCTTGTGGCGGAGGCTGGGAGTGTGCGGCGGCGTGCGACGGCGACGGCGGCGGTGGCGGCGGCGGCGGCACAAAAAAATATTTTTCCGGAAATTTAAATTACAAAATTTCCTATGCCCTTTAATGGCTTACATTATTTTCTAGAGAAAAACATAAACCACCAACATGGTGTAATTAAAAACCTAGAGCCAATCGATCGGGATCCAATCACATATTCAATCAAAATAATTTTGAATTCATCATATATTCATGCAAGATGCCAATATCAACACATATCATACATTCAATCGCATAAACAGAAATCATGCATGATCAAAAGCCCTAGGCTCTGATACAAATTGTAGGATCTTATTGTGATTTATATATGAAAAATCATTTGAACAACAACAATATTGTAGGCGGAATTTCAAAAATTTATCATATCCATTTAATTCATAATTAAACGTAAACCACAACGAGAGATGCATGCATGATATATGTTTATAATCAAAGGATTAGAATATCTCACATACCTTTGTGACGATTGAATTAATTGACCGCAAGGATCTTGTCTCACTATCTCACGTTCCAAGATGGAGAATTGCCGTGAAACAAGATCGTTGTTTATTGGCACGATCACACCAAGAACCACTCGTTGATTCAAGGCTATGTCTCTACAATTTTTAGGATGAGAGAGTGGGCTCTTTTTCAAAAACCTAAGGAAACTTTTTCCTTCTATTTTGTCTCTACAAAATCCGGCCACCCTAAGGAAAGTGTGATCTCTTTTTCTTTTCTCCAAAAGAACTCTATCCTAGGGTTTACAATAATATCCTTATATAGGAGGAAATTCAAAAACTCAAACCCTAGATGGGATTTTCGAATTTCTCCTTAACCCTAGGATTGAAATCCGAAAATCCCTACATGGCTTAGGGATTTCCGAATTTCCTTCCCATTTTTGGAGCAAAATTCGAAATCCCCTTATGGCAAGGGATTTCCGAATTTTTCCAAAATAAATTCTCACTTTTCTCTTTCCTTTAGTTGCCAAATAAAATCATGTTTAAATTTCATTTTGAATTTTAAATTAATCTCCATTAATTTCGAAATTCAAAACTCATTCCTTTTATTTTTCAATTATCGAATAAATGAAAAATAACACAATGAATTTAAACATAATTATGTATTGAACATCAGTTTCTGTTTTTCCCATTTATCAGAGCTAGCCTTGAGACCGAATGGACCCACATGAACAAAGCTATGGAATTACAATATTCGACTAACTTATCTCTATAAGTTATCGACATATTTAATTCCGACATTGTACAACTCCACTAAAAGTTCGATGCCGAATAATCTCTCGATTCATGTGCGCTAATTTTCTTTTTGTGTTGATACAATTTATCACACGGTCCACAGTGTAAATGCATTATTATCCTTCGTAAATATCAGTGATCAGAATGGTATATAATATTACCGTTTTACCATTCTAATCATTATTTCCTGAACTCCTTTATATGACTGTGAATAAGAAAGACAAACGTTCGTAAGATGTCTCATACATGTCACGATGTCTTAATCAATGAATATCATCATTGAATACCAGGCCTGGTTTATTTATTCACACACCCGTCAATAAAGCATGAGGTGATATTATTTTTACGAATTCCATATCTGTGAATCACATAACTCCAACTTAATATTGTCATGATCCCAATGACCGCGATGTCGTTCAATAACTGTGAACTAATCTCATTGGCGAATCAAAGATCATGAGATACTAAGTTGAGCTATGCATTCACTTCAGGATTAAGATAATTATACAAATATACTTAAGTTGTGATGATTAGGTTTAGAGTTTTGTAAACGGTTTTTACTCTAACCTAATTAGTCACATGGTCTATTCAACATGTTGCGAGCATGTCTAGATCAACCACAGAGTCCAACTCCCATGCCCCGAGACCAGCATCACATGGTTCGATCTCACAGTCATAATCGGATTCGATTGCCCAATCAACCCTAAGACTGCGAATATCTATTTTAAACTGTATCAGAAGAGTTTGTCCGGCAGGGTTCCCCTGACTCTTCTTTCGTTGGTAACAGTTTATGGACTAAGCAATCTTACTAACACTCTTGAGTATGTGTCAAAACATAACTTTATCTTATTTTATAAAATCAGCAAAATAATAATGTCTTACATTTGTCATTTCATAAATAACAAATTACATCCCACTTTATGGACACATTTCCAACAGGGTTGCGTTCGGGATTTTGCTTGCCTACATGTGACACATCTACTACAAATTCTCTCAACATCTCTTTTCATGTGTGGCCAAAAGAAGTGTTCTTACAAGACGTCTAGTGTTTTAGCTACCCCAAATTGTCCCATCAAACCCCCACCCTGTGATTCCCTTATTAATAAATCTCGTACAGAACAATTCGGTATACACAACTTAGTTTCCCGAAACAAGAAATCCTTGTGCCTAAGGTACTTACCATTGGCGGTCTTCTCACAATCGCTATACTCTTCACTAAAGTCATGGTCTAGAGGATATAGCTCTTTAATATGTTCAAAACCAAGCAATTTAGCATCAAGAGTAGAGAGTAATGCGTACCTGCGGTGAGAGAGTGCATCTGCAACCACATTCTCCTTACCTTGCTTATAACGGATGACGTATGGAAACGTCTCAATGAACTCCACCCAACGAGCATGTCTCTTGTTCAATTTGTGTTGTCCTTTCAAGTGCTTTAACGATTCGTGATCAGTGTGAATCACGTACTCCTTAGGCCATTGGTAATGCTACCATGTTTCCAAAGCCCAGGCCAATGTGTATAATTCCTTATCATATTTCGGATAGTTTAAAGCTGTCCCACTTAGCTTTTCACTGAAATACGGAATCGGTCATCCTTCTTGCATAAGCATGGCGCTAATGCCTATCCCGGAAGCATCACATTCAATCTCAAACATTTTGTTAAAGTTAGGTAAAGATAATAAGGGAGCGTTTGTCAATTTTTGCTTGATGAACTGAAACGCCTTCTCTTGCTCTTCACCCCACTTGAAGCCAACATTTTTCTTTATTACCTCAATGAGTGGTGCTACCAAAGTACTAAAGTCCTTCACAAACGGCTGGTAGAAACTAACGAGTCCATGAAAACTCCATCCGTTACCTATGCTTGTGGGACTCAACCCCTCTTGAATTGCCCGTATCTTTTCTTCATCAACCTATATTCCTTGTGTGCGTAATGTTGTTGATGGCTTAGTAGTCAATGCCATTCTCAAGTCCCATCCTTCTTAGGTACAAGTAAAACCAAAACGGCACACGGGCTCATGCTCTCCCTCACATACCCTTTATCCATTAACTCACTTACCTGCTTTTGAAGCTCCTTTGTCTCCTCAGGATTGCTACTATAGGCTAGTCGATTTGGAATTGTCACACTGGGTACAAAATCAATTTGATGTTCAATCCCTCGGATAGGAGGCAATCCGTGTGGTGTATTATAACACCCTGAAGAATTAATTGAGATTAATTAAGGTAATTGAGATTATTAGTGTGCCTAATCTGATTTAATTAATTTAGTTTTGATTAATAAATGTTTCTGAAATGAGAGTTTAAATAATTTCAAGGTATTTAAATTATTCACAGTAATTTATTTTAATCCTGAAGTGTGTATGGGCACATTTCTGGATTGTTATATTGTACACATGTCATTTTCTTTTTGTGTTTTTCCTTTTCTTTTCTTTTCTTTCTTTTTCTTTCCCGTGCACTCTCTCTCTCCCTTACTCTCACTCTCCCGCTCACTCTCTCTCTCACTCCCGTTTTGTGTCCCAAATCAAACGGATTTTTGAGCCGAAGACGAGTTTCAAAGTGTTTTCAATGTCAAGAGAAGGATTCAAGGTAAGATTACTGGAAGAACCTCTCTTGAATCTCAAGTTTTTGAATTTCAAAACTTATTTTTTTGTTCAAACTGGATTTTGATGGTTTTTGAATAAAACTAGAGTAGAAATTGGAGATCTTGGGTTCTTTGGACTTGTTTTAGGACATAGAACCCAGATCTAGTGGTTTTACTTTGAAATATTTGGATTTGGGACTCGATTTGCAGGTTTTTGGACTGGTTTCCGCGAGCTTCTCTCGCGCAATCGATTCCACCGGTTGACCTGTGTGGTCGACCGGATTGCAGGCTGACCGGTCGATCGGTAGTGTTGCACTGCTCTGTCACCGGTCGACCGGTGTACACGGGTTTGACCCTGTTTGGCTTAAAAAGTGTCGTTTTGACCCCTGTTTTTGGGGAGAACCCAAATTACCTTCATTTAGGGACTTGGGATGAAAGGATTAGCATATTTAATCCCTGATTTGAGATTTAAAACCCTTGGAATGGAATTTGAAACAAAAAAATGGATTAGGGCACACTAATTGAAAATCTTGGTACATAAGTGAAATTGAATTTCTTTAGGAATGAGAATTGATTCCTAAGTGTTGTCTTGCATCAGTGATCGCTAAGGATTCAGACTGAAGGGGCTTGAGGAAGCGGAAGCCGGAAAAGGCAACGCTAGTCCCAGGTTTGATCGTGCGAGGTAGGATTTCTATCCCTTTCCCTTGTGAGCCTGTTTTCAAAAAGGATTTTGGCCTTGAAAATGTTTTAAAGAAAGAGATTGGTTTGCGAAAGAAAAACGTTTTAAAAACCATGGCTTGTTAGTTTATGGAAATCCTTGGCTTGTCTTGTCCATGGAATCCATAGCTTGTTTAGTCATGGAACCTCATGGCTTGCCCAGTCATGGGGCCCACGGCTTGAGTAGTTCGTGGGGTCATATTAACGATTTCATAATGTTAAATGAATGATTTCTTAAGATAAGAGATCTTGTGAATCGGTAAGAGAGTCTATTGCTGTAAGCCTAGATAGGATGCAGAGAGTGCGGTCCGGGTAGGCGAGGCACTTGGTTAGGTAAGTAATTTGTACTAATTACTTGCTGAAGCCTGTAACACGGTTATTTTAAGTTATATTTCCTTTGAGAAAAAGGATGTGAGATTCCGGCTGTTCTGTCGGGACTGAATGTCTTATTTTATTTACTTATTCATTTGTTTATTTACGCGCTCATTTATTTATTCATTTATTTTAAGTATTCCAAATTATATCCTACTAGGCCTTTCACTCACGTTTTATGTTTTAAATGTTAAACCCCTCCCAGGAGATTCTAGGAACGGTGCACAGTAGTTGGATATTTGCTACGGAGTAGCTGAGTTGTGCTACGGATCGATCAAGTGAGGATTGTGTTCATCCTCTAATATAAAGTGTAAGGAATTGAGAAATTATGTAAACTCATCTAATATTTGGATTTACTAGACTGTGGTTGTATGTCCTGTGGGGTGGTGCCCTGTGTGTCAGAGGCTCCTGAACTCTGTAATTTATTAATATTTTAATGCAGTCAAGTGTGGGGCCCGGTTGAGAATCTGCTTTATTAATTCCTAATCGAGCTCCACATCACCCACCCCGTTTAGGAGCGTGACATGTATCCTCGGGAAAGACATCCTGATAGTCCTGCAAAAGAGAAACAATAGAACTAGGTAAAAAAAGGTCAATCTCATTAGTGTTTAAAAACGCCTCTTTGTACAAAAGTACAATCATTGGCTGATTTAAAAACTTTTTTTCTTTCACTTGCTTTTTGCATAGAAATTTATTTTTTTCTCTCGTTGGCCAAATCTGCCCTATTTCTCTCTCTCAATTTTCTCACTCTCTACTTTTTTTTCTCTTGAATTTTCACTCATTTTCTTGTTTTCTCTCTCTCTCTCTCTCTATCTCTCTATCACTCTTTTTCTTTTTTTATCACTGTCATTTTGTAATTTCACTTGATCCTCATATACTTGTTGTGGTGTCAAAGGTACAAGAGTGATCTGTCGTTGATTAAGTACAAAGGAGTATTTGTTTGAAAAGCTATCATGCTTCAATCACCTATCAAATTGCCATGGACACCCTAGCAGTAAGTGTCCAGCTTGCATCGGTACTACATCACACAACACTTCATCTTCGTATTTACCGATTTGAAACACAACTAACACCTGCTTGTTTACCCTTATCTCACCACTATCATTTAACCATTGCGACTTGTATGTTCTAGGGTGCTTCAATGTGGGTAGCCCTAATTTTTCCACCATTGTTGTGCTTGCAACATTAGTACAACTACCACCATCAATATTCACACTACACACCTTGTCTTTGACGTAGCACTTAGCTCAACGAAAGATGAGATTTGAAAGATGTTCTCTCGCTGCGCTTCTTCAACTTCTGTTGCCTACAAGCTCAACACTCTCCTGGCCACCAATGTTAACCCATTAGGGGCTAAATACTCCTCCTCGGGGACGTCCCCCAATGGTGGCATGTCGTCGGTGTCAGAATCTTCAGCGTCAGTCTCAATCTCACCATTGTCTAGCATAACCATAACCCACTTGTTTGGATTTGCATTTAAAACATTTAATATCACGGTTCCTAGAGGTAGAAGTGTAAGTTTTGCCTTTAGAAATGTTGCTAGTGTTCTCAGACTTAGGCTTGGATTTGTGCTTGGGAGTTGAGGACGTTTGTGTCTTGTCTTCCTTCTTTGTAAAACTAGGTTTCCAAGGGGTGGTTCCATCTTCTTCTCCCACTCAAGGTATGCTTCAGAATCAGATCTACCTTGAAATGATAGAATCTTCATCTTAATACTACCCAAGTTGTTGTCTTCCCGATTCCTAGCTTCTCTAAATCTCCCTCCATATCTCTTATTACCAACAATCAAATCCCGATCATCTTCTTCATCGAAACCAACCCCATAATACTCTTCATCTTCAACCCTCACTTCCCTCGGTTGAACTCTTTCCATCCTACTCACATTAGGAGTGTTTTGTGGCTGCTCCACACGTGTATTCTCCATTTGATCTATTTGTTCATGAACTAGGTCCAACTCTTCTCTCATCAATCTCCACATCTCCCCCATCATAGCCTCCATGAAAAGTTTAGGATAAAACTTCCCCGATGCTTCCTCAGAAGTGTTCTTCTCCTTCATGTTGGACATATTGGCTGCAAAACAAGGTTAGGAAAGAAACAATGGGACCTCACAACACTCCCTCACGTGTTTCACTCAAGAAAGTGAATCACTCAACCTTTTTTTTTTTTTTTTTCTTTTGCTCATTTTAATTCTCTATAGATTCTTTGCAAACTATTCAAACAAGAATCAAAATCTCCGAAACAATTCAACACGAACTTATCAAGAATCTCTATTTTCAACAATTCTTGCTCTTAAGATAGCCCTAAAAAAAACTTAAAAGCCTCCGAAACTCAAGAAAGCGAGCGAATTTAGGCCTGAAAATTGCGGCCGATGGGTTTCACCCGGTTGAAGATCGTAGGGTTGAAAAAGAGCTTCGATTTGATAAATTATGAGCCCCGTAACGATACCCGGTTCAAAAGTTATGAGCTTCGTTTTTTTTTGAACCAAAATAATCAATGGACAGGCAAACCTGAGACTAGAGCCTATGCTCTAATACCAATTGATATGAGCCCCGCTAGGAAATTGACGAAACCTGAATCAAGAAAGTCTCTAAGATCAATCTAAAATCAGGCTTGAGTGGAAAAATCGACTCGTTGCATATATGGAAGCAAGAACATTAGTATAGCGTAGACGCCACAATCAATGATGGAAGAATTGATTGATAAGTCAAGGGTGAATGCCACGGAGAATTTTGATAAGTTCAAGAAGTTCTTACAGAACCAAAGAAAATGCAGAAATTCTTTTTTGAAAAAAATATACTGATGTCTTTCATTAACTCTTGAATCACACCTATCAATAGGCTGAATTACATAAATTCAAACTCTATTCTAAACAAAAGAAATTTATCCTTTTGGATGAATATGCCTTTGATTTCTAAACAAATTCTAAATCTAAAAAAAAACCAAAATATAACTATTAAAATGGATAGCTATCAAAATAGTGATTAAAGATAACATTTAGTTTTTCTTGAACTTGGATAACTATCACGCGTGAACAGTACACGCCCCTTCATGTTAACGCACACAGCAACTCCTAATGATCCTTATCTGGAATTGCTTTGTTGACTTGGATCAATCTCGGCTCACCATCAATAGTGACGACGCATACTTTTCTTTTCTGAACCTCTTAGATTAATCCATTAAATGCCTGATTAAACCGTTTGATCCGAGTTCTTGTGATTGATCCTACCGGAACTTAAAACGGATATTGATGTCATGTGCTAGCCCTAACCGTGTTCCCATCACTTGAAGTGGTGCCACGATTTGCATCAATTTAGCTTTCAAACTTGGAAAAGATTGGTAGGCACACGATTTTGCTAAAGGTACAATCCAGTAGTATTGCCGTATAATTGTTGACAAGGGAAGTAGATACTTCATATGGTGCGACTCATGACCCACCGTACAATTACATAGGATTTGGTCTGAATTATGAAAATCTCATGAATACGTTTTGTTTACTGCCATGACCAGTCAAAAGTTTGTGTACTTTGTAATCAATCATTCTATGTCGGTTGTGAATCAAGAGGATCATTCCATAATGTGTGAATTCATCGTAATTTTCATTTTTACTTTGAATTTATGGCAGGCACATAAAAAAATAAACTGCAATTAACATTTTATTTTCAATCTTCAAATATTTATTAAAAATTGTTTAATTTATATTTTTTTAATTTTGATGTAATTTTAAACAAATTAAAAGTAATAAATATCCGCTACAAGTAGAAATGTTTTACTGAAGAAAGACCCTTTTACTTTAATAAGTGATATCTTTTTTTTTTTTTTTTTCCTCATTTTCGGTCTCGTATTCTTTTCTGACTTGTGCTTGTTAGTTGTTCGCAAGCTGTTCTCTAATTGCTTGCAGGCTGCTAGTTGCAAAAACGAAATGACAAGGAAAAAAAGGAAAAAGAAACTGCATGATGAAGAAATTATGGAAAATGTGGTTGGTTAAGCATATATGTGATATCTAACCCATTTATTAGCCTAGCCTATTACTTGAAGTTACATAAACAAGGAAAAATATGTCTACATTTTTCTCTTCCAAACATAGTATTGCTAGAAATTAGAAGCCGTAACTCTTACGATTCTCAAGCAAAATGGAAAAATATGTCTACATTTTTCTCTTCCAAACATAGTATTGCTAGAAATTAGAAGCCGTAACTCTTACCATTCTCGAGCAAAATGGAAATATGAAGGAAAGAAAAATGCTAGCCGTTGACGGTGAATTTTCGTCAACAAAAACAGGCCGGGTTACCTCTAGATTTTCCGTTGGATTACCGGCTTTAATCTAGACTATGTATAAGAGTTTGTTGGAGGGGTGTATAATGCGAGAACAATCATGTGTAAAATAAAAGAACACAAGAAATTTTATAGTGGTTCACTCTATAAAATCAGAGCTACATCCACTGTAGTTGTATATTCCTTTGGAGGTGATTACAATTTACATCAATTGTTCTCTTGTTCTTTTCTCTCTTTTGGACGTGAACCCCTTTTCTGTATGGAGCTTTGCCTCTTTTATATCGGAGCTTTCTTCGTTGAGTGGGTTTCCTTTGTAGGCAGAGGCACTCAAGTGCTCTTCCTTTTTAGGCCTAGGCGTAGCCCACTAATCACTTGGTGAACTGTTCACTCAGCCAATTAGTCTTCTATTACGGCTCTGTGCGTACCTGTAACCCTTTTCTGTCCTCCGTGAGGCGATTTAAGGGTTTGCAATTAATGCCTGCATTGCAGACATCCCCTATTTCTGTACGCAACTCGCCATGTCGGGCTTTTCCTCAAGGAGCATTCCCCTCGTCGCCAGTGTTGTTTAGCGCGGGAAGAAGTTAAGGCCACATGTCATTTTGTCATTCTTCCACGTGTCCACCACATTTTTCCACACAACACTAGCATTAGCTTTTATGTTATTCTTTTTGTCATTTGTTGCATTCACTCCACTATATCATTTTTTGTTAAATATATTATGTTAATAGAGACGACGTCTGAAACAGTCAATGCAAAGATTAACAAAGATAGTGACAGAATGAATAATACTAGCATTTCTTATTAAAGAAAAATAAATAAATAGAGTTATTTGATAACTTTATAAAATAGAGTTATTTTCCTTCTTATTTGCTTCTAAATTTTCTTTGTTCTTAAGAAATTTATTTGTTTTATTTACTTTTAATTTAGTCTTCTGTCGTTTTATTTTATTTTATTTTATTTTAGTTGATTTTATTTAGTTTCTACCTCTAATTAATTAGTAATCCTCATTTATATTTAAATTAGGTGAAAAGGAACAAGTTAGAGATCAATTGGGATGCTGATGAGCAACTAAATCACGCGCGTCACTTTCTCAGTCTATTTTTAGGGCGCGTGTAGTTCGCAGATTTGAGTTTTTAATTTGAGTTGAGATATGATTTTATGTGAGAACTTTTTATTACTTTTTATTGTAATAAAAAAATTTATATGTAATTATTTCTAAGAGTTTTGTACTGTAGTAAAAATCGAATTCTAAAGTGAAATGAACGCGTTCTTAGTTGTGCCGGATCTTGTGGTTTGTGCTCCATCTTTACTCTGTGCTCCCTCACGCTTCAGCATGTCCCACGGTGCCACATCACTTACTTAAAGCTCCAGCTTACCAAACGCTGCCACATGGTCTTGGTGACATAAGCAGCCCTATTTGGCTGTTCTCTCTCTTTGGCTCACGTGAAATCCTAGGCTTATTTAAAGCCTTTCGCAGGTGCAACGTGAAGAAAAAGAGGAGAGGACTCCCTGCGATTATGGCCTCCACAACAAATTAAGAGAGCCCCCATTAGAAGAGCTGAGAGAGAAAAAATTAGGGAAATTATTTTGGAGAATCTGGGGTCGTTCTTTTAAGATTTTTATTTTAAGTTTTAAGTTTTGCAAAGGATAAAATATTTTGAAGATCGAGAATTAAAGATTGAGAATTAAAGAGTTAAGTTTGGAGTTTGTGACACCTCCACATTGATTTTTCTTTATAATTTCTCTATTTTTGTATTTTTGTGAATTGAGATGTTAAAACTCCTAATTTATTTTATTTTTATGTTTATGTTCTAATTTTCTTTTGCTAGGGCTATGAGATTACCAATTATATTTTAATTTAATTCATTTAATTTTGTTTTTAATGAATTAATTCACTAAGAGTTTATTGTTTATGGTTGTTATTTCATTCTCTATGCTTAATGCTTTTAATTATCTGACCAATATTTGAATTGTTTTGGAGACCTAGATTGAAACCCTAGAATGAGATTTTTAGGAATAGCTTCTTGTGAGAGAAATCGTAAGGTGCATGCGATATCTAGCGATAGTAACATGACTTACGTGAACAATTAAGAGAACCATAAAGCGTAATGAATTTCTAGGGTGGTGGAATTTACATCGAGAGATTGTGGGTTTACATGCTAGAAATGTATTTGATAGCATCCCCAGAAGGACTACTAAATAATTTTGGGTTACTCGTTCTAACACATGAATAATAGGTGATGTTAGTAAGAATAATGAATTAAAGAAGATCAGATTTGGTGAAATTAGTTGTCCTAGTCTTTAATTTGTTTGAGTCTTTTATTTATTTTAGTTTTATTTATTTGAGTTTTTATTTGTGTTTTGCTCTTACTATTTTCTATTTTATTTTAGGTTGTGCAAATAATTTTAGAGTTAACCAAATTCGATACTTATTTAAAATTAATACAATTCTCGTAGAAATGATACTTTATTCACTACTTTATTACTTGTATGCGATATTGTGCACTTGAAATTTTCACATCAAATTTACTACTATAACATTAGATAACTTGGTTCCACAAACTCAAGAAACATGATCAATTTGGCTTATCCTCAAATTAAAGATTCAACACAAAACTTTTAGCTGAAATCTTGACAAGATGTGTGTTGAGGCCTGGTAGATTCGGTGGGTACGACGTGTACAAGATACACACATACAAGTATCAGATTCGATGGTATTGCAACTGACACAGACGAAACACACGGTATTCACAATGGAGTTTATACGGTTGGACTTCCAACGAAGAAGAAGGGATCGGTTAGGCCCAAAGTAAGTTGAAGAAATCAGATCCTAGGGCCCACTTTGCTGCTAAGTGCTGTGGCATTCTCGACTATGTGCGTGGAAAGATGTTGAACTCAGTCACAGAGATCGCATGGACGCAGTATGGTGGGAGGAGTAATTGAACGGTTGATGGAGATTCGACTCGAAGTGTGTGGATAAGGCTATTTCAGAGGAGGAATGCTTCGAGGACAAGCTCGAGTTGCCTCCAAAGCGGATGTCTGACTCGTAAAGTGCGGATAAGGTTGTTTTAGAGGAGAGCTTGGAGAATAAACACAGGTTGCCTACAGAGTTGGTATCAACAGATGAAGTTTATAGTTTTCTGGAAGAGCGCTCCGGGATGGTGGAGTCCAGCCACGGAGGTGGATTTTTGACCCTCTAGAGAAACCTTAGAAACTTCAAATGTAGCTTGTAGACGAGTTTAGATGGATCAAACAAAGTGTTTTGAGACTGTATGAGTGAACTTTCTATGAAAAACTTCGAACCTGAAGAGCACAAGTTTGAAGAACAAATTTTAAAGGGGTGAACTCAAGTTGTAATCTCTCAGAAAGTGTTGGAAATGTGTCCATAAAGTGGGATGTAATTTGTTATTTATGAAATGACAAATGTAAGACATTATTGTTTTTGCTGATTTTATAAAATGAAATAAAGTTATGTTTTGACACATACTCAAGAGTGTTATTGATATTGCTTAGTCCATAAACTGTTACCAACGAAAGAAGAGTCAGGGGAACCCTACCGGACAAACTCTTCTGATACAGTTTAAAATAGATATTCGCAGTCTTACGATTGATTGGGCAATCGAATCCGATTATGACTGTTAGATCGAACCACGTGATGCTGGTCTCGGGGCATGGGAGTTGGACTCTGTGGTTGATCTAGACATGCTCGCAACATGTTGAATAGACCATGTGCTTGATTAGGTTAGAGTAAAAACCGTTTACACCACTCTAAACCTAATCATCACAACTTAAGTATATTTGTATAATTATCTTAATCCTGAAGTGGATGCATAGCTCAACTTAGTATCTCATGATCTTTGATTCACCAATGAGATTAGTTCACAGTTATTGAACGACATCTCGGTCATTGGGATCATGACATTATTGAGTTGGAGTTATGTGATTCACAGATATGGAATTCGTAAGAAATAATATCACCTCATGCTTTATTGACGGGTGTGTGAATAAATAAACCAGGCCTGGTATTCAATGATGATATTCATTGATTAAGACATCGTGACATGTGCGAGACATCTTACGAACATGTGTCTTTCTTATTCACAGTCATATAAAGGAGTTGAGGAAATAATGATTGGAATGGTAAAACGGTAATATTATATATACCATTTTGATCACTGATATTTACGAAGGATAATAATGCATTTACACTGTGGACCGTGTGATAAATTGTATCAACACCATTAGAAAATATAGCGCACATGAATCGAGAGATTATTCGGCATCAAACTTTTAGTGGAGTTGTGCGATGTCGGAATTAAATATGTCGATAACTTATTGGGATAAGTTAGTCGAATATTGTAATTCCATAGCTTTGTTCATGTGGGTCCATTCGGTCTCAAGGCTAGCTCTGATAAATGGGAAAACAGAAACTGATGTTTCGTTATATAATTATGTTTAAATTCATTATGTTATTTTTCATTTATTTGATAATTGAAAAATAAAAGGAATGAATTTTGAATTTCGAAATTAATAGAGATTAATTTAAAATTCAAAATAAAATTTAAACATGATTTTATTTGGCAACTAAAGGAGAGAGAAAGTTGATATATTATTTTGGGAAAATTCGGAAATCCCTTGCCATAAGGAGAGTTCGAATTTTGCTCCAAAATGGGAAGGAAAATTCAGAAATCCCTAGCCATGTAGGGATTTTCGGATTTTAATCCAAGGGTTAAGGGGAAATTCAAAAATCCCATCTAGGGTTTGAGTTTTTGAATTTCCTCCTATATAAGGATATTTTATTGAAAACCATAGAGAGACTTCTAGAGAAGAAAAATATATCACACACTTTTCTCCTAGGGTGGCCGGATTTTAGAGACATAATAGAAGGAAAATTGTTTCCTTAGGTTTTTGGAAAAAGAGCCCACTCTCTCATCCCAAATACCATAGAGTCATAGCCTTGAATCAATGAGTGGTTTTTGGTGTGATCGTGTCGATAAATCAACAATCTTGTTTCACGGCAATTCTCCATCTCGGAATGTGAGATAGTGAGGCAAGATCCTTGCGGTCATTTATTTCAATCGTCACAAAGGTATGTGTATTATTCTAATCCTTTGTCTATAAACATATATCATGCATGCATCTCTCGTTGTGGTTTACGTTTAATTTAGAATTAAATGGATATGATAAAATTTTTGAAATTCCGTCTACAATATTGTTGTTGTTCAAATGATTTTTCATCTATAAATCACAATAAGATCCTACAGAAAGAATGTCTGTCAGAAAGGGTCTTAGAATTGTAATGATAATGTCCTAAAATGAAGAAGCTACGGGGTATTTATAGGAGAAGGTTCGGGAGTCTTGGGTGGTTGCTCCGGAACCGTACAATCACGCATTGCTAGAGGCCTATACGAACCATTTCCCTTCAGAGCACCTACATCAGGTAACTTTCCTCTTTGGCAAACAAATTCTCCATCACCCATTCATTCCTTGGCCCAATTATTTTAAAACCTCTAAGTGGGACTTAAAATCAGATCATATTAAGAAACAAATAGGCCCGTTTGATTACCTATGGCCTACCAAACTACGGCCCACATGAGTTTCTTGAGCATGGCTTGGATCCTCGAATCGAACCCAATCTCGTCACAAGATGGAACTATTGGGCTTGGACTCTGATACAAAAACTGTTGGTTTCCGAATCAAATTCGGATGCGGAAGCGTGGGAATAGCGGGTCAAGTATAACAAAAATTTTCATAAAACCTTTGAGATACTCTATAGTTTATGCACGAATAAATTTAAACACATTAATTCATTTATTAAGAACTCAATTACGAATAATACCTGGTGGGCGATTAGGATGATAACTCGAGTTCTTTGACCTCAAACAATCTTTGCTCCAAAGCCTTGTGTTTACAAAACCAATGTCTTCCACGTCAATTTCTAGAATCCATGAAGACGTGTGAGTGGGCACACCTGAGACAAAACGAGTTAGAATAAACACTCAAATTTTTATAAACACCAACGCATGCACGATGTGAAATTTTTTGAAGAAAAATATTTTTTCCCTCACTCTATGGAGAATTTCAGCTACCCTATAAAAATTAGGTCAAAAATTATGTCCACAATTTTCTATCATTCTCTTATTTATAGAGTAGAACTCAAACTTCTAGAAGGAATCCAATCTCTATCTCCAAGATAAAGCTTGTTAATTATCTCCTATTTGAATTTGAAACAAAAGTCTCCTACACCTTATCCTCAAGATGGCCGGCCATGCATGGGGATTCTCATTCCTATGTGGCGCCAATTTCAGATAGGGAAGGAAGAGAAAATCATCCTTTATCCTACAGTCCAATTTTTAATTCAAATTCAAATTCAAATAAGTTTAAAAGGATAAATTTAAATTATGTTCACAATTCAAATTCAAATTTATATAATCACATCATTTAAGTAATAATTAATTCTTAGTTAATTATTTTGAGTGTTTAATTTTAAAATTTTGTAATTCTAAAATTCTCATTTTGCCCTTTGTGTTTGGTAGAATTACAAGGACGACGCGGGGACTAACGGACCTATAATCCCGAGCTCCAATAAAATTAATAATTAATTAAACACTTTAATTAATTAATTAATTCTATTAATTCTAATAGTTACTCAACTATAAACTTGAAAGTGCACTCTCAAAATTATAAACATAAATTACTTATAAACTGTGAAGTGTCAATTTGATATAGTCACTGCATATAGATCAATCATCCATAAATAATTCATAATTATAGCCAAGTAGAATCCGTTTACCTATCTAATTATATCTTCATCCTTGAATACCATTGATTCTCTAATGGATAGTGAGTCATAAAACACATTCATGAATCAGAGCGCTCTTACTAATCCAAGTACCGAATCAAGAAGGAATGGATTCCATCTCGTATAATAACATTCTCGGCTACCTATTTCATCATGTCTCCAAAATACAAGGAATAGGGATTTAGGGTCTCAGAATCCGTACTGAGTAACTCGAAAGACACAAATCCATTAATAGGAGTTTGTTAAGAACTCGGGATTAAGATCATTCTATATATTACCATCGGTGGACTCAATTAGAATTTCTATGCTTAACAGAAATTATTAGAAATTCATATTGTGTATGTGTTCCTGTTCCACATAATCTTATTACGCGAAATACACTCGTTCAATATCTCACCATATTAACAGTGCGGATAACACCGTTCCATTCGAAATGGGAATGACATGTATTAGTAATGTTTTAATTGAAAGATTCCAAACTTTAATTGAATTCATTACGAACATCTCTTTTTGCTTATTATCCTTCAACATTATCCTCTCGCATATAACACTTATATACAATGTTTAAGGTGACATAAATAATCACAAAATTTTCATTTGATATTCATAAAGTATTCATAAATATATACACATAAAATAATGAATAAACTCTTTTATTAGATAAATAATAAATATCCTATCACATCTCATGCTTCTAGGACACCATTTCCAACAATCTCTCACTTGTCCAAAAGCAGATGCATCATGTCTCTAATCCCAAATCCTTCTAATTGCCAATCAAATACATTCAGTGGCAATGTCTTCATGAACGGGTCAGCAAGGTTGTTCTCTGACGCGATCTTCAGAACCGCTATATTGCCTCTATCCACAATGTCTGTGTTCTGGTGATTCACACTCTTATGGCTTCTAGGTTCTTTTGAATTAGCCACCGCTCCACTGTTGTTATAGTAAAGGTTAATTGGCTTATCCTTATCTGGAACAACTTCCATATCAATTAAGAACTTCCGTAGCCATGCAGCTTCCTTTGCGGCTTCACAAGCTGCAACATATTCAGGTTCCATGGTAGAGTTAGCAACACACTATTGCTTTACACATCTCCATACCATAGCTCCTCCATTAAAAGTGAATACAGATCCAGATGTCGATCGTCGACTATCTTTATCCGATTGGAAATTAGAATATGTGTATCCGGTAAGAGACATATCTTCTCCAGAATATACCAACATACAGTTTCTCGTTCTCCTAAGATACTTGAGAATACACTTCACTGCAACCCAATGATCTAATCCTGACTTGGACTGGTAGCAACTAACTACTCCCACTGCATAGCAGATATCTGGTCTTGTACACAATGTGGCATACATAAGGCTTCCCACGGCCGATGTATAGGGATAACATTTCATATCTTCTTCCTGCTATGGAGTCTTTGGACATTGTTCCTTAGAAAGATGAGTACCATGCCAAGAAAGCAAATTCCCTTTCTTGGAGTTCTGCATCGAGTACCTGGACAACACTTTGTCTATATACGATGCCTGTGATAATGCCAACAACTTTTTCTTGCAATCTCGAATAATCTTAATCTCAAGAACGTAGCTTGCCTCTCCGAAATCTTTCATTTGGAATTGGTTGGCTAACCACTCCTTTACATCTTTCATCAATCGTACATCATTCCCAGTGAGTAGGATGTCATCGACGCAAAGAACTAAGAAGACCACTTTCTCTTCTTTCTTGTACTTGTAGACACATGGTCTATCAATGTTTTGATCAAATCCATAAGACTTTATAGCCTCATCAAACCTGATGTTCCAAGATCTAGAAGCCTGTTTCAATCCATAAATAGATCTCTGCAGCTTACAGACTTTCTGCTCTTGGCCTTCCTCTATGTAACCCTCTGGCTGATCCATATAAATATTTTTCTCAAGATAGCCATTCAAAAAAGCTGTCTTCACATTCATCTGCCATATCTCATAGCCAAAATATGCTGCAATGGCTGGGAGTATCCGGATGGACTTAAGCATAGCTACCGGTGAGGAAGTTTCCTCATAGTTAACTCCCTCCTTTTGGGTATAACCCTTAGCCACTAACCTTGCTTTATAAGTCTCTACTTTTCCATCCGCTCATCTCTTGCTCTTGAAGATCCACTTGCATCTTATGGGTTTTACCCCTTCGGGTAGATTTACAAGTTGCAGACTGAGTTAGAGTACATAGAGTCCATCTTGAGTTTCATAGCTGCTTGCCATTCTTCCTTAGCAGTGACAATTTACGCTTTTCCGGTATACCGGTTGGGTAACCTGCTTACCTTCCTCCCACTACGACGAGGTGCCACAGGAGTCTGATCAGGAACTGTGGTCTTTTCTCTTGGTGGTCCGACAACGCTTGTTGGCTGTGGTCCGATCTCTTCAGAAAGTAACTCTTCCAAAACTATTTTACTTCTGAGCTTAAAATCAATTATATAGTCATGCTCCAGAAACGTGACATTTGTCGACACAAATATCTTCTGATCTTTGGGACTATAAAAGAAACCTCCATTCATCCCATCAGGATATCCTATGAACGTACACACTTTTGACTTGAGTTCCAACTTCCTAGTCTTTCCTTTCAGTACATGTGTCGGGCACCCCCATATGTGTATGTGTCTGAAATTGGGTTTTCGACTGCACCACTACTCTAAGGGTGTTTTAGGAACAAACTTAGATGGTACTCTATTTAGGATGTAGGGAGCTATTCTTAGGGCATAACCCTAGAATGAAGTAGGCAATGAAGAATAAATCAACATTGATCTTATTATGTTGAGCAAAGTCTGATTTCTCCTTTCGGTTACACCATTTTGCTGTAGTGTATCGGGTGCAGTTAACTGGGATACCACACCTTCTTCAATCAAGAAATCTCAGAACTCTTGGTCTAGGTATTCTCTCCATCGATCTGATCGAAGTGTATTGATTGGTTTACCTAACAATTTTTCAACTTCTGCTCAGAACTCTCTAAACTTTCCAAAAGTTTTAGATTTTCGTTGCATTAGGTAAACATAACCATATCTCTAACAGTCGTCAATACCTTCTAGAAAAGTAATATTCATAATCTCCTCTCACTTGGATGTTCAACGGTCCACTTACATCTGAATGTATTAGCTGAAGGGGTTCTATAGCTCCTTCTCCTTTCGCCGTGAAAGACCTCTTGGTCATTTTACCTTCCAGACAAGATTCACAGACCGGAAGCTTACCAACTTTTAGTTCATGTAAAGGACCATCTTTTTCCAGTTTTTCAATCCTGTTTAGGTTAATATGACCAAGCCTAAGATGCCACATATATGTGTTATTGTCGTGAGAAATCTTTTGCTTTTTATTCTTAGGTTCGGTAACTATGAACAGTTCAGTATTAAGCAGTGAGTTAAGTATTGACTTTATACAATATAAACCATCATCCATATGTCCAGAATAAATATTTAAACCATTTCAAGAAATATGAACAAATTCATTATCAAAATAAACTTTAAATAATTGTTCGAATAACTTAGCTACAAAAATCAAATTTCTACGAATGTCTGGAATAAAATAAACATTGTTCATAACTAAAAATTTATTTTTCCTAAAACGAAGTCTATCTTCTCCCACTACTTTTCCCGAAACTTTTGCGACATTGCCACTTTCATCGTGTAGTCCCCATCGGCTAGCTTGGTGTAAGAACTAAGACTCTGCAAAAAAAACAAACATGATTAGTTACTCCCGAATCAATTATCCAGGCCGAGGTATCATCCTCTGCTAAACATGTTTCAAGAACCAGTAAATCTGATTTACCTTGTTCCTTTTGCTTTTTTAGCTCCTCGAGATACTTGTTGCAGTTTCTCTTCCAGTGCCCTTCGCCATTGCAGTGGAAACACTGTCCCTTGGGTTTCTGGTTGGAGCTTTTGGTCGTCTTAGGTTTCTTGTTCTTTCCCTTCTTCCCTTTGCCTTGGTTCTTGTTCTTTCTTTTGTTTTTATGAGATCCTCTTGCAACAACAACATTTGCTTCTCCTCCCCTACTTTTGTTGGTGGATTCGAAGTTTTGCAGGTCATTGAAGAGTTCAGTAAGGTTAGACCTTTTCTTATTCATAACATAGTTGTTTTATGAACTCATGAAAATTGAGGGATAGGCTTTCCAAGATAATGCCAACTTAGGTGGCTTCATTGATCCTAGCACTATTGAGTTCTGCCTCATGGAGGTGATCAATCATGTTCAAAACATGTGCCTTGACCAAAATAGCTTTCTTCATCTTGTCATTCATGAAAGCCCTGACAACATCTAAACGAGCCTTCTCTCAAGGAGCGCCAAACATGGCTTCTAGAGACTCCATTATCTCATAAGCAGTCTCCATCTCCTCATGCTTCTTGTGAAGCACATCGCTCATGCTGGCCAACATATAGCACTTTGCTTTGTTGTTGGCCTTGATCCAGCGATCATAAGGCTCCCGGGCAGTTTTAGATGCGTTACCGCCGTTCCTTATACTACTCTACTAATGGGCTAAGCTATAGTCTAATCCATTATTCATTGTTAGACTATTGTCTCTTTAATTTACGTTCATGTGCGAGTAAATTTTTTTTCTTTACTTTGGCCATCGGGTTCTTAACATGTGATGTTGATACCCTAATAGCACATCTTGCCATTACTTTAAAGATTCGGTATCATACTAGTTCCCGAAACTTGTCTTAACTTATTACAGTCCGTTGTTCTTTACTAAGACAATGGTTGTAATATCTTCTTCTTAGAACTAAACATACATACTATTATTCTATATTACATTAACTTGCAGCGGAATTTAATTTCTAAGTGAGCGTAGTAAAGACCACTCCCGTGCACCCATGACATTTCCGCCACCCTTGCCTCCGCATGTCCATCAAGCAAACCACTATATGACTGGCTGCTTACCTTTGTCACCTGCACACGAGTAAACTGATGAGCTAACGCTCAGCAAGTATAAACATGCATACATCATAAACTAATAGAAATTACATTAAGAGTTATGATGCAAATATGCTCGTGTGAAACATGCTTTAAACTACGTTCTATCTTTCTGTTCTTACTTTACTGGCTGGTCTAGTCGGAATCTCTACTCTGTGAGATTTCCCTCCCTTGCGGAGGCCGACGACCCGTCAGTCTTTTACTTTACTGGCTCATTACTTACTGTCTGGTCAAGTCAGAATCTCTACTCTTTGAGATTTTCCTCCCTTGCAGAGGCCGACGACCCGTCAGTCTTGTAACTATGCATAACGGTAACCATATGTCGCCCTTCTGAAATCTAGAGCATTAAGCCCTCCAAACATGTATAATCACATGTAATCATATAGACTTAGGAACATAAATAAATTAATAGTTCTAAGTCTAACTACAGCTTACTCGAGTCCAGACAAACATATATGTCTATACTTACCGGTAATCCGCTAGGATACCCGCTTGCTTGAAGTTCTTTCTTGTTGCTTCGGCTCTCGTTCCAAAACCTGTTTCATGGAAATAGGTATCAATTCCCTATTCCAATCACAATTCCTCATACTTAGATTCTTAAATCTAATTTCAAACTCATTTATGGACTTTTTCCCCTTAAGGCCAAATTCTAGCTCAAGAGGCAATTTACACATATTCGTATATCTCGGTTTCTGAATCTTAATCTATTCGTTTTCGAGGTTTAAAACTGTTATCCATTCACTAGAATCAGATGCCTAACTCATTGCTTGCTAACTAGATTTTAGGCAATTTCGGCAGAGTTTCGCCTTAATTTTCCTCGTTTCCCGAGTTTTCAATAACTCGTTTTACTTCCGATTTCGGTACCTGTAGTCCAGATTCGCATTCCTGAACACAAATTGCTACATAAATTGAACAAAAATACATTTCCTCCATTTCTAGGGATTTTCGGATTTTTAGTGCAAATCCAAAAAAAAATTGTTCAATCCTTTCAATACTTGCACATTAAACTCCTATCACAGTCCCCGACAAAACCTCGGTTTCGTTTTTCAGTTTTACGGATTTTTCCCGAGATGAGTTACTATTCACAAAAACGAAAAAGCAAGCAGTTTCTCATGAAAAATCCGAAATCTTACCTTGAAAAGTTGAGATTCTCCGCTAGAATGCCTCGGGTTATGTTTCTACCGGACTGAACGGAGGAAATTTCGGCGAAAACGGATGATTCCTTGATTTTCCCTTGATTTTCTCTCTTTTCTCTCTCTTTTCTCTAGTCTCTCGGCCACCCTTAGGAAAAAGAAGCAATTTTGGCTTCTAATCTCATCCGTAGGCCATTTTAAGTGTAATATGTATATTATATTAATATTTCTAAAAATATCTCACATTATTTTCTAAAATTAAATTAGAGAAATAACTTTAATTCCCATAATTTAATTCTACTAATTCTAATTAAGTTTAACACTTAATTTAAGTGGTTCTGTGTTCCCCACATTTTTCTTGTCGAGACCAGACTTTTCGTTTTTCAAAACGAGTCTCTTTCCGGTACCGATAATTTCACACTCGGTACAGGTTCTATACTGCTTTTCTGGACTGCCGAGCACCCTGGGTCAAATTTCTCATATTCAACCCACTTCTCTTGGGTATCTCAATAGTCAATTTCCTTTTCTGAAATTTTCATTTTAAACAATCCAGAATTGCCCAAAACGCGTACCCTGGCGGTACTCGTTTTTTTCGCAGTTTCCCGCTTTAACTGACTCGGGAAAATTCTGTTTCAGGAACTTTTGTCATTTTCCTTCTAATATTTCTACTCTTTTTCTAACTGGTCATTTGGTCATTTACCAAATATTTCAGTTTTTCATAACTAAAATATACCTGTTAAAATTTCTAACTTTTAACCGATATTTTACTATTCACAACTGATATTTACGAATTTTTTCTGTAAAAATATTCGTATTATAACTTTACACTTTTCGGGTGATTTTACCCCGTATATAAAGTTTCTACATAACACTTTCCTGATTACATCAATATTTCTACTACTTTCTGTTCCGGGAAATAATTACGGTCAAATACCGGACTGTCCGATTTTGACTTAATCTTTTCCCGGTCATTACATTCACCCCTCCTTAAGGAATTTTCGTCCCGAAAATCAGAACAAGTGGGGGTACTTCTGTCTGATCTCTTCTTCTACTTCCCAAGTGGCCTCTGCAACGTTGTGATTTTTCCACTGCACTTTAACCATTGGGATACTACGACTTCTGAGTTTCCTTTCTTCTCTGGCTAGAATTTGGACTGGTTGTTCCTCATACGACAAATCTTCGTGAATCTGAATAGGCTCATGCTGTAACACGTGCGATGGATCCGAGATATACTTCCGGAGCATTGCTACATGAAACACACTGTGCACTGAAGCCAACTCTGGCGGGAGAGCTAGTCGGTAAGCTACCTTTCCTATTCTTTCAATGATCTCAAAAGGCCCTATGTAACGTGGACTCAGCTTACCTTTCTTCCCAAAACGCATCACACCCTTCATTGGTGCGACTTTTAGGAATACAGAGTCCCCTACAGAAAATTCCAAGGGTCTCCGTCGTTTATCTGCATAACTCTTTTGCCGGCTCTGAGCCGTCTCTAATCTTCTACGAATCTTTTGCACTGTCTCTATGGCCTCTTGAATGAATTCCGTCTTGTGAAGCTGCTTTTTCCGAGTGTCATACCAATGAACTGGGGATCTACACTTCCTTCCGTAAAGTGCTTCATACGGGGCCATGCCGATGGAAGCTTGGTAACTATTATTATACGAGAATTCGATCAATCGCAACTTCATACTCCATGCGCCCTTGAAATCCACTGTGCATGCACGAAGCATATCTTCTAGGGTCTGAATGGTCCTCTCTGACTGCCCATCCGTCTGGGGATGGAACGCTGTGCTATAGCGCAATTCTGACCCCATAGCTTCCTGAACACTTCTCCAAAAATTGGAGGTAAATCGGCTGTCTCTGTCCGACACTATACTAACTGGTACTCCATGTAGCTTTACTACCTTAGCCACATATAACTCAGCTAACCTCTCTAAGGAGTAAGTTATCTTGATCGGAATGAAATGCGCTGATTTCGTTAGCCGATCCACGACTACCCAAATGGCATCGTATCCCTCACTGGTTCCCGGAAGTCCGGTCACAAAGTCCATGGCTAAGTGTTCCCACTTCCATTCCGGGATCTCTAGTGGTTGTAAGCTTCCAGCTGGTCTCTGATGTTCTGCTTTGACCTTTTGGCATGTCAAGCAGCGACTAACATAGTCAACTATGTCATTCTTCATTCGCCTCCACCAAAAATGTTGTTTCAAATCTTGATACATTTTGGTGGCGCCTGGGTGTACAGAATATGGCGTGCTGTGCGCTTCCGCGAGTATCTGCTTCTTGATCCCCTCTTGATCCGGTACACAAATTCTTCTTTGGTATAGGAGAAGTCCGTCCTTTGAAAGGCTGAAATTCGACCTTGCATTATCTACTATCTCCTTCCTGTATCCATCCATAATTGGGTCACCTTTCTGAGCTTCTCGTATCTCGGCCTGTAGCACAGGCTGCAGCCTCAGAGAAGCTAACTTACCAGAGATTAATTCGAGGTCTAGGAGATTAATCTCTTGTTGAAGCTGCTTGGGCAACAATTCGGTCTCCACGGGAGTCCGTAGTGCTGGGTTTCTACTCAAAGCGTCTGCTACTCAATTGGCTTTACCTGGATGGTAAAGGATTTCACAATCGTAGTCCTTCACAAGTTCAAGCCATCGTCTTTGTCTCATATTAAGCTCCTTCTGCGTGAAGAAGTACTTTAGGCTCTGATGGTCCGTATAAATTTGGCAGTGAACCCCATATAGGTAATGCCGCCATAACTTGAGCGCAAAAACTACTGCGGCTAACTCAAGATCATGTGTTGGGTAATTTCGCTCGTGATCCTTCAGTTGCCGAGATGCGTAAGCAATGACCTTGCCATTTTGCATCAACACGGCTCCTAGTCCTGTCTTTGAGGCATCACTGTAGATGTCAAATTTTTCTCCCTCTTATGGGATTGTGAGTACTGGAGCACTAATTAATCTTCTTTTGATCTCTCTGAAACTCTGTTCACATCTATCTGTCCATTCATACCTTCTATCTTTTCTGGTTAAGGCAGTGAGAGGAGCTGCAAGATGAGCAAATCCCTCCACAAACCTTCTGTAATACCCTGCCAATCCTAGGAAACTTCGAACTTCCGTAACACTCTTTGGAACTGGCCACTTCTCAACCGCTTCAACTTTTGCTGGATCCACGGTGATTCCTTCCTTGGATACTACATGTCCGAGGAAGTGGACTTTATCTAACCAGAACTCGCACTTAGAAAACTTCGCATATAGCTGATGTTTCTTCAACGTGTATTGTGCGATCCTCAAATGTTCTGCGTGCTCCTGTGGATCTCGTGAGTATATAAGGATGTCATCGATGAAAACAATAACAAACTTATCTAAATACTCTCTAAAGACTCTGTTCATAAGGTCCATAAACGTCGCTGGGGCATTTGTAAGTCCAAACGGCATCACTAAGAATTCGTAGTGTCCATACCGAGTTCTGAATGCCGTTCTGGGAATGTCTTCTTCTCTAATCTTGAGCTGATGATACCCCGATCGAAGGTCTATCTTCGAAAACGTGGTAGCTCCCTTCAACTGGTCGAACAAGTAATCGATTCGTGGCAACGGGTACTTGTTCTTGATGGTGACTTTGTTGAGCTCTCTATAATCTATGCACATCCGAAGCGTGCCATCCTTCTTTTTGACAAAGAGGACAGGAGCTCCCCATGGCGAGAAACTCGGTCTGATGAAACCTTTGTCTAACATCTCTTGGAGTTGAACCCGCAACTCTTTCAGTTCCGCTGGAGCCATCCTGTACGGTGCTTTGGATATTGGTGCGGTGCCAGGGAGAAGCTCTATCTCAAAAGCTATTTCCCGATCTGGAGGAAGTCCAGGTAGTTCCTCTGGAAAAACATCTAGGAACTCCTTGACTATGGGAACGTCTTCTGGTTGATGTGTCCCCTCATGGTTCCTATCCACCACATACGCCAAATATCCAGTGCATCCGCTAGACATCAATCGTCTGGCTTCTAGGGAACTAATAAAACGTATGGGTGTCCCTGATGTGGAACCCATGTACTCAAACACATGTTCTCCTTCTGGCTAAAAAACTACCCTTTTCTTTCTACAGTCTATTGTAGCATTATACTTTCCTAGAAAATCCATTCCTAGGATCACATCATAATCTACTAAGTTCCGAACAACTAGGTCCGCACTTAGTTCTCTTCCTGCTATCTCTACTGGTACGTGACGTAACCAGTGACTAGACAACAACACATCACCTGATGGTAGTGCTGTCTTAAAGGCTTGCCCTATCCTCTCTTGAGGATGTAGTATTAGTTTAACAAATTCTACTGATGCAAATGTATGTGTGGCCCCTGAATCAAATAATGCTCGTGCAGGGACATGGGCAACAGTAAGCTGACCTGTCACTACGTTGGATGTGCCTGCCTCAGCTTCCTCCTTAGTATATGTCATTAAGTGAGCATTGGCCTGTGGAGCAGCTTCTACTCTGTTCTGCTGAGGGGTCGAGAATGCCTTCTGCGCTTGCATGGCATGAAATTGTGGAACGGGTGGCCTTTGTGGAGCCGTTCCAGGAGATCCTGCTTTAAACGGACATTGCCTTGCATAATGCCCTTTCTGTCCACACGTATAGCATACATCTGTGCCGGCTTTACATTCTCCGGAGGGTTGCTTTCCACAAGTCAGGCAGATAGGAACACTAGGACTGGTATACTGGTCCTGCTTCTGTTGGGGGTTTCGCTGATTCCCCTGTCCAGGTTTCGATCCCTGGTCGCTACGGCTTCCTTGGGTTTGTGGATTAGCACCGGGGCTCTGCTTAGTGGGTGCATGTGCCTTTTCTCTCTGTTTCTTCTTGTCTTCCCACATCTTAGCCCTTTCCTCTCTGGATTTGGCAATGTTATGCTCTGCACGTATTGCCCGATTCACTAGATCGGCTACCGTGGTTGGTGGATACTCCCCACTTTCCACAACTGTGGCTATATCTCCACGGAGCATATTAACCATCCTCCTAACCTTCTCTTCCTCTGTTGGAACCAACTGAGGACATAGTCGTGCCAACTGGTCAAATCGTCGGCATGCTTCTACAACTGTCTGGTCGCCCTGCTTAAAATTGTTGAACTCATTCTGTTGAGTCTTCAGGGCTTCCAAGTTGTAATACTTACGGTTAAATTCCCACAGGAATTCATCCCATAACATCTGTCTCACCTTCCTTCTGGCGCACACTGATTCCCACCAATAGCGGGCATCCTTCTTTAACACAAAAGCGGCGCACTGAATCTTCTCCCTGTCAGTGAGTTCCATAAACTCAAACACTGTCTGGATGGATGCTAACCATTCCTCAGCCTCGAGTGGATCTGTTGATCCATCGAACTCTGGAGGTGCCATTCTCTTAAACCTCACATACAATGGTTCCCTTGGGACCATTTCTCGGTACCCCATATCACCCCTTACCGGCTCTTGGGGGAGGGTTGCTCAGGTTGGGCGGCTTGTGCTGGAACCGCCTGCGGAGGGGGTGCTCCTCCAACCTGCTGACCCTGTATCAACTGGGTAAGCAATTCTCGTAACTGTCTGCTTTCCTCAGCCTGGGCTGCTATCTGCCCCCTCAGACCTGCTACTTCTTCAGCTAGGTCTGGTGCTGGAGGATTCTGTTCTGCTTGTGTACTCTCTTGACGTGTACGAACCATGTTGCTGTGTCTATATCACTTAAAGAGCAACATCGTTTGTCTAAGTGCAAAAAGAACTGCTTCTAAAGTTCCTTGACTTGCAATACTTTAAACTATCATTCATTCTCATATCAACTAGCAAAACATACATTCTATATGTTATCCTATTATGCATGCCCCATATCATGCATATCACATCATATACAAATCATCACAAAAGTAAAGGTTTTTAAGCCTTTCATTCAAATCTATCATGTATGTCCCATTCCATACATATCACATCATACATAAAACATCATTAGTCTAAGCTTCTCAATACTATTTACATAACCTTGCATCATATTTAAATAAATAAGACGTTAAGTCCTAACTTAATCCTCAGGATCCTCCTCCGGATCCTCCTCGGGGTCTTCCTCCGAATCCTCCTCGGGATCCGACTGAGGGTTACCACTAGCTTCCTCACCAACGGTCCCAACATAGGTCCATCTTCGTCGAATGGCCATAGGCTCGTCCGCTGCCTCTATCTCGGGTCTCGGTCGTTGTTGAGAGGTAGTGGCTTCCGCGTCATGTCTCCTAATACGGGTATTGGAAAACGGGAAGTCTCGCCTAACCACCGTTGGCCGTGTCCTCTCCTCTAGCAGCTGGTGCTCACAATGCTTCGCCTCGGCGATAAATTGTGTGAGGGTCTGATCCGATCGCGGAACTAGCCGATGCTGGTACTCTTCAGTCAGACCTCTCCATAGGATCTGACACCGCTCATCCTCACTTAGATTAAAAGTTCGATTTGGAGCTAGTACCTCTGTCAAAACTCTCGCTATATAGGCTACAACGGCCTCATCCGATCTCATACTCGCCCTCTCGGCTTGTATGATAAACTCTCGAGCTTGGGTGTAGGTCACGGCTACGCTCACCTGACTCTGTGTCTCTCCACTCTGCTGTGGTGCTGACTCAGATGGCATGACCTGGGGAAGAAACTGATGCTTCAACATGTGGCAAAAATCTTCCCATTGCATCTCTGCTATTTCGTCCTCATCCAAAGCTTGCCAAAAGATTAGGGCATTGCCCTCTAACAGACTTGCTGCGAGTACAATCCATTCCTCTCGAGCTATGTCACAGGCTCGCATCACATACTCGAAACGGTGCAGCCAATCCCTAATTCTAGTGGGATGTGAAAGCCCATCGAAGGAAGGTGGATTACAGGTGTAGAACCTGGCTGCGGCTCGACCTGTAGTCAAAACAACTCTACTTGCTCGGTGTGCAGCCTGGGCCGCCATGGGCGCTAGAGCCCTTAACTCCCGATCCACTGGTGGATGGCTATATCTAGCAGGAGTGGGTACCGACCTTTCTATTTGTCAGAACCGTGACATTAGAAACATTCTTACCCGTCCCCACAACGTATTCTCTTGTGGTGTGGGCGCTAACCGGGATGATGGATATGATCGATCCATTAGTACCTGTTCTGTCTTGCCAAAAGAGATAAGCAATTCTTAGTTTTAGTTCATAAACTAATTTACCTGGACTGCGCAGAAGCATAGGTGCGGGACTTGTCATGGCAGGAGTAGGAACGCCGCTCTGATACCAACTGTGGCGGCCCGCGCCCTCGCGGCGCGGTCGCCGTTCCTTATACTACTCTACTAATGGGCTAAGCTATAGTCTAATCCATTATTCATTGTTAGACTATTGTCTCTTTAATTTACGTTCATGTGCGAGTAAATTTTTTTTTTCTTTACTTTGGCCATCGGGTTCTTAACATGTGATGTTGATACCCTAATAGCACATCTTGACATTACTTTAAAGATTCGGTATCATACTAGTTCCCGAAACTTGTCTTAACTTATTACAATCCGTTGTTCTTTACTAAGACAATGGTTGTAATATCTTCTTCTTAGAACTAAACATACATACTATCATTCTATATTACCTTTATTTGCAGCGGAATTTAATTTCTAAGCGAGCGTAGTAAAGACCACTCCCGTGCACCCATGACATTTCCGCCACCCTTGCCTCCGCATGTACATCAAGCAAACCACTATATGACTGGCTGCTTACCTTTGTTACCTGCACACGAGTAAACTGATGAGCTAACGCTCAGCAAGTATAAACATGCATACATCATAAACTAATAGGAATTACATTAAGAGTTATGATGCAAATATGCTCGTGTGAAACATGCTTTAAACTACTTTCTATCTTTCTGTTCTTACTTTACTGGCTGGTCTAGTCAGAATCTCTACTCTGTGAGATTTCCCTCCCTTGCGGAGGACGACGACCCGTCAGTCTTTTACTTTACTGGCTCATTACTTACTGTCTGGTCAAGTCGGAATCTCTACTCTTTGAGATTTTCCTCCCTTGCGGAGGCCGACGACCCGTCAGTCTTGTAACTATGCATAAGGGTAACCATATGTCGCCCTTCTGAAATCTCGAGCATTAAGCCCTCCAAACATGTATAATCACATGTAATCATGTAGACTTAGGAACATAAATAAATTAATAGTTCTAAGTCTAACTACAGCTTACTCGAGTCCAGACAAACATATATGTCTATACTTACCGGTAATCCGCTAGGATACCCGCTTGCTTGAAGTTCTTTCTTGTTGCTTCGGCTCTCGTGCCAAAACCTGTTTCGTGGAAATAGGTATCAATTCTCTATTCCAATCACAATTCCTCATACTTAGATTCTTAAATCTAATTTCAAACTCATTTATGGACTTTTTCCCCTTAAGGCCAAATTCTAGCTCAAGAGGCAATTTACACATATTCGTGTATCTCAGTTTCTGAATCTTAATCTATTCGTTTCCGAGGTTTAAAACTGTTATCCATTCACTAGGATCAGATGCCTAACTCATTGCTTGCTAACTAGATTTTAGGAAATTTCGGCAGAGTTTCGCCTTAATTTTCCTCGTTTCCCGAGTTTTCAATAACTCGTTTTACTTCTAATTTCGGTACCTGTAGTCCAGATTCACATTCCTGAACACAAATTGCTACATCAATTGAACAAAAATACATTTCCTCCATTTCTAGGGATTTTCGGATTTTTAGTGTAAATCCAAAAAAAATTGTTCAATCCTTTCAATACTTGCACATTAAACTCCTATCGTAGTCCCCGACAAAACCTCGGCTTCGTTTTTCAGTTTTACGGATTTTTCCCGAGATGAGTTACTATTCACAAAAACGAAAAAGCAAGCAGTTTCTCATGAAAAATCCGAAATCTTACCTTGAAAAGTTGAGATTCTCCGCTAGAATGCCTCGGGTTATATTTCCACCGGACTGAACAGAAGAAATTTCGGCAAAAACGGGTGATTTCTTGATTTTCCCTGGATTTTCTCTCTTTTCTCTCTCTTTTCTCTAGTCTCTCTGGGCCACAGTTAGAAGAAGAAGCAAATGTGGCTTCTAATGTAATCCGTAGGCCCTTCTTAAGTGTAATATGAATATTATATTAATATTTCTAAAAATATCTTAATATTACTTTCTAAAATTAAATTAGAGAAATAACTTTAATTCCCATAATTTAATTCTACTAATTCTAATTAAGTTTAACACTTAATTTAAGTGGTTCTGTGTTCCCCACATTTTTCTTGTCGAGACCAAACTTTCCGTTTTTCAAAACGAGTCTTTTTCCGGTACCGATAATTTCACACCCGGTACAGGTTCTATACTGCTTTTCTGGACTGCCGAGCACCCTGGGTCAAATTTTTCGTATTCAACCCACTTCTCTTGGGTATCTCAATAGTCAATTTCTTTTTCTGAAATTTTCATTTAAACAATCCAGAATTGCCCAAAACGCGTACCCTCGCGGTACTCGTTTTTTTCGCAGTTTCCCGCTTTAACTGACTCGGGAAAATTCTGTTTCAGGAACTTTTACCATTTTCCTTACTTCTAATATTTCTACTCTTTTTCTAACTGGTCATTTTGTCATTTACCAAATATTTCAGTTTTTCATAACTAAAATATACCTGTTAAAATTTCTAACTTTTAACCGATATTTCACTATTCACAACTGATATTTACGAATTTTCTCTGTAACAATATTCGTATTATAACTTTACACTTTTCGGGTGATTTTACCCCGTATATAAAGTTTCTACATAACACTTCCCTGATTACATCAATATTTCTACTACTTTCTGTTCCGGGAAATAATTACGGTCAAATACCGGACTGTCCGATTTTGACTTAATATTTTCC
>JACAGA010000003.1:4674241-4804549 GCA_029231665.1 Morus indica | reverse complement strand
AAATATTAAGTCAAATTCAGACAGTCCGGTATTTGACCGTAATTATTCCCGGAATAGAAAGTAGTAGAAATATTGATGTAATCAGGAAAGTGTTATGTAGAGACTTTATATACGGGGTAAAATCACCCGAAAAGTGTAAAGTCATAATACGAATATTTTTACAGAGAAAATTCGTAAATATCAGTTGTGAATAGTGAAATATCGGTTAAAAGTTAGAAATTTTAACAGGTATATTTTAGTTATGAAAAACTGAAATATTTGGTAAATGACCGAATGACCAGTTAGAAAAACAGTAGAAATATTAGAAGTAAGGAAAATGGCAAAAGTTCCTGAAACAGAATTTTCCCGAGTCAGTTAAAGCGGGAAACTGCAAAAAAAACGAGTACCGCGAGGGTACGCATTTTGGGCAATTCTGGATCGTTTAAAATGAGAATTTCAGAAAAAGAAATTGACTATTGAGATACCCAAGAGAAGTGGGTTGAATATGAGAAATTTGACCCAAGGTGCTCGGCAGTCCAGAAAAGCAGTATAGAACCTGTACCGGGTGTGAAATTATCGGTACCGGAAAGAGACTCGTTTTGAAAAACGGAAAGTTTGGTCTCGACAAGAAAAATGTGGGGAACATGGAACCACTTAAATTAAGTGTTAAACTTAATTAGAATTAGTAGAATTAAATTGTGGGAATTAAAGTTATTTCTCTAATTTAATTCTAGAAAGTAATGTGAGATATTTTAGAAATATTAATATAATATACCTATTACACTTAAAATGGCCTACGGATGACATTAGAAGCCAAAATTGCTTCTTTCTCTAAGTGTGGCCGAGAGATAGAGAAAAGAAAGAGAAAAGAGAGAAAATCAAGGGAAAATCAAGGAATCACCCGTTTTTGCCGAAATTTCTTCCGTTCAGTCCGGTAGAAACATAACCCGAGGCGTTCTAGTAGAGAATCTTAACTTTTCAAGGTAAGATTTTAGATTTTTCATGAGAAACTGCTTGCTTTTTCGTTTTTATGAATAGTAACTCATCTCGGGAAAAATCCGTAAAACTGAAAAACGAAACCGAGGTTTTGTCGGGGACTACGATAGGAGTTTAATGTGCAAGTATTGAAAGGATTGAACAATTTTTTTTGGATTAACACTAAAAAAATCCGGAATACCCTAGAAATGGAGAAAAAGTGTTGTTGTTCATTTTATGTTGAAAATTGTGTTCAGGAATGTGAATCTACAGGTACCGAAATCAGAAGTAAAACGAGTTATTGAAAACTCGGGAAACTAGAAAAAACAAGGCGAAACTCTGCCGAAATTTCCTAAAATCTAGTTAGTAAGCAATGAGTTAGTAATCCGATTCTAGAGAATGGATAACAGTTTTAAAGCTCGGAAATGAATAGATTAAGATTCAGAAACCGAGATACACAAATATGTGTAAATTACCTCTTGAGCTATAATTCGGCCTAGAGGGGTTAAGTTCGAAAATGAGTTGAAATTGGATTTAGGAATCCAAGTATGAGAAATTTTGATGCTTGAAATAGGTGGTTAATACCTATTTCCATGAAACAGGTTTTGGCCCGAGAGCCGAAGCAACGAGAAAGAACTTCCAACAAGCGGGAATCCTAGCGGATTAACGGTAAGTATAGACATATATGTTTGTCTGGACTCGAGTAAGCTGCAGTTAGACTTAGAACTATGAATTTACTTATGTTCCTAAGTCTATGTGATTACATGTGATTATACGTGTTTGGAGGGCTTAATGCTCTAGATTTCAGAAGGGCGACATATGGTAACCCTTATGCATAGTTAAAAGACTGACGGGTCGTCGGCCTCCGCAAGGGAGGAAAATCTCAAAGAGTAGAGATTCCGATTTGACCAGACAGTAAGTAATGAGCCAGTAAAGTAAAAGACTGACGGGTCGTCGGCCTCCGCAAGGGAGGGAAATCTCACAGAGTAGAGATTCCGACTAGACCAGCCAGTAAAGTAAGAACAGAAAGATAGAAAGTAGTTTAAAGCATGTTCCACACGAGCATATTTGCATCATAACTCTTAATGTAATTTCTATTGGTTTATGATGTATGCATGTTTATACTTGCTGAGCGTTAGCTCATCAGTTTACTCGTGTGCAGGTAACAAAGGTAAGCAGCCAGTCATATAGTGGTTTGCTTGATGGACATGCGGAGGCAAGGGTGGCAAAAATGTTATGGGTGCACGGGAGTGGTCTCCACTACGCTCGCTTAGAAAACAATTTTCCGCTGCAGATTAATGTAATGTAGAATACTAGTATGTATGTTTAGTTCTAAGAAGAAGATATTACAACCATTGTTTTAGTAAAGAACAACGGACTGTAATAAATTATGACAAGTTTTCAGAAACTAGTTTGATATCCGAATCTTTAAAGTAATAGCAAGATATGTTATTAGTGTAACAACATAACATGTTAAGAACCCGATGGTTAAAGTAAAGAAAAAAAAAATTTACCCGCACATGAACGTAAATTAATAGACAATAGTCTAACAACGAATAATGGATTAGACTATAACTTAGCCTAATAATAGTAGTATAAGGAACGGCGACCGCGCCGCGAGGGCGCGGGACGCCACAGTTGGTATCAGAGCGGCGTTCCTACTCCTGCCATGACAAGTCCTGCACCTATGCTTCTGCGCAGTCCAGGTAAATTAGTTTATGAACTAAAACTGAGAATTGTTTATTTCTTTTGGCAAGACATAACAGGTACTAATGGATCGATCATATTCATCATCCTGATTAGCGCCCACACCACAAGAGAATACGTTGTAGGGACGGGTAAGAATGTTTCTAATGTCACGGTTCTGACAAACAGAAAGGTCGGTACCCACTCGTGCTAGATATAGCCATCCACCAGTGGATTGGGAGTTAAGGGCTCTAGAGCCCATGGCAGCTGAAGCTGCACACCGAGCAAGGAAAGTTATTTTGACTACAGGTCGAGCCGTAGCTAGGTTCTACACCTGTAATCCACCTTCCTTTGATGGGCTTTCACATCCCACTAGAATTAGGGATTGGCTGCACCGTGTCGAGTATGTGATGCGAGCCTGTGACATAGCTCGAGAGGAGTGGATTGTACTCGCAACAAGTCTGTTAGAGGGCAATGCCCTAATCTTTTGGCAAGCTTTGGATGAGGACGAAATAGCAGAGATGCAATGGGAAGACTTTTGCCACATGTTGAAGCATCAGTTTCTTCCCTAAGTCATGCCATCAGAGAC
The DNA here is from genome assembly GCA_029231665.1 of Morus indica. Lineage (NCBI taxonomy): Eukaryota > Viridiplantae > Streptophyta > Magnoliopsida > Rosales > Moraceae > Morus > Morus indica. The sequence continues at coordinate 4,801,320 of JACAGA010000003.1, read as the reverse complement.
GGCACCACAGCAGAGTGGAGAGACACAGAGTCAGGTGAGTGTAGCCGTGACCTACACCCAAGCTCGAGAGATTATCATACAAGCCGAGAGGGCGAGTATGAGATCGGATGAGGCCGTTGTAGCCTATATAGCGAGAGTTTTGACAGAGGTACTAGCTCCGAATCAAATTTTAATCTAAGTGAGGATGAGCGGTGTCAGATCCTATGGAGAGGTCTGACGGAAGAGTACCAACGTCGGCTAGTTCCACGATCGGATCAGACCCTCACACAATTTATCGCCGAGGCGAAGCATTGTGAGCGCCAGCTGTTAGAGGAGAGGACACGGCCAGCGGCGGTTAGGCGAGACTTCCCGTTTTCCAATACTCGTATCAGGAGACATGATGCGGAAGCCACTACTTCTTGACAACGACTGAGACCCGAGATAGAGGCAGTGGACGAGCCGATGGCCGTTCGGCGAAGATGGACCTACGTTGGGACCGTTGGTGAGGAAGCTAGTGGTAACCCTCAGTCAGATCCCGAGGAGGATTCGGAGGAAGACCCCGAGGAGGATCCTGAGGAACACGTAGATGATGAGGATTAAGTTAGGACTTAGCGTCTTATTTATTTAAATATGATGCAAGGTTATGTAAATAGTTTTGAGAAACTTAGACTAATGATATTTTATGTATGATGTGATATGTATGGAATGGGACATACATAATAGATTTGAATGAAAGGCTTAAAAACCTTTAATTTTGTGATGATTTGTATATGATGTGATATGCATGATATGGGGCATGCATAATAGGAGAACATATAGAATGTATGTTTTGCTAATTTATATGAGAATGAATGATAGTTTAAAGTATTGCAAGTCAAGGAACTTCTAGAAGCAGTTCTTCTTGCACTGAGACAAACGATGTTGCTCTTTAAGTGATATAGACACATCAACATCGTTCGTACACGTCAAAAGAGAACACAAGCAGAACAGAATCCTCCAGCACCAGACCTAGCTGAAGAAGTAGCAGGTCTGAGGGGGCAAATAGCAGCCCAGGCTGAGGAAAGCAGGCAATTATGAGAATTGCTTACCCAGTTGATACAGGGTCAGCAGGTTGGAAGAGCACCCCCTCCGCAGGCGGTTCTAGCACAAGCCGCCCAACCTGAGCAACCCGCAGAGAGGGTTGAACCCCAAGAGCCAGTAAAGGGTGAGATGGGGTACCGAGAAATGGTCCCAAGGGAACCATTGTATGTAAGGTTTAAGAGAATGGTACCTCCAGAGTTCGATGGATCAATAGATCCACTCGAGGCTGAGGAATGGTTAGCATCCATTCAGACAGTGTTTGAGTTTATGGAACTCACTGACAAAGAGAAGATTCAGTGCCCCGCTTTTGTATTAAAGAAAGATGCCCGCTATTGGTGGGAATCAGTGTGCGCCAGAAGGAATGTGAGACAGATGTTGTGGGATGAATTCCTATGGAAATTTAACCGTAAGTATTACAACTTAGAAGCCCTGAAGACTCAACAGAATGAGTTCAACAATTTTAAGCAGGGCGACCAGACAGTTGTAGAAGCATGCCGACGATTTGCCCAGTTGGCACGACTATGTCCTCAGTTGGTTCCAACAGAGGAAGAGAAGGTTAGGAGGATGGTTAATATGCTCCGTGGAGATATAGCCACCGTTGTGGAAAGTGGGGAGTATCCACCAACCACGGTAGCCGATCTAGTGAATCGGCCAATACGTGCGGAGCATAACATTGCAAAATCTAGAGAGGATAGGGCAAGCCTTTAAGACAGCACTACCATCAGGTGGTGTGTTGTTGTCTAGTCACTGGTTACGTCACGTACCAGTAGAGATAGCAGGAAGAGAACTAAGTGCGGACCTAGTTGTTCTGAACTTAGTAGATTATGATGTGATCCTAGGAATGGCTTTTCTAGGAAAGTATAATGCTACAATAGACTGTAGAAAGAAAAGGGTAGTTTTTCAGCCAGAAGGAGAACAGGTGTTTGAGTACATGGGTTCCACATCAGGGACACCCATACGTTTTATGAGTTCCCTAGAAGCCAGACGATTGATGTCTAGCGGATGCACTGGATATTTGGAGTATGTGGTGGATAGGAACCAAGAGGGGATACATCAACCAGAAGACGTCCCCATAGTCAAGGAGTTCCTAGACGTTTTTCCAGAGGAACTACCCGGACTTCCTCCAGATCGGGAAATAGCTTTTGAGATAGAGCTTCTCCCTGGCACCACACCAATATCCAAAGCACCGTACAGGATGGCTCCAGCGGAACTGAAAGAGTTGCGGGTTCAACTCCAAGAGATGTTAGACAAAGGCTTCATCAGACCGAGTTTCTCGCCATGGGGAGCTCCTGTCCTCTTTGTCCAAAAGAAGGATGGCACGCTTCGGATGTGCATAGATTATAGAGAGCTCAACAAAGTCACCATCAAGAACAAGTACCCGTTGCCACGAATCGATGACTTGTTCGACCAGTTGAAGGGAGCTACCAAGTTTTCGAAGATAGACCTTCGATCGGGGTATCATCAGCTCAAGATTAGAGAAGAAGACATTCCCAGAACGGCATTCAGAACTCGGTATGGACACTACGAATTCTTAGTGATGCCGTTTGGACTTACAAATGCCCCAGCTGCATTTATGGACCTTATGAACAGAGTCTTCAGAGAGTATTTAGATAAGTTTGTTATTGTTTTCATCGATGACATCCTTATATACTCACGAGATCCATAGGAGCACGCAGAACATTTGAGGATCGCACTACACACGTTGAAGAAACATCAGCTATATGCGAAGTTTTCTAAGTGCGAGTTCTGGTTAGATAAAGTCCACTTCCTCGGACATGTAGTATCCAAGGAAGGAATCACCGTGGATCCAGCAAAGGTTGAAGCGGTTGAGAAGTGGCAAGTTCCAAAGAGTGTTACGGAAATTCGATGTTTTCTAGGATTGGCAGGGTATTACAGAAGGTTTGTGGAGGGATTTGCTCGTCTTGCAGCTCCTCTCACTGCCTTAACCAGAAAAGATAGAAGGTATGAATGGATAGATAGATGTGAACAGAGTTTCAGAGAGATCAAAAGAAGATTAATTAGTGCTCCAGTACTCACGATCCCAAAAGAGGGAGAAAAATTTGACATCTACAGTGATGCCTCAAAGACAGGACTAGGAGCCGTGTTGATGCAAAATGACAAGGTCATTGCTTACGCATCTCGGCAACTGAAGGATCACGAGCGTAATTACCCAACGCATGATCTTGAGTTAGCCGCAGTAGTTTTTGCGCTCAAGTTATGGCGGCATTACCTATATGGGGTTCAATGCAAAATTTATACGGACCATCAGAGCCTAAAGTACTTCTTCATGCAGAAGGAGCTTAATATGAGACAAAGACGATGGCTTGAACTTGTGAAGGACTATGATTGTGAAATCTTTTACCATCCAGGTAAAGCCAATCGTGTAGCAGACGCTTTGAGCAGAAACCCAGCACTACGGACTCCAGTGGAGACCGAATTGTTGCCCAAGCCGCTTCAACAAGAGATTAATCTCCTAGACCTCGAATTAATCTTTGGTAAGTTAGCTTCTCTGAGGCTGCAACCTGTGCTACAAGATGAGATACGAGAAGCTCAGAAAGGTGATCCAATTATGGATGGATACAGGAAGGAGAGAGTAGATAATGCAAGGTCTAATTTCAGCCTTTCAAAGGACGGAATTCTCCTATACCAAAGAAGAATTTGTGTACCGGATCAAGAGGGGATCAAGAAGCAGATACTAGTGGAAGCGCACAGCACGCCATATTCCGTACACCCAGGTGCCACCAAAATGTATCAAGATTTGAAACAAAATTTTTGGTGGAGGCGAATGAAGAATGACATAGTTGACTATGTTAGTCGCTGCTTGACATGCCAAAAGGTCAAAGCAGAACATCAGAGACCAGCTGGAAGCTTACAGCCACTAGAGATCCCGTAATGGAAGTGGGAACACTTAGCCATGGACTTTGTGACTCAGTGAAGGATACGATGCCATTTGGGTAGTCGTGGATCGGCTAACGAAATCAGCGCATTTCATTCCGATCAAGATAACTTACTCCTTAGAGAGGTTAGCTGAGTTATACGTGGCTAAGGTAGTAAAGCTACATGGAGTACCATTTAGTATAGTGTCGGACAGAGACAGCCGATTTACCTCCAATTTTTGGAGAAGTGTTTAGGAAGCGATGGGGTCAGAATTGCGCTATAGCACAGCGTTCCATCCCCAGACGGATGGGCAGTCAGAGAGGACCATTCAGACCCTAGAAGATATGCTTCGTGCATGCACAGTGGATTTCAAGGGCGCATGGAGTATGAAGTTTCCATTGATCGAATTCTCGTATAATAATAGTTACCAAGCTTCCATCGGCATGGCCCCGTATGAAGCACTTTACGGAAGGAAGTGTAGATCCCCAGTTCATTGGTATGACACTCAGGAAAAGCAGCTTCACAAGACGGAATTCATTCAAGAGGCCATTGAGACAGTGCAAAAGATCCGTAGAAGATTAGAGACGGCTCAGAGCCGGCAAAAGAGTTATGCAGATAAACGACGGAGACCCTTGGAATTTTCTGTCGGGGACTCTGTATTCCTAAAAGTCGCACCAATGAAGGGTGTGATGCGTTTTGGGAAGAAAGGTAAGCTGAGTCCACGTTACATAGGGCCTTTTGAGATCATTGAAAGAATAGGAAAGTTAGCTTACCGACTAGCTCTACCGCCAGAGTTGGCTTCAGTGCACAGTGTGTTTCATGTAGCAATGCTCCGGAAGTATATCTCGGATCCATCGCACGTGTTACAACATGAGCCTATTCAGATTCACGAAGATTTGTCCTATGAGGAACAACCAGTCCAAATTCTAGCCAGAGAAGAAAGGAAACTCAGAAGTCGTAGTATCCCAATGGTTAAAGTGCAGTGGAAAAATCACAATGTTGCAGAAGCCACTTGGGAAGTAGAACAAGAGATCAGACAGAAGTACCCCCAGTTGTTCTGATTTTCGGGACGAAAATTCCTTAAGGAGGGTGAATGTAATGACTGGGAAAATATTAAGTCAAATTCGGACAGGCCGGTATTTGACCGTAATTATTCCCGGAATAGAAAGTAGTAGAAATATTGATGTAATCAGGAAAGTGTTATGTAGAAACTTTATATACGGGGTAAAATCACCCGAAAAGTGTAAAGTTATAATATGAATATTGTTATAGAGAAAATTCGTAAATATCAGTTGTGAATAGTGAAATATCGGTTAAAAGTTAGAAATTTTAACAGGTACATTTTAGTTATGAAAAACTGAAATATTTGGTAAATGACCAAATGACCAGTTAGAAAAAGAGTAGAAATATTAGAAGTAAGGAAAATGACAAAAGTTCCTGAAATAGAATTTTCCCGAGTCAGTTAAAGCGGGAAACTGCAAAAAAAACGAGTACCGCGAGGGTACGCATTTTGGGCGATTCTGGATCGTTTAAAATGAGAATTTCAGAAAAAGAAATTGACTATTGAGATACCCAAGAGAAGTGGGTTGAATATGAGAAATTTGACCCAGGGTGCTCGGCAGTCCAGAAAACAGTATAGAACCTGTACCGGGTGTGAAATTATCGGTACCGGAAAGAGACTCGTTTTGAAAAACGGAAAGTTTGGTCTCGACAAGAAAAATGTGAGGAACACGGAACCACTTAAATTAAGTGTGAAACTTAATTAGAATTAGTCAAATTAAATTATAGAAATTAAAGTTATTTCTCTAATTTAATTCTAGAAAGTAATGTGAGATATTTTAGAAATATTAATATAATATACCTATTACACTTAAAATGGCCTACGGATGACATTAGAAGCCAAAATTGCTTCTTTCTCTAAGTGTGGCCGAGAGATAGAGAAAAGAAAGAGAAAAGAGAGAAAATCAAGGGAAAATCAAGGAATCACCCATTTTCACCGAAATTTCTTCCGTTCTGTCCGGTAGAAACATAACCCGAGGCGTTCTAGTGGAGAATCTCAACTTTTCAAGGTAAGATTTCGGATTTTTCATGAGAAACTGCTTGCTTTTTCGTTTTTATGAATAGTAACTCATCTCGGAAAAAATCCGTAAAACTGAAAAACGAAACCGAGGTTTTGTCGGGGACTACGATAGGAGTTTAATGTGCAAGTATTGAAAGGATTGAACAATTTTTTTTGCATTAACACTAAAAAAATCCGGAATACCCTAGAAATGGAGAAAAAGTGTTGTTGTTCATTTTATGTTGAAAATTGTGTTCAGGAATGTGAATCTGGACTACAGGTACCGAAATCGGAAGTAAAACGAGTTATTGAAAACTCGGGAAACTAGAAAAAACAAGCCGAAACTGCCAAAATTTCTAAAAACCTAGTTAGTAAGCATGGAATTAAGAATTCGATTCTCGAGAATGAGTAACAGTTTTAAAGCTCGGAATTGAATAGATTAAGATTCAGAAACCGAGATACACGAATAGGTGTAATTTGCCTCTTGAGCTAGAATTCGGCCTAGAGGGGTTAAGTTCAAAAATGAGTTGAAATTGGATTTAGGAATCCAAGTATGAGAAATTTTGATGCTTGAAATAGGTGGTTAATACCTATTTCCATGAAACAGGTTTTGGCACGAGAGCCGAAGCAACGAGAAAGAACTTCTAGCAAGCGGGAATCCTAGAGGATTAACGGTAAGTATAAACATATATGTTTGTCTGGACTCGAGTAAGCTGCAGTTAGACTTAGAACTATTAATTTACTTATGTTCCTAAGTCTATGTGATTACATGTGATTATACATGTTTGGAGGGCTTAATGCTCTAGATTTCAGAAGGGCGACATATGGTTACACTTATGCATAGTTAAAAGACTGACGGGTCGTCGGCCTCCGCAAGGGAGGAAAATCTCAAAGAGTAGAGATTCCGACTTGACCAGACAGTAAGTAATGAGCCAGTAAAGAAAAAGACTGACGGGTCGTCGGCCTCCGCAAGGGAGGGAAATCTCACAGAGTAGAGATTCTGACTAGACCAGCCAGTAAAGTAAGAACAGAAAGATAGAAAGTAGTTTAAAGCATGTTCCACACGAGCATATTTGCATCATAACTCTTAATGTAATTTCTATTAGTTTATGATGTATGCATGTTTATACTTGCTGAGCGTTAGCTTATCAGTTTACTCGTGTGCAGGTAACAAAGGTAAGCAGCCAGCCATATAGTGGTTTGCTTGATGGACAGGCGGAGGCAAGGATGGCGGAAATGTCATGGGTACACGGGAGTGGTCTCTTCTACGCTCGCTTAGAAATTAAATTCCGCTGCAAAGTAATGTAATATAGAATACTAGTATGTATGTTCAGTTCTAAGAAGAAGATATTACAACCATTGTCTTAGTAAAGAACAACGGACTGTAATAAATTATGACAAGTTTTCGGAAACTAGTTTGATATCCGAATCTTTAAAGTGATAGCAAGATATGTTATTAGTGTAACAACATAACATGTTAAGAACCCGATGGGTAAAGTAAAGAAAAAAAAATTTACCCGCACATGAACGTAAATTAAATAGACAATAGTCTAACAACGAATAATGGATTAGACTATAACTTAGCCTAATAATAGTAGTATAAGGAACGGCGACCGCGCCGCGAGGGCGCGGGACCCACACATTCCTCTACTAGGACAAATTTATAGTCATCGCAGACTAATAGTACATTCATGTTACTTTTCCACTTAGCGTAGTTATCACTATCCAGTTTTTCAGTCACAAGTAGTGTGATTATAGGATTCGATATATTGCTGAAAATAAATAGAATATTTATCTAATCAATTTATGTGCATGAATATCAAGGCATGTGAATTTTGACACAATTAAATATGATGCATGATGCACATGAAAAATACATAAATCATGTTTTAATTTTTAGGTGCCAGCGATAATCTAATTTTTCACAAATAAAGTGTATCTTTGGGTAGTCAAGTTATATGTAAATTAGAGCGAGACTCTTCTCAGTTAATAAATATAGTCAGAATATCTCATATCTTCATATTTTTTAACTACCGTTATTTTTTGGTCAAAATATGACCAACAAATTTGATTATATTTTATGAATGTAACCCACCGTTTTAGATCCCATAGACTTAACTCCGGATTGCTACCTTTGAGTAGTCAATTCAGAAATACATCCTGAGATCTTATCTCTAGGAAGCCAACCTTGTTATTGATCCGGCAAGAATACTCATTTGGGAGGGCAATTCAATGTCGCCGCAAAGTCCCTCTCCGGATCTCACGGTGTAGCACTAACGGTGGAGACCAGTGGGTCGTATTGTCACACAACCCTCTCCCACTCATTATTTTACAAATATGTATTTTATTTTGAAAATCATCTCATGTTTTTCAAAACCCGATAAATAAACAATTTATTTTTCAGATATGTAAAATTCTAAACTTTAACTCTTAAATTCAATTTAACATTAACATTATTTTGCAAATCAATTTTACAACTTAAATCAATTTAATCATATTAAATCAATTTTAGCACATGGTTCTTATTTTATTTTATTTTTCTAAAACTCTTTTATAATAAATAAAATAAATAATAATAAATACACGTGTATGCATGACATGTTATAAAACATATGAGTAGGCACAACATATCTATATGGCATGTTATATGCATGGACATATAATATATAATTATCAACACAAAATATAAATATATGCAATCGGCTATTGAGATGGATTTGATTGGGTCCCATGGAAAATATAAGTTACAACCAAATCCAATAAATAAATAATTACAATAATTATTTTCTTTCGTTACATCAACGGATCTTCGATTATTAAATTCTTCATTCTTTAGCTTTGTTCTTCATTTCAGATTCCACCTTCTTCGGGGCTCAAAACTCTTTCGGGTCCTTCAGCACGCAGAACGACGGTTTCAGAAACTCTCGGGCTAGATCGAGTCTATTGGCCATCTGAGGCTCGCGCGCGTGCATGGCTTTCTGGGTGCGCACGCGGGGTTGTTTGTGTGTGCGCGCTGGCTCGCGCGCGCGGCTTACCTGGGAGCGCGCTGAAAGGGCTATCCAGGCGGTTTTGGGCAATTTTCTGGTTGGGTGTCCGGGGCTGCATGGGGTGATTCTCCAGGCTTCTTTTAACTCAAAATCAAAACCCTAGTATACCCAAACCCTAGAATTACAATAATTCTAATCCCGAATAAAATTGTAAATAATTTAATTTGAACGAATTTAATGCGATTCATGGAACCATATGATTAACGACCAAATCCATCATCCATACATTTATCAACATGAATTAAAAATAAACATCTATAAATACAAGCGCCTACCCATCACATACATACTTAATTAAATATCACATATTTAATATCTTAACTTTGATTATAAAATAATCGGAGCATAAATTAATGTCGTCCATAGAAGGCTCTGATACCAATTGTTAGTTTCCGAATCGAATTTAGATGCAGAAGCGTGAGAATAGTGGATCAAGTATAACAAAAATTTTCATAAAACCTTTTAGGTACTCCATAGATTATATTAATTTATGCACGAATAAATTAATCACATTAATTCATTTATTAAGAACTCAATTACAAATAATATCTGGCGGCCGATTAGGATGACAACTTGAGTTCTTTGACCTTGAACAATCCTTGCTCTAAAGCCTTGTGCTTAGAAAACCAATGTCTTCCACATCAATTTCTAGAATCCCCGAAGACGTGTGTGTGGGCACACCTGAGACAAAACGCATTAGAATAAACACTCAAATTTCCACAAACACCAACGCAAGCATGATGTGAAATTTTTTAAAGAAAAATATTTTCCCTCTCACTCCATGGAGAATTTCGGCCACCCTTTAAAAATTAGGTCAAAAATTATGTCCACAATTTTCTATCATTCTCTTATTTATAGTGTAGAAGTCAAACTTCTATAAGGAATCCAATCTCTATCTCCAATATAAAGCTTGTAAATTATCTCCTATTTCAATTTGAAGCAAAAGTCTCCTACTCCTTATCCTCAAGATGGCCAGCCATGCATGGGGATCCTCATCCCTTTGTGGTGCCAATTTCAGAGATGAAAGGAAGATAAAATGATCATTCATCCTGCAGTCCAATTTTTAATTCAAATTCAAATTTAAGTCAAACTTAAATTAATTTGAATTCTAAATTGACCAACTTATCAAATAAGTTTAAAGGGATAAATTTAAATAATGTTCACAATTCAAATTCAAATTTGAATAATCACATTATTTAAATAATAATTAATTCTCAATTAATTATTTTTGAGTGTTTAATTTTAGAATTTCATAATTCTAAATTTTCCATTTTGCCCTTTGTGTCCGGTAGAATTACAAGGACGCGGGGACTAATGGACCTACAATCCTGAGCTCTAATAAAATTAATAATTAATTAACCATTTTAATTAATTAATTAATTCTATTAATTCTATAGTTACTTGACTATAAACTTGGAATTGCACTCTCGAAAGTATAGACGTAAATTACTTTAAAACTGTGAAGTGTCAATTTGATATAGTCACTGTATATAGATCAATCCTCCATAAATAATTCATAATTAGGTTAGGTAGAATCCGTTAACCTCTCTAATTATATCTTCATGATTGAATACCATTGATTCTCTAATGGATAGTGATTCATAAAACACATTCATGAACCAGAGTGCTCTTACTAATCCAAGTATCGAATCAACACTCAAGAGAATTATTTATCTGCTTCTTTCTCAAGAAGGAATGGATTCTATCTCGTATAATTACATTCCCGGCTACCTATTTCATCATGTCTCCAAAATAGAAGGAATAAGATTCAGGGTCTCAGAATCCGTACCGAGTAAATCAAAAGACACAAATCCATAAATAGGAGTTTGTTAAGAACTCAGGATTAAGATCATTCTATATATGACCATCAGTGGACTCAATTAGAATTTCTATACTTAACGAAAATTATTAGAAATTCATATTGTGTATGTGTCCCTATTCCACATATTCTTATTATGTGAAATACACTCATTCAATATCTGACCATATTAATAGTGCGTATAACACCGTTCCATTCAAAACGGTAATGACATGTATTAGTTATGTTTTAATTTAAAGATTCCAAACTTTAATTGAATTCATTACGAACATATCTTTTTGATTATTATCCTTAAACCTTATCCTCTCGCATATAACACTTATATACAATGTTTAGGATTACATAAATAATCACGAAATTTTCATTTGATGTTTGTTGGGGCTCTTTTGGTGAGGGCTTGTTGACGTGGAAGGTGCGAAACTTGTGGCCTCGTTTGGTTCCTTATGACTATGCCTTTACCAACTGACGTGGTCAGAGAGCTGCTAAGGGTACCTCCTGGCGTCGACGGTGGTCGGGATGATAAGATTGGCTCCGGTTGAGGTAGACAGAACCCGGATGTCCCCGAGGAGGATAGTATCTGAGAGTGACACCCATTGTGGCTTCAGCTCTGTGACGTTGAGAAATTTCTGATGGGGATCTCCCAGTGAACGTGTAGTGTGGGAGAGGAACGTGACCAGTTTATGGAGGAGGTATCTAAGTGGGTAACGGAGTTATATTTCTCTATTTGTGAACAAAATGATCCTGACGGACGTAGTGTGTGAAGGGAGCAAAAACAGTCAATCTCGAGGTGTTCGGTTGTGGTTCAAGGTTTTTAGTTTTCGAGAGCTTTTGTTAGCATTTCCAATGGGAAGAACGCCTAGAAACCTATTTTAGAGGGACTCCGTTGGAAGTTATGGAGAATATAATTCTCCGTCAGTCGCTCTGATAGAAACCAGAAATCCAGAGGAAATAGAACAGAGTACTTTGATCTACTCTTCTCCCTCATTTCCCGTGTATTGTTGTTCTCGTGAGGGGTTTGGGCAACGGTATTTATAGGCCAGGCTCATGGTAAAAAAAGGGAGGGAAGTTTTCCCACCAGTCATTTTTGGATGATGGCTGAAATCCCCATCGGTAAGACATTTCCAGTGGGATTTAGGGACAAATTTTGATGATCCCAGAAGAATGTTTACCCTAGAAGGGAATTCAATAGGTCACTGGGCAACTAGACATGGCTTCATGGCCATTTTGGGTGAGGTCAGGGAGTGGCAGCCAGACGTGGCTTCGTGACCATTTTGGGAGAGGTCAGGAAGTGTTAGCCAGACGTGGCTTCGTGATAATTTGGGGTGAGGTCAGGGAGTGGTAGCGGGATGGACAGAGATTCCCGTCTCTCATTTATATGTATTCTAGCCTTTCACGGTTTTTTGAGGAATGGACTGCCTTGACCCCCTGGGAAGGTAGAAATTGAACGAAAAAAAGGAAAAGAAAGACGTGGAGAAATGTTGCTTTGTGTTTCAGTGTGAGGTAATGGGCTAATAGGTTTTTCCTGGACTGTCTATAATAGGCTTTACTCTATCTAATTTCCTCCATACCCATATTATCATAATTCCCTCATAGACCCAGGACCACCCCAAGTGGGCCAAGGATCTAATTGGGCCGGATAAAATAGGTCTAATCACATTCCTTGACCTGCCAAACCATGGCCCACATAGAAGTCCCCAAACATGGCTTGGGTCCACGTACCATACCTGAACTTGCATTTATTTGATTTGGGCCGGGCCGACATCTTGTAAAATTTTGGGTATCAACATTAGCCTCCTTGATTGTATGGGCCATGCAGCATAGCGAGATAGGCCATGCAATCAATCCTTGAGCCTGTCAACTCGTTCAATTTGTTAGTGTTTGAAAGAACCTATAATCACTTGAATAATTGCATCATTGTTACACCGAGTTCTTTTCAAACATTCTTGTTTCCTCATTATTATTATTTTGTTTGACTAATACCCTTTAATATCCTTCTCACTTCCCGCCAATCCCTTGAGTACCCTTTTTTTTCTTTCTTTTTTCTTTTTTTGTTGTTTTAACCTTCCTTCAGCTTCCCCATTTATTTTGTTTCTTTATCTATTCTTTAGTCCATACGCCAGAAACCTCATAAAGCAAAAGAGCCTTCCCTTCACTGCCTCCTCTTATTGTCTTATTCTCCTCTCTAAGCCAAAATCTCTTCTATTCCCTCTCACTGCCAGCCGAAAATCCCAACCCACATTGTCATTCATCACTAAGGTGATATAAGAAAAGAGAGGAGAAAGGACAAAACCTCTTTTCAAGGCTTAGTCATCCACCGGGAGGATCGTCGCCACCGTCGTCGCTCCGCTTGCGGAGGGAGGTTACCGCTGTTGGAAATGTGTCCATAAAGTGGGATGTAATTTGTTATTTATGAAATGACAAATGTAAGACATTATTATTGTGCTGATTTTATAAAATAAGATAAAGTTATGTTTTGACACATACTCAAGAGTGTTAGTAATATTGCTTAGTCCATAGACTGTTACCAACGAAAGAAGAGTCAGGGGAACCCTGCCGGACAAACTCTTCTGATACAGTTTAAAATAGATATTCGCAGTCTTAGGATTGATTGGGCAATCGAATCCGATTATGACTGTTAGATCGAACCATGTGATGCTGGTCTCGGGGCATGGGAGTTGGACTCTGTGGTTGATCTAGACATGGTCGCAACATGTTGAACAGACCATGTGACTGATTAGGTTAGAGTAAAAACCGTTTACACAACTCTAAACCTAATCATCACAACTTAAGTATATTTGTATAATTATCTTAATCCTGAAGTGAATGCATAGCTCAACTTAGTATCTCATGATCTTTGAATAAATAAACCAGGCCTGGTATTCAATGATGATATTCATTGATTAAGACATCGTGACATGTACGAGACATCTTACGAACGTTTGTCTTTCTTATTCACAGTCATATAAAGGGGTTGAGGAAATAATGATTGGAATGGTAAAACGGTAATATTATATACCATTCTGATCACTGATATTTACGAAGGATAATAATGCATTTACACTATGGACCGTGTGATAAATTGTATCAACACCAAAAGAAAATTAGCGCACATGAATCGAGAGATTATTCGGCATCGAACTTTTAGTGGAGTTGTATGATGTCGGAATTAAATATGTCGATAACTTATAGAGATGAGTTAGTCGAATATTGTAATTCCATAGCTTTGTTCATGTGGGTCCATTCGGTCTCAAGGCTAGCTCTAATAAATGGGAAAAATAGAAACTGATAATTATGTTTAAATTCATTGTGTTATTTTTCATTTATTCGATAATTGAAAAATAAAAGGAATGAGTTTTGAATTTCGAAATTAATAGAGATTAATTTAAAATTCAAAATAAAATTTAAACATGATTTTATTTGGCAACTAAGGAAAGAGAAAGGTGATATATTATTTTGGGAAAAATTCGGAAATCCCTTGCCATAAGGGGATTTCGAATTTTGCTCCAAAAGGGGAAGGAAAATTCGGAAATCCCTAGCCATGTAGGGATTTTCGGATTTCAATCCTAGGGTTAAGGAGAAATTCGAAAATCCCATCTAGGGTTTGAGTTTATGAATTTTCTCCTATATAAGGATATTATTGAAAACCCTAGAAAAGAGTTTTTTGTTTAGAAAAGAAAAAGAGATCACACTTTTCCTAAGGGTGGCCGGATTTTGTAGAGACAAAATAGAAGGAAATAGTTTCCTTAGTTTTTGAAAAGAGCCCACTCTCTCATCCTAAAAATCGTAGAGGCATAGCCTTGAATCAACGAGTGGTTTTTGGTGTGATCGTGGCAATAAACAACGATCTTGTTTCACGGCAATTCTCCATCTTGGAACGTGAGATAGTGAGACACGATCCTTGCGGTCATTTAATTCAATCGTCACAAAGGTATGTGTGATATTCTAATCCTTTGTCTATAAACATATATCATGCATGCATCTCTCGTTGTGGTTTACGTTTAATTTTGAATTAAATGGATATGATAAAATTTTTTGAAATTCCGCCTACAATATTGTTGTTGTTCAAATGATTTTCCATATATAAATCACAATAAGATCCTACAATTGCTATCAGAGCCTAGGGCTTTTGATCATGCATGATTTATGTTTATGCGATTGAATGTATGATATGTGTTGATATTGGCATCTTGCATGCATATATGATGAATTCAAAATTGTTTTGATTGTATATGTGATTGGATCCCGATCGATTGGCTCTAGGTTTTTAATTACACCATGTTGGTGGTTTATGTTTTTTCTATAGAAAATAATGTAAGCCATTAAAGGGCATAGGAAATTTTGTAATTTAAATTTCCGGAAAATATTTTTTTTTTGTCGCCGCCGCCGTCGCCGTCGCATGCCGCCGCACGACTCCCACCCTCCGCCACATGCCCAGCCGCCAGACCCTTCCCTGGGTTTTGGCTGTGCGGCAGACTAGGGTTTCGGAAACCCTAGTATGTGCTAGGGTTTCCTGAAACCCTAGCGGGCCTGCAGGCCCTGCCGCTGGCCTTGCCCAGGCAAGGGCCGCGGCCCCTAGCGAGCCGCGCAGGGTTTTCTGAAACCCTGGCGGGCCATGGGCCCGGCCGCAGGCCCTGCCTAGGCAGGGGCCATAGGGCCGGTCGCAGGCCCTGCCCAGGCAGGGGCCACAGGCCCTGCCCAAGAAAGGGCCACAGGCTCGGCCGCTGGCCTTGCCCAGGCAAGGGCCGCGGCCCATGCAGAGTGAGCAAGGCCTGCCTGGCCTGGCAGCCCATGCTGCACCAGGCAGGGCCTGGCCCAGCCGAGGAGAAGGTGGGCCCAGGATTGTCCCGGGCCCAGCCCAAATAAAAAAAAAAAAAATTTCTATTTTCACTTTTCAGGGATCGAGAGAAGAGAAAATTGAGAAGATGCCAACAAGACAAGATGAAGAAAATTATTGTAATTATTTTCATTTGTTTTTATGGGTTGTAATTAGAAATGAGCCATAGAGAGGTTAAATTGTAAATGTATGATTTATTATTTAATCTCGCATCATTATAACATGCCATATATGATATAGAGATGCCAATATCAAATTGCCATGCAAGCATGTTCATGCATCATTGTAGTTTAATATTATAAATTGTTATAATAATAAATGCAATGGGTAAATTTTATAAAGAGTTATAAAATGCAACAAATTTATAAGGGTTATAATTTTGTTGAATTATTAATTGGACTTATTTTTAAAACAAAATCCATTTTTCAAAAGCTAAGTGGGAGGGTCGTTTGCGTTGAAACGTTCCCAAGGTCTCCGACTTTAGCCTGATCGTGACATGTGGATAGGTTAAGAACCACCTTAGTGGTCCTCACTTCAATGGGAGAAACCCATGAAACATGTCGCTAAGGAGTCATCAGGTTGCTTATAGAAGATAAGACTCAAAAAGGAAGTGGTGAGGCGAGACCATCCCTAGATGGATCGTTAGTTCATAACAACCTCTAGATTCGATTAGTCGGTTAAACACTTAGACTAAAGATCATTGTAATCTCCCATAGGAGCTAGGCAATGGATCTAAGGTGACCAAAATAAATGGTGATTGGTTGCACTAGATGTAGAGACATCTTGAGAAGTGGACCAAACGAGAGGAGTCTCGATGCGATAGGAGGCTTCACGGACGCCACCCCTAGGTGGGACGTGTTGCCGTTTATGATCGTAACACCATAGATGAAACATTTTTTTAAGGATTTTATTTATGTTTTTAGTATTTGCATTCATGCATCATACTTCTCTTAAATATAAGAAAAATACCAACACCACTTTATTTTATTTTTCAGCAATTATGTCTTTATCCCCGATCGCGCAAATTCTTAGTACAAACAAATTAGTGGGTGAAAACTACGTTGACTGGAAACGTAACCTCGATATCGTATTGACGGTAGACAAGCACAAGCACGTGCTCACCACCCCCTGTCCTCTTGAGCCGAATGATGATTTGACTCAAGAAGAGCGAGACGCATACACTGCTTGGATGCGTTCCGATGAGATTGCTAGGTGCTATATCTTAGCATCAATTAGCAATGTGTTGCAACAGCAACATCGGAACATGCTGACGGCTGCAGATATGATCTACAGCATCTCTGAAATGTTCGGAAGCCAGGGCCGTCAAACCAAGCAAGCTGCGGTGCGTAACTTCATGAACTGCCGGATGAAATCCGGCACTCCTGTTCGGGACCATATGCTATTGATCATAAGTCACCTGAATGAGATGGAGCTCATGGGAGCTGAAATAGATTGAGAGACTCAGGTGGATATGATCCTAGAGACTCTCCCGGAGATGTTTGACAACTTCAAACTCAACTGCTCGATGAATAAGTTGAGCTATTCACTCCCAGAACTCATGATGGAGCTTCGAACTGCGGAAACTCTACTGCTTAAAGGCAAAAAGGAGAATGGAAAGGCAAACCTTGCTGAAGCGAAGCCTTCCACCTCTGGTGCCAAGAAACAGAAGAAAGCCCGCAGTAACAAGAAGAAGCCGGCTGGAAAAGGCAAGAACACTGCAAAGGTGGACAAAAGTACTGACAAATGTCACCATTGCGGAATGTCTGGCCACTGGAAACGCAACTGTCCTACATACCTCAAGGAGGTCAAAGCTAAAGGTACATTGCTTGTTACCGAAGCCTGTTTTGTGGCTGACGCTACTTTTTCTTGGATTGTAGACTCTGGAGCCACTAATCATGTTTGTTGTTCTCTGCAGGGGTTCAGGGAAAACAAAAGGCTTAGCAAGGACGAGTTCAACTTCCGCTGGGAGAATGGAGCATCAGTATCAGCAACAGCCGTTGGAAGCATTAAATTAATTTTTGAGAACAGTTTTATTGTTTTGAACAATGTTTATTATGTCCCGGTTTTTGGGAAAAACCTTATTTCTGTGGCTCGTTTGATTTAGCAAGGATATTCTTTGGATTTTAATAATGATGTTATTCAGATTCTAAAGAATGGCTTCATGATTACTTCTACAGTCATGATAAACAATCTGTTCTACATCAAACCAAATGTTCCAACGATTTGTGATACTGAATTGAATGATGATTCAATAAGAGAAAGTAAGAGATTGAGGTTAGACCCAATTGATCAAACCTACAAATGGCATCTATGTCTTGGACATATTAGCCTTGACAGGATTAAAAGGTTGGTAAGAGACGGTCCCTTACAAACTTTAAGTGTAGGCTCACTACCTACATGTGAATCCTGCATAGAAGGAAAAATGACCAAGAGACCCTTTTCAGCAAAGGGCAATAGAGCTAATGAATGCCTAGAACTCATACATAGTGATGTATGTGGGTCATTCAATATCCAAGCAAGAGGAGGATATGAATATTTCATAACCTTCACTGATGACTATTCTCGTTTTGGTCATATTTATCTAATGCGTCAAAAGTCTGAAACCTTTGAAAAGTTCAAAGAATTCAAGGCCTTGGTTGAAAAGCAATTAGATAAACAGATCACAACACTACGATCTGATCGTGGTGGTGAATACTTGCTGGGAGAGTTCGAAGACTTTCTTAAGGAAGAAGGTATATTTTCTCAACTGACCGCGCCAGGTACTCCTCAGCAGAATGGCGTGTCTGAGAGAAGGAATCGAACTCTATTAGACATGGTTAGATCAATGATGATTACTCATCTCTTCCAGATTCCTTTTGGGGATATGCCTTGGAAACAGCGGCATACATTCTGAACCAAGTTCCATCTAAAGCAGTACCTGGAACTCCATATGAAAGATGGAGTGGCAAGAAGTCATCTCTTGGCCACACCAGAATATGGGGTTGTCCGGCACATGTGCTTAGAAAGAAGACTGGTAAGCTAACTAGTCATTCAGAACTATGTCTGTTTGTAGGATATCCTAAAGGAACAAAAGGCTATATCTTCTATAGTCCTACTGATCAGAAAACATTCGTCAGCACGAATGCTCGTTTTCTAGAAGAGGATTTTATAAAGAATATGAAGCCTAGAAGCAAGCTTGTACTTGAGGAATTGACTGGTGAAAATGTTCATGCAACATGTCCGCAGTCTATTCCTGAACCGACAACAAATGAACCACAACAAGAACTAACACCAGTGGAGCCTCGACGTAGTGGGAGGGGTGTGAGACAACCTGATAGGTACATGTCTTATGGAGATGCATTGACTGCAGTCTCAGATTTAGACATCGATGAACCTATTTCCTACTTGCAGGCCATGGAAAGTTCTGAAGCAAACCTATGGCATGAAGCCATGGACGCCGAAATACAATCGATGTATAAAACTGGCGTATGGACTCTAGTAGATCCTCCTGAAGGGGTAAAACCCGTAGGGTGTAAATGGATTTACAAGAAGAAGAGGGGTCCGGATGGGAATGTAGAGACATTCAAAGCAAGGCTGGTAGCCAAGGGCTACACCCAGAAAGAAGGCATCGACTATGAGGATACCTTCTCTCCGGTAGCCATGCTTAAATCCATCCGAATTCTTCGATCCATTGCTGCTGCTTTAGATTATGAAATCTGGCAGATGGATGTAAAGACAGCTTTTCTGAATGGCAATCTGGATGAGCGCATTTACATGGCACAACCAGATGGATTCAGTGAAAAGGGTCTAGAAGAAAAGGTTTGCGAATTGCAGAAGTCTATTTATGGACTGAAGCAGGCATCCAGATCATGGAATATCAGATTCGATGAGACTGTTAAAACTTATGGTTTTGTTCAGTCAATGGATGAGCCTTGTGTGTATAAGCGGATACAAGAAGGCAAAGTGGTTTTCTTAGTCTTATATGTAGATGACATACTACTCATTGGGAATGAGGTAGGAAGACTAACTGAGGTTAAGCTCTGGCTCGCAAAGCAGTTTGACATGAAGGATCTAGGAGAAGCTGCCTATGTTTTGGGAATTCAGATCTTTCGAGATCGGAAGAACAAACAATTGGCACTGTCTCAAGCATCCTACATCGATAAGGTAAGGGACCGATTCGCTATGCAAAACTCCAAAAAGGGTTATCTACCCTTCAGACATGGAGTATCCCTCTCAAAGGAGCAGTCTCCCAAGACTCCTCAAGAAGAGGAAGACATGAGCCGAGTTCCTTACGCTTCAGCCGTAGGAAGCCTCATGTATGCGATGCTTTGCACCAGACCTGATATATGCTACGCAGTAGGCGTGGTGAGTAGATTCCAGGCAAACCCTGGACCCGAGCACTGGGTTGCTGTAAAGCATATCCTCAAGTATCTTAGGAGAACGAGGAACTATATGCTTGTATATTCAGGTACTGACCTGACTATGACGGGATATAACGACTCCGATTTCCAATCGGATAAGGATTCCAGGAAATCCACTTCAGGATCAGTGTTTGTCCTGAATGGAGGT
Organism: Morus indica; assembly: GCA_029231665.1. NCBI lineage: Eukaryota > Viridiplantae > Streptophyta > Magnoliopsida > Rosales > Moraceae > Morus > Morus indica. The sequence continues at coordinate 4,781,077 of JACAGA010000003.1, read as the reverse complement.
TCGGTGGTATGGAGGAGTATCAAGCAGACTTGCATAGCTGACTCCACCATGGAGGCCGAATATGTGGCAGCTTGTGAAGCTGCGAAAGAGGCTGTATGGCTTAAGAAGTTCCTTGTTTCACTGGAAATTGTTCCGGAAGCTGATAGGCCCATGGTACTGTATTGCGATAACAGTGGGGCTGTAGCAAACTCTAAGGCGCCTAGAAGCCACAAAAGGTCCAAGCACATAGAGCGGAAATACCACCTCATCCGTGAGATTGTACAAAGAGGCGATGTTGAAGTAACAAAGATATCAACACATGACAACTTGGCCGATCCGTTTACAAAGGCTTTATCTGGTAAAGTCTTCGATACGCATCTAGAAGGTTTGGGCATGCGAGATTGTACACACCTACTTTAAGTCCAAGTGGGAGTTTGTTGGAAATGTGTCCATAAAGTGGGATGTAATTTGTTATTTGTGAAATGACAAATGTCAGACATTATTATTTTTTGCTGATTTTATAAAATAAAATAAAGTTATGTTTTGACACATACTCAAGAGTGTTAGTGATATTGCTTAGTCCATAGACTGTTACCAACGAAAGAAGAGTCAGGGGAACCCTGCCGGACACACTCTTCTGATACAGTTTAAAATAGATATTCGCAGTCTTAGGATTGATTGGGCAATTGAATCCGATTATGACTGTTAGATCGAACCATGTGATGCTGGTCTCGGGCATGGGAGTTGGACTCTGTGGTTGATCTAGACATGCTCGCAACATGTTGAATAGACCACGTGACTGATTAGGTTAGAGTAAAAACCGTTTACACAACTCTAAACCTAATCATCACAATTTAAGTATATTTGTATAATTATCTTAATCCTGAAGTGAATGCATAGCTCAACTTAGTATCTCATGATCTTTGATTCGCCAATGAGATTAGTTCACAGTTATTGAACGACATCTCGGTCATTGGGATCATGACAAGATTAAGTTGGAGTTATGTGATTCACAGATATGGAATTCGTAAAAATAATATCACCTCATGCTTTATTGACGGGTGTGTGAATAAATAAACCAGGCCTGGTATTCAATGATGATATTCATTGATTAAGACATCGTGACATGTATGAGACATCTTACGAACGTTTGTCTTTCTTATTCACAGTCATATAAAGGAGTTGAGGAAATAATGATTAGAATGGTAAAACGGTAATATTATATACCATTCTGATCACTGATATTTACGAAGGATAATAATGCATTTACACTATGGACCGTGTGATAAATTGTATCAACACCAAAAGAAAATTAGCGCACATGAATCGAGAGATTATTCGGGATCGAACTTTTAGTGGTGTTGTACGATGTCGGAATTAAATATGTCGATAACTTATAGAGATGAGTTAGTCGAATATTGTAATTCCATAGCTTTGTTCATGTGGGTCCATTCGGTCTCAAGGCTAGCTCTAATAAATGGGAAAAACAGAAACTGATAATTATGTTTAAATTCATTGTGTTATTTTTCATTTATTCGATAATTGAAAAATAAAAGGAATGAGTTTTGAATTTCGAAATTAATGGAGATTACTTTAAAATTCAAAATGAAATTTAAACATGATTTTATTTGGCAACTAAAGGAAAGAGAAAAGTGATATATTATTTTGGGAAAATTCGGAAATCCCTTGCCATAAGGGGATTTCGAATTTTGCTCCAAAAAGGGGAAGGAAAATTCGGAAATCCCTAGCCATGTAGGGATTTTCGGATTTCAATCCTAGGGTTAAGGAGAAATTCGAAAATCCCATCTAGGGTTTGAGTTTTTGAATTTTCTCCTATATAAGGATATTATTGAAAACCCTAGGAGAGAGTTCTTTTGAGAAAAGAAAAAGAGATCACACTTTTCCTAAGGGTGGCCGGATTTTGTAGAGACAAAATAGAAGGAAATAGTTTCCTTAGTTTTTGAAAAGAGCCCACTCTCTCATCCAAAATATCGTAGAGTCATAGCCTTGAATCAACGAGTGGTTTTTGGTGTGATCGTGGCAATAAACAACGATCTTGTTTCACGGCAATTCTCCAGCTTGGAACGTGAGATAGTGAGACAAGATCCTTGCGGTCATTTAATTCAATCGTCACAAAGGTATGTGTGATATTCTAATCCTTTGTCTATAAACAGATATCATGCATGCATCTCTCGTTGTGGTTTACGTTTAATTTTGAATTAAATGGATATGATAAAATTTTTTGAAATTCCGCCTACAATATTGTTGTTGTTCAAATGATTTTTCATATATAAATCACAATAAGATCCTACAACCGCTGCCGTCGTCGTTCCGCTTGTGGAGGGGAGTTACCGCTGCCATTCCGCGCCACCCCATTGCCAATCTTCACAGGATTCAGGTAAGCCCCCATCGCTCCCCTGTTCTAGGACTTAGAGAAAAAGAACAAAACAAAAACATCTTACCCATTATTGATTTGCTACTGCTTTGTGGTCATTATTCCCCGCTGCTGTTCTGTTCATAGAGAGGAATTGCCGCTACTGTTCCATGCCATACCATTGCTAACTCCTAGGATTCGGGTAAGTTCCATTGCCCCGCTATGGGGCTTAGAAATCCCTATTTTTCCCTTTCTTTCTTCCTTGGTTTGGAGATTTTTTTATGGCAATTGCTCTCCTGCCATTGTTCTGCCCCCTTTTTTTTTGCTTGTGTTGTCATTGTTGTTGGAGAGGAGACTTTGGCGAAGAACCAGAACGAGATCATAAAAAAAATGAGCTACTTGCTTCATTAGTGTAGAACCAAACCAGTTTTCTTCTTTTGACATACTTGGCTTTGCTAAAATTTGCCCTTCGAAAAGTGCTTGCCTTGAGATTTGTAGCCTATTTGCACATGCTCCATACCCATTCGTCTCCATCATTGCTGTTGAATTTCTTTTTTTTTTGTTTGGTGGGCATTGCGACATCATTGGATGTCTCTCTGAACTGACGCTCTCACATTTGCTCTATTTTGTGTCTCTTTTTTTGATGCTTGTCCACTGTATTTTTCCCCATTACTTTTATACTTGAGTGTGTGATTTGTGCTTGTGTCTGATTGTTGGAGCCGTGAGGCCGTGGTGACTCCGCGGCCGTGCAATACTTGCTCATTCTGTTGCTTTGAGCATTTTGTTGTGGCTATTTAGTGGTATGACTATCATTTTCCTTTTTTCTTGCATTGATACCTATCATGATAGCTTGAGTATTATTATTATGGTCCCTTCAAAATCGCGAATCCTAACCTTCCTTCCAATTTCCCCCTGTGTGCCCTGGCGTCATCTTGCCACTGCGGGCAGAGGATGTGCCCTCAGTATTACACCGGCTTTGTTTGGCTTATGTTTTCTTTTCTTTTGTTGCCGTGTCCCAGAATTGATTCCCTTGCCACCGTTCCCTCTTTTTTTAGGTTCTTAAATGGCGACCCGTGCTTCATCGCAGCCGGGATCGGTTTAAACGCCGTTCCTTCTGGACGCTGCTTTCATAATCAGTGATCGTCTCCATGAGGTGGCACACGAGCTAGAAGTTGCTGGAACGCTTATTAATGATGGGCTTTCCCCTAAGGAAGGAGAGAGAATCTCCCCTGATTCGGTCAATTGGGTATGCCTTCATAGAGGCGATTTTCTGCCGGCCCCGCTCATGTTTCTTTACCCTACTCAAGTCTCATCGGGTTGGATGGATTGGGTGTGTGACGAACTCAAGGATGGTGACCTTCGAGATAGGCTTGCCGCGTCGGTGTGCTCCCGTTTCTCATAGCCTCAATGAACCTTCACCTTTTCCGGGACGTAATTGGCTTACGTCATGTGGTATGGAGACGGAGCAAGTCCTCCCATTCTTTTATTGTTGGCCTAAGGAAATTTTCCGTAACCCTTGTGGACGTACATTGCATATTCCAGTTGCTGATTTGGGGCGACACCGAGATTCCCACCTCTGCCCCTAAGGACCTAGATGATAGGTTAATGCTAGGGGATTCGGAGAAGGCTCTAAAAAAGTGTAGGCGTAGCAACTCCTGACCCAACCCGGCAAGTTGGACACGCTTCTTCCACGGCTCAGTGGAGGGTGGCCGACGTATCCGTAGTGAGGGTTACCGTTGGTTCTGCAGGTCAGAGGCCATGAATGCCCTTTTTCTCAGCAGATTTCTGTTACCGTGCCCTTCTCCAGACATCATATCAGGCCATCTCTTTCCTATGGCGATTGCCATCATCCGGGGGGAGAGACTTCCTCTTGCACCGCTATTCCTTGGCCAACTCTACAGGCAGTTGGACTTGCTTTCTGAAGACGAGGTCACCGGCGCCAGGTGCTGCGGTATTGAGACGTGGCTATTAACTAATTTACTGTAGGTCTTTCTGTGGGAAAATTTCAGAGGGTATGCTTCGGAATCGCTTTCACTAGACTTTACAAAGAGGTGGTTTTGGGAATTTGGCCTTGCTGAAGTTCCAGTTTCGCTGTGCTGCTACTGGTTTATGAAGAAACCAGTCAAGGGACGTTTTATTTTGGATTTTTTAGATGACAGGAGCAGTTATGAGTATGTTCCTTATGCTGATGTTGATAGGCTCTATGCATCTCTCTTGTTTTGCGCCCCGGGTAGCGTGAGCTCCTATAATGAAGTATTGACAATGGACGCTGAAGGCAACCACGATCCCTGCCTGCTTGATTTTGTCTTCTCTACTGTACCCTGCCACCTTCCCAATTTCGTCAATGGCAACTTAGGGTACGTGTCTTACCAGCCCCACCAAGTCCGTCACTAGTTTGGTATTGACCAAACTATTCCCAGGGCTGCTACGGAGAACCTGCCTCTTGGCGCTCAGAGCTTTCTAGTTAGCAGGGAGCTTTCTCTGTTTGGAGATGGCTGTTTGATTTTACCGGGCGCGCAGTACTTAGCAGCCCATTCCGTGTCTTTTTCTGAGTACTGGCTCCTTGTCATATATCGGCTTCTTACCGCAGCAGACAGTGGCCCCCGTCCATGATCACGCCCTCTTTCGAGGCTGGACGTCATGCCTGAATGGCTCAGACCTTACACTCACGCCTGCGTTAGGACATACGATATCAGGAACATAGCCCCTATTGGATTGTTGTTGATGGGAAGAAGACCCAACTGGTTAGGGAGTTTCCTCCTAGACTGAACCAGTGGATGGGGATACATGGTGCCCTACTATCGCGCTGGCCTTTCCCTGGCCGACTAGCGCCCGATCAGGTCTCACTACTAAGGGCCCTGCTATTGCGGCCTCCTTTTCGAGTCGTAAGAGTTCCCGCATTGCTTCAAGGGCCGGGTCTCAGGACATCGGTTTCGGGGTGGCAGATGATGCCCTTAGGCTAGATGATACCGGTGCCTCCTCTTCTGGTCAGACCTCTTCTCCTGAATGTGTGGCCGTACGGGTACGTTCTTGTTTGCATTTTTTATATCTTTCCTTATTTGTTTTTCCCTTTCTTTTTTTTTTTTTTTTTTTGCGAACATTCACATGAATGTACTCTCGCTTGTCTATTTTGGCTTGGAGGAAGCCTTTAAACGTTCTTTTTCTTTTCCTTTTTCAGGCTTCTCACGACTATGAGGGGGTTAGAGACATCCCTGCTAGCCCTTCTCTCAGGGAGGGGCTCCTTGGCGGCTAGGTAAGCCTCTTTATGTTCGTCCCACCTCCCCCACTCCCTTTTTTTTGTTGATAAGTATGAGACTCTTGTTGCAACCCCAGGGTGGAACAAATAACAAGCATCCCTCTCCCCCCACCGTTACTCCCCTTACAGCAGGGATGTCTTCCACTGAGGTAATTCATTCCTCCTTTGCTTTCTGGACATAGGCCGCCATTAGTCTCGTAGAGGCGACCCCTCCAAATTTATGCTACAACCTTAGGATTACGAAGGGAACGGGGAAATTGTCACTCGAGTGGTTCCCCTCCTTCTTTATTATTACCGTGGACCCCCAGCCCAAACCATAAGTATGTAATTTGTAAGATTGCTAGTGGAATAACCACCGCCATCCCGATGTAAGCCACAAGCCATACTCCATGGTGTACATTCTTCGCGTGACTCCTCTCGAAGTACCGAAGTAAATCCATAGGTCCCAGGGTGCACCCCTAATCAGAATATCCCTAATCAGAATCTCATTGAGTTGTCCCATGTTTTCTCGGGTCCCATTGTCCCTTTTTAGACATAGTTATCTGAACCATAAGGTTGTCGGTGAGATAACTACTACTATCCCGATGTGAACCGTACGCCATGTCCCATAGGGTGTGCTTTTTGCATAATTCCTCTCGAAGTACTGGAGTAAACCCATAAATCCCGAAGCACACCCCTAGTCAAAATCCCATTGAATTGTCCCATGTTTTCCCGGGTTCTTTTTCCCCTTTTTCTTTTGAGTCATGACCATCCGACACAAACCATAAGCAAACAAGTCACAATTATTATTATTACTATTTGTTCTTCTTACCTTAGATTTTGACACTGGCTCCTATTCTCTTTTTACAAGTGGGCTGTCGAGGCGAGGTGAGCCCTTTGGCTACATCAGGTGCATGCTCTGACTTCTACTGGCCTACTGCAGACGAGGGCGCCCCGTCTGGAGCGTGTTCCTTGTCCCCTCGTACCATTCCCGAGGGGAGTTTTGTTTTGCCTTACCTCCCCTGTGGTGACAACGGCTCTTGCGGCGTAAATACTTGGGCAGAAGATCACGTAGCAAGACTTCTGAATGATCCCCTGCCAGCCTCGACCGGTAACTCCATTAGCGGGGATGGCAAATTTTCCTTACGGTCGGAGTCTGATCTGAACACATTTTTGAGGTCATTTGGTACTGTGGAGGTGGTTGCTGAGCCCATGGGAATGGTGCCAGGGTCCTCATCTGCGCTGGCAGCCTTCAAAGGGGTTCAAGTACCCTCGGAGGTAGTCCCCTTCCTATAAACTACCTTTGCTCATACCCCAAATTTCGTGCCCCTGAACTGCCTGTCTCAATTCGTTAAACCGGGCTTGTTATCTGGCTTGGGTTTCGTGCTGTTGGAACTCCATCATGTCTCTCTTGATGAGATTGACATTACATCATTACTGTCATGGAGGGATGTGTGTCGAGAAGCTGAAAAGCTTGGCTGCCAAGTCTCTGCCTTATTGACACGGATTCAGAAGATTGCTTGCGTTTTGTTTGAGCAGCATTGCAAGTTTGCTAGAACGACATCCAAATAGCGGAATTGGAAGGCAAGCTAATTGCCTTGAGAAAGCAAAGGGCCGATTCCTAGAGATGTCAAACGTGCCGTGCCGGGGCGGCACGGCACGCTTGACCCCAGGCCCGTCACGGGCCTGGGCCGTGCCAGGCACGGCCCTGCACAGTGCAGGGCCGTACCTGGGCCGGGCCTGAGAAGAAAAACTCAGGCCCAGCCCTGGCCCTGGCCCTGGTCCATGAGGGCCAGGGCCGTGCCTGGGCCCAGGCCCTTCAAGGGCCGTGCCTGGGCCCAGGCCCTTGAAGGGCCGGCGCTCAAGGGCCTGGGCCCCTTCAAGGGCCGTGCCTGGGCCCAGGCCCTTCAAGGGCCGTGCCTGGGCCCAGGCCCTTGAAGGGCCGGCGCTCAAGGGCCTGGGCCCTGGCCCTTGAAGGGCCGGCCCTTGTATTTTTTTTTTAAAAAAAAGTTATTCAAAAAAATATATATCATATGCCCCAAAAGATGTGATTTTATTGAATTGACGTAATAGGAGTACACATAAATGACTGCCTCGTTAAAAACCTTGCTAAGTAAAACCCGTGGGGAGATCGGGACAAAACCTCAGCGAAGGAAAAAAGAGTGCAGTAGCTAGGAATAGTAAATTACAAATCTAAGTGCTTCCAGAAGATTCTGTTATTTCTAAGTTAGAAAAATATTCTTGCATCGAATCATCTGTGTATTGTTGTTTTCGTCTTCTGGCATCTTCCCAGTCTTTAACGCACATTAGTCCCTCTAAGATGTCTGGATGCATTCTGCTTCTCTTCTCGTCAAGAATTCGGTTGCTTGCGCTAAAAGCTTGCTCTGATGCTACCGTTGATACTGGAGTTGTCAGAATGTCACGAGCTATTATGGACAGTGTTGGAAAACGATTTGTCTTGCTCTTCCACCATTGTAAGATGTCTAGTTTGTCGTCATCGATTACAAAATTTGCTTCAAAATACTTGACTAGTTCCGTAGACGCTTGTGTTGAGGACGATCCTGCCATTTTCTCTTTCTTCTTCAAGAAACTCCACGACGATCCTTTAGGCCCCGAACTGGTAGTTGATAACGAAGTTCCCTGTTCTTTTTGACCTGTGCTATATTTTACTTCATACAAACTAAAAACTTTTTCTAACATTTTCTTAGCGTCAGTAATACTTAGTTGCATATCTATATTTAAATTCTCTGCGGTAGCAGTCATTAATGATTCAGTTCCATCTACTCCGCACCTAGGATCTAAAATAGTTGCCAATGCATATAACATAGGACAACCTGACCAATAATTTTTAAATTTATTTTCCATTAAGTTAACTATATTTTCAAAAAGTTATGTATCCCTATAATAAGAAAATGTTTCTGAAATATTAAATAGTTGATGTAAAGCTAAATGTGCAGTTGGATAATAAACACCAGAAAGTAATTCAGTAGCATTGTAAAAAACTTCTAAAAATTTAAAAAAATACTCAGCAATTTGCCAATCAGAATCGAAAATTAAAATTTGATCGTTCTTACTATTTACATATGTCGTGATAAGCTGTGAATATGGGAGTGCCGCCTTCAACATTAAATATGTTGGACTCCACCTATGTCTCACGTCAGTTGGAAACTTTCTTGTGCGCATCTGACTGTTCCTGCAATATTGTTTGAATTCTTGGAGCCGAGCTCCAGAACTAGATATGAAGGATAATGCTTCTCCAATATTTATAAGATTAATTGAGATATGTTCAATTCCTGCTTGAACTACTAAATTAATTATGTGACATGCACACCGTTGATGAAAAATTTCCCCTCCAAATGCCGGTTTCAAACTACGTTCAAATAGATTAATTGCAGCTGTATTAGCTGACGCATTATCAAAAGTAATTGTTAAAACTTTATCCTCTATCCCATAAAACCCAAAAATTTCCATTATTGTATTAAAAATAGCTGTTGCGTTATGAGGATATGGACATAAACGAAAACTAATTATTCTTTTTTGTAAAACCCAATCGTCATCAACATAGTGCGCTGTGACACATAAATATCCAGTTTTATTACACCCCTCCCACAGATCAGAAGTGCAAGACACAGTAGCATTAAAAGTCCTAAAATTATCAACAAGAGATTGTCTCATTGCATAAAAAACTTTCATGTAATCAGAACGGGTTGTGTTTCTACTTACACGTTTAAATTGTGGGCAAAAGGCTATCTGAATGAATTCTTCGAAGGAGGCATCATCTGCAAAAGAAAGAGGCAATTCGGCACTAGCTAGAAATTTAGCTAGTGCCTCACGAGCACGTTGTGCATCGTATGTAAAATTTTGTAACCCATGTGATGTGAGTGATAGTGTTTGTTGGCGGGAGTCTACACTCCCACCTTGGTGCAACGGTAGACATACTTTCCAATGTCTATCCAGATGACCAGTACCCCCACCCGTTTTATTAGAAAAATGCTTTTTACAATATTTACAAACCGCACGAATTTCTATCGCACCTGTTTTTGGATTTGGTCGGGGCTCCTCGGTGAAATGCTACCATGCCGGAGAAGTTCGCGGTCTTTTTCCTCTACTGCGGTCTCCAGCTTCCTCGTTGTGTACTGAAGCATTATCCACCGGAGCATTTTCTGGTTCAGTGGGGGTGGGGTTGGAAGGCATCATTTCTTCTTCTTCCTCAAAAAATGTCTCATCACCAAGTTCAGGAATATCAGTGAAATCAGGAAAGTTTGGTGAGGCCATTTTCTGGAAATTGATAGAACTTGATTGAACTTTGTAAATGAAAGAGTTAGAAAATGAATGAGAGTGAATTGAGAAGATGAAAGAGAGAAGTTGAGAGATAGAATGAGAGTGAGATGAGAAGATGAGAGTGAATTGTTGTGTGAGATTTATGGTGGAATTAAGGGGTATTTATAGGGAATTTTAGGGTTAAATTTGTGTATTTTTCCGTTGGGCCCTTCGCGGGCCCAACGTGCGGCACGTGACGGGCCTCCCGTTTGGCCCATCACGGGCCAAACGGGAGGCCCATCACGGGCCGAACTTCAAAGCCCGCGAAAGGCCCACTGGACCAAATCAAACGGGCTTTTTCGTGGGCCGTTTCGCGGGCTTGGGCCGTGCCGAATAAGGGCCGAATCCGGGCTTGGGCCGGGCCGAATAAGGGCCGTGCCGCGGGCCTCCGCGTGCTTGGGCCGCGGGCTGAGAAGTTGAGGCCCAGCCCTAGTCCATTACACGTGCCGTGCCGGCACGGCCCGTAACAGTAACGAACCGTGCCGTGCCGAATCATGCACTATTGCGGGCTGGGCCGGGCCGTCCATGGACGGCCCGGCCCATTTGACACCTCTACCGATTCCTTCGTGAGCTTGCCTGCAGAACACATGGCCAATATTGCAGAGGTTCGAGTGCTCAAGAACCTCGACGATGGCCTGTTTATCCGGTGATGACGAAGCTACTGTCTTGCCATGGTGTGCTTACTTTCCTCCTTCTTCTTTTTCTAAGGGCATCCTTGGCTGCCTCGTACAGGTTGACGCCTCGTGTAGGGGGCCGGGTTGCCATCTGGCAAGGTTGCTACCAAGTTCTCTAGATGGCTGAATTTTTTGGATAGCTCGGTTGCATTTGGAGCCCTTTTTTTATGCTCCTTCCTCTTTTCATGCTCGGGTACAGAGGCTAGCACATGTAATGTTTTATTTAAAAATTTCCCTTCCTTTTTTTTTGAATCTACTTAACTGTGACTGCGACCGCTTTGCTCTATATGGATTGTCCATATGCGTTCCCCTCCCCCTTTTTTTTTTGTTCAAATAGAAATATGATCAAGTCTAACCCCACATGACTTTATGCACACGTGTTTTGGGTAGTGAACAAGAGATTTGAGGAACATGGACATTTTATTCATAATATATTGATAACAAATGCTATAGACCTAACACCTTCCCTTACAATCGCCCCTTTTCCCAAAAGAAAATAGTGGATTGGATCGTTCTGGTTGACATCACTTGTCACGTGGTGGTTATAACCTTGCATCTAATGGCACGCATGCCTTCTTTAGAGTTCCTCTAGTTGTACTTGCCTTCAAAGAAAAGTGCTTTTGCGATGGACGTAGCCTGTTCAACAGTAGTAGCGTTTCAACCATTTTCCATTAATAGTGTCGATGCTATTATCGCCAGATACATCGACCAGCCTATAGTATCCGCTAATGTGTGCTTCCTTTACCACGTATGGCCCTTCCTAGCTTCAGGAGAACTTGGATGGTCCTGAGACTTGCCTCCGGACATGGTCCGTTACCTTTAACACTAATTCTCCTACCTCGAAGGCTCTTGGAATCACAGCCTTTTCGTAGGCCTCTTCTGCTCTTCATTGGTACACAGTTGCCCGTTGCCACGCAATTTCCCTCTTTTCATCCGCTGCTTCTAAGTCCAGCATCCTTTCACTCCCGCAAGAGTTTGCGTCCCATTCTAGGTCATTGACCATAGCGACTCGGGTGGTTGGCACTTCCACCTCCGCAGGGGAAATTGCCTCTAAGCCTAAACAAGGGAGTAAGGGGAGAAACCGGTTGCTGATCGGGACAACTACTGATAGGCCCATAAAGCATCTGGTAAATGCACGCTCCAGCCCCCGGTGAATTCCTGAACCATTTTGCTTAGAATTCTTAGAAGTGTCTTGTTGGTGGGTTTAGCTTGCCCATTTCCCTGAGGGTAGTATGCGTTGGTTGTCGAATCGAATTCGGCAGCAGAAGAGTGGGGAACAACGGATCATGTATAACAAAAATTTTCACAAAACTTTTGAGATAGTCTATAGATTATATTAATTTATACACGAATAAATTAATCACATTAATTTATATGATTCAAGGATCAACCGAAAAAATACTTAGAAGCCGATTCGGATGATAACTTGAATTTCTTTGACCACGAACAGTCCTTGCTCCAAGCTTTGTGTTTAGAATACCAAAGTCTTCCACGTCAATTTCTTGATTCCACATAGACGTGTGTGTGGGCACACGTGAGACAAAATAGGTTTCTGAAACACTCGAATTTCCACAAACACCAATGCATGCACGATGTGGAATTTTTGGAGAAAAATTTTGCTCTCTTTTTTCACTATGAGAAATTTCGGCCACAACAAATTTAGGCCTGAATAATGTGTCAAAAATTGTATCTACAAGTTTCTATCTTTCTCATATTTAAAGAGTAGAAGTCAAACTTCAAAATAGAATCAAATCATTCTCTCTAATTTTGAATTTGGAACAAAAAATCCCTTCCCCTTATCCACAAGGTGGCCGGCCACACTCTAGGGTTTTATCCCTGTGTGTGGCGCCTATGTCAGATAGGGAAGGAAGATATTTTATCCTTTATCCAGTAGTCCAATTTTAATTCAGATTCAAATTCAAATTTAAGTCAAACTTAAATTAATTTGAATTCTAAATTGAACAACTTATCAAATAAGTTTAAATGGATATTTCTAGATGTGTTCAAATTCAAATTTAAATAATCACATTATTTAAATATTAATTAATTCTCAATTAATTATTTTTCGAGTATTTAATTTTAGAATTATGTAATTCTAAAATTCCCATTTTGCCCTTTGTGTCTAGTAGAATTACAAGGACGACGCGGGGACTAATGGACCTATAATTCTGAGCTCCAATAAAATTAATAATTAATTGAACACTTCAATTAATTAATTAATTATATTAACTCCAATAGTTACTCCACTATAAACTTGGAATTGCACTCTCGAAATTATAGACATTAATTACTTCTAAACTGCGAAGTGTCCATTTGATATAGTCATTACATATAGATCAATCCTCCATAAATAATTCATAATTAGAGTCAGGTAGAATCCGTTAATCTCTCTAATTACATCTTTATCCTTGAGTACCGTTAATCTCTCTAATTACATCTTTATCCTTGAGTACCATTGATTCTCTAATGGATAGTGATTCATAAAATACATTCATGAACCAGAGCGCTCTTACTAATCCAAGTACCGAATCAACACTCAAGAGAATTATTTATCTGCTTCTTTCTCAAGAAGGAATGGATTCCATCTCGTATAATAACATTCCCAGCTACCTATTTCATTATGTCTCCAAAATACAAGGAATAGGATTCAGGGTCTCAAAATCCATACCGAGTAAATCAAAAGACATAAATCCATAAATAGGAGTTTGTTAAGAACTCATGATTAAGATCATCCTATATATGACCATCGATAGACTCAATTAGAATTTCTATGCTTAACGTAAATTATTAGAAATTCATATTGTGTCTGCGTCCATATTCCATATAATCTCATTATGCGAAATACACTCATTCAATATCTCACCATATTAACAGTGCGGCTAACACCATTCCATTCTAAATGGGAATGACATGTATTTCTAATGTTTTAATTAAAGATTCTGAACTTTAATTAAATTTATTATGAACAATTACTTTTGATTATTATCCTTAAACATTATTCTCTTGTATACAACACTTATATACAATGTTTAAGGTTACATAAATAATCAAGGAATTTTATTTGATATTCATAAAATATTCATAAATATATGCACATAAAATGATGAATAAACTATTTTATTAAATAAATAATAAATATCCTTTTACATCTCATGCTTCTAGGACACTATTCCCAACAATCTCCCACTTGTCCTAAAGCAGATGTGTCATGTCTCTAATCCCAAATCCATCTAGGTGCCGATCAAATACATTCAATGGCAATCTCTTGGTGGGCGGGTTAGCAAGGTTGTCCTCTGACGCGATCTTCAGAACCGCTACATCGCCTCTATCCACAATGTCTCTGATCAGGTGATATTTCCTTTCTATATGTTTCGCACTCTTATGGCTTCCAGGTTCCTTTGAATTAGCCACCGCTCCACTATTGTCACAGTAGAGCTTAATTGGCTTATCCATATCTAGAACAACTTCCAGATCAGTTAAGAACTTCCTGAGCCATGTAGCTTCTTTTGCGGCTTCACAAGCTGCAACATATTCAACTTCTATGGTAGAGTCAGCAACACACTTTTGCTTTATACTTCTCCATACCACAGCTCCTCCATTAAGAGTGAACACAGATCTAGATGTCGACCGTCGACTATCTCTATCCGATTGGAAGTCAGAATCTGTGTATCCGGTGAGAGACAGATCTTCTCCAGAATATACCAACATATAGTTTCTCGTTCTCCTAAGATACTTGAGAATACACTTTACTGCAACCCAATGATCCAATCCTAGGTTGGACTGGTAGCAACTGACTACTCCCACTGCATAGCAGATATCTAGTCTTGTACACAACATGGCATACATAAGGCTTCCCACAGCCGAAGCGTAGGGATACCATCTCATATCTTCTTCCTGTTGTGGGGTCTTTGGACATTGCTGGTTAGAAAGATGAATACCATGCCTAGAAGGCAAATTCCCTTTCTTGGAGTTTTGCATCGAATACCTGGACAACACTTTGTCTATATAAGATGCTTGTGATAGCGCCAAAAGCTTTTTCTTGCGATCTCGAATAATCTTGATCCCAAGAACATAGCTTGCCTCTCCCAAATCTTTCAATTGGAATTGACTAGCTAATCACTCCTTTACATCTGTCATCGTTCCCACATCATTCCCAATGAGTAGGATGTCATCGACGTAAAGAATTAAGAAGACTGCTTTCTCTTCTTTCTTGTACTTGTAGACGCATGGTTCATCAATGTTTTGACCAAATCCATAAGAATTTACAGCCTCATCAAACCTGATGTTCCATGATCTAGAAGCATGCTAGAGTCCATAAATGGACCCTTGTAGTTTGCAGACCTTTTGCTGTTGGCCTTCCTCTATGTAACCCTCTGGCTGATCCATATAGATGGTTTCATCAAGATTGCCATTCAAAAAAGCTATCTTGGCATCCATCTGCCATATCTCATAGTCCAAATATGCTGCAATGGTTAGGAGTATCCGGATGGACTTAAGCATAGCTACCGGCGAGAAAGTTTCCTCATAGTCAACTCCCTCCTTTTGGGTATAACCCTTAGCCACTAGCCTTGCTTTATAAGTCTCTACTTTTCCATCCTCTCATCTCTTTCTCTTGAAGATCCACTTGCATCCAATGGGTTTTACCTCTTCGGGTAGATCTACAAGTTGCCAGACTAAGTTAGAGTGCATAGACTCCATCTCGAGTTTCATAGCTGTTTGCCATTCTTCCTTATCAAAATCATCTATCGCATCCCTAAAGGTCGATGGGTCTTCCTTACCGTCATCAGTAGTGACGATTTGGGCTCTCTCGGTATAACGGTCGGGTAACCTGCTTACCATCCCACTACGACGAGGTGCCGTAGGATTCTGATCAGGAACTGTGGCATTTTCTCTGAGTGGTCTGACAACTCTTGTCGGATGTGGTCTGATCTCATCGGAAAGTAACTCTTCCAATACTATCTTACTTCTGGGCTTAAAATCTATCAAATAGTCATGCTCCAGAAAAGTGGCATTTGTCGATACAAACACCTTTTGATCTGCTTGACTATAAAACAATCATCCTCTTGTCCCTTGTGGGTATCCCACAAAGATGCATACTTGTGACCTTGGTTCCAAACTAGGTCTTTGACCATTCCACAACTCTAGGGGTGTCTTAGGTACAGATTTAGATGGAACTAGATTCAGAATATACATATCGGTTTTTAGGACATAACCCCAAAAGAAGTAGGCAGTGAAGAATAACGCAACATTGATCTTATCATGTCGAGCAAGGTCCGATTTCTCCTTTCGGCTATACCATTCTGCTGTGGTGTACCAGGTGCAGTCAATTGGGATACCACACCTTCTTCAATCAAGAAATCCCGAAACTCTTGGTCCAAGTATTCACCCCCTCGATCTGATCGAAGTGTCTTGATTGGTTTACCTAATTGTTTTTCAACTTCTGCTAGGAATTCTCTTCCAAAAGTTTCGAATTTTCGTTGCATAAGGTAAACATAACCATATCTCGAATAGTCATCAATAAAGGTGACGTAATATTCGTAACCTCCTCTAGCTTGGACGTTTAACGGTCCACATACATCTGAATGTATTAGCTGATAGGGTTTTTTTAGCTCTTACGCCTTTTACTGTAGAAGGCCTCTTGGTCATTTTACCTTCCAAACAAGATTCACAGACCGGAAGCTCGCCAACTATTAGCTCAGGCAAAGGACCATCCTTTACCACTCTTTCAATCCTATTTAGGTTAATATGACCAAGTCTATGGTGCCACAGATATGTGTTATTTTTGTGTGAAATCTTTTGCTTTTTATTCTTAGGTTCGGCAACTCTGGACATTTCAGTATTAAGCAGTGAGTTAGGTATTGGTTTTATACAATATAAACCATCATCCAGACATCTAGAACAAATATTTAAACCATTTTGAGAAATATGAACAAATTCATTATCAAAATAAACTTTAAATAATTGTTCAAATAATTTAGCCACAGAAATCAAATTTCTATGAATCTCTGGAAAAAATAAACATTGTTCAAAACTAAAAATTTATTTTCCCTAAAATGAAGTCTAACTTCTCCCACTGCTTTTGCCGAAACTCTTGCGCCATTGCCCACTTTCATCGTGTAATCCCAATCGTCTAGCTCGGTGTAAGAACTAAGACTCTGCAAAGAAAAACAAACATGATTAGTCGCTCTTGAATCAATTATCTAGGCTGTGGTATCACCCTCTACTAAACATGTTTCAAGGACTAGTAAATCGGGTTTACCTTGTTCCTTTTTTTTTTCAGCTCCTCGAGATACTTGTGACAGTTTCTCTTCCAGTGCCCTTCGCCATTGCAGTGGAAACACTTTCCTTTGGGTTTCTGGATGGGGCCCTTTGCCTTCTTGGTTCTCTTGTACTTTCCCTTCTTCGCTTTTCCCTGGTTTTGGTTCTTTCTTTTATTTTTACCAAAACTTCCTGCACCTACAACATTTGCTTCTCCTCCCCTTCTTTTGTTGGTGGATTCAAAGTTTTGCAGGTCATTCATTAGTTCAGTGAGATTGTACTTTTTCTTGTTCATAACAAAGTTGTTCACGAACTCATGAAAGTCAGGGAATAGGCTTTCCAAGATGATGCCAACTTGGGTGGCTTCGTCGACTCTGGCACCATTGAGCTCCGCATCGTGGAGGTGATCAATCATGTTCAAAACATGTGTCTTGACTAAAGAACCTTTCTTCATCTTGCCATTCATGAAAGCCCTTACGGCATCCAAACGAGCCTTTTCAGAGGGAGCGCCGAACATGGCTTCTAGAGACTCCATTATCTCATACGCAGTCTCCATCTCCTCATGCTTCTTGCGAAGCACATCACTCATATTGGCCAGCATAAAGCACTTTGCTTTGTTGTTGGCCTTGATCCAGCGATCATAAGGCTCCCTTGTGATTTTGGATGCATTAGCCACGGGTTCAGGAGGACATTCCTCCGCTAGGAAAAATTTGTAGTCTTCACAGACCAATAGTATGTTCATGTTACTTTTCCACTTAGCATAGTTATCACCATCTAATTTCTCAGTCGCTAGTAGTGTGATAATGGGATTCGACATATTGCTGGAAATAAATAGAATATTCATCTAATCAATTTATGTGCATGAATATCAAGGCATGTTAATTTAGGCACAATTAAATATGATGCATGATGCACATGAAAAATACATGAATCATGTTTTAATTTTGGGTGCCAACAATAATTCAATTTACCACGAATATAGTGCCGCCGTAGGGTAGGTCAAAATATCACAAATTGAACCGAGACCTTCTCAATTAATAAATATATTCAAAATATCTCATATTTTCATATTTATCAACTACCGTTAATTTTGGTCAAAAATATAATCAACAATTTGATTATATGTCCATGAGTGTAACCCATCATTTCAGATTCTATAGACTTAACTCCGGAGTGCCGCCGTAGGGTAGGTCAAACCGGAAATACATTCTTGAATCCTATCGCCAGGAAGTCAACCTTGTTATTGATCCGAAAGAACACTTTCCGTAGGGAGTGCGGAATCGGTGCCGCCGTGAAGCCCCTTTCAAATCTCACGGTGTTGAACTAATGATGGAGACTAGTGGGTCGTATTGTCATATAACCCTCTCCCACTCATTATTTTGCATATATGTATTTTGTTTGAAAAACATCTCATGATTTTCAAATCGAAAAATAAACAATTCATTTTTCGGATATGTGAAATTCCAAAATTAAACTCTTAAATTCAATTTCACATGTAACATTATTTTGCAAATCAATTTTACAACTTAAATCAATTTAATCATATTAAATCAATTTTCAGCGCATGGTTCTCATTTTATTTTTTTTCTAAAACACTTTTATAATAAATAAAATAAACAAGAACGAATGCGCGTGTATGCATGGCATGTTATAAAACATATGAGTAGGCATATTATATCTATATGGCATGTTATATGCATGGACATATAATATATAATTATCAACATAAAATATAAATATATGCAATCAACTATTGAGATGGATTTGACCGGGTCCCATGCAAAAATAAATTACAACTCAATCGAATCGAATAAATAATTAATTATAATAATTATATTCTTCCGTTACCTCAACGGGTCTTTAATTCTTGAATTCTTCATTCTTCGGCTTCATTCTTTGTCTCCGGGTTGGATTTCACCTTCCTTGGGATCTGGAACTTTTTCGGGCCTATCGACACGCTTTACGAGGGTTTCGGAAACCTTCGGGCCCGTTTAGGATCAAATCCCGAACCTGGACCGCCAGCCTCGCTGGAGCGCGCTGGGCCGCGGCCTGGCCGCGCGCTGGGCCGCGTCCTGGGCCGCATCCTGGTCAAGTCCTAGTCGCGCTGGGACGCGTTTTCTGGAATTTTCTGGGCAGATTTCTGGGTTTCTTTGAAGGCTTCAAAATTGATCTTCAAGGCTTCCTTTTTAATTCATAAATCAAAAAACCTAATTCTACCCAAAACCTAGAATTAAAATAATTCTAATCCCGAATTAAATTACAAATAATTTTGAATGAATATAACTGATCCGTGGAACCATATAATTAACGACCAAATCCACCATCCATACATTCATCATCATGAATTAAAAATAAAGATCCATAAATGCAAGTGCCTACTCATCACATACATACATAATTAAATATCACATATTTAATATCAATTATGATTATTAAATAATCGAAGCATAGATTAATATCGTCTATAAATCACTCTGATACCAATTGTTGGTTGCCGAATCGAATTCGGCGGCGGAAGCGTGGGGAACAGCGGATCGTGTATAACAAAAATTTTCACAAAACTTTTGAGATACTCTATAGATTATATTAATTTCTGCACGAATAAATTAATCACATTAATTTATATGATTCAAGGATCAACCGAAAAAATACCTTGAAGCTGACTCGGATGATAACTTGAATTTCTTTGACCACGAACAGTCCTTACTCCAAGCTTTGAGGATAAAATACTAATGTCTTCCACGTCAACTCCTTGATTCCACGTCGACGTGTGTGTGGGCATACGTGAGACAAAATAGGTTTCTGAAACACTCGAATTTCCACAAACACCAACGCATGCACGATGTGGAATTTTTGAAGAAAAATTTTCTCTCTTTTTTCACTATGAGAAATTTTGGCCACAACAAATTTAGGGCTGAATAATGTGTCAAAAGTTGTGTCTACAATTTTCTATCTTTCTTATATTTAAAGAGTAGAAGTCAAACTTCAAAATAGAATCAAATCCTTATCTCCAATTTTGAATTTGGAACAAAAAATCCATTCCCCTTATCCACAAAGTGGCCGGCCACACTCTAGGGTTTTATCCATGTGTGTGGCGCCTATATCAGATAGGGAAGGAAGAGATTTTATCCTTTATCCAGTAGTCCAATTTTAATTCAGATTCAAATTCGAATTTAAGTCAAACTTAAATTAATTTGAATTCTAAATTGAACAACTTATCAAATAAGTTTAAATGGATAAATCTAGATATGTTCAAATTCAAATTTAAATAATCACATTATTTAAATAATAATTAATTCTCAATGAAATATTTTTTGAGTATTTAATTTTAGAATTCTGTAATTCTAAAATTCCCATTTTTCCCTTTGTGTATGGTAGAATTACAAGGACGACGCGGGGACTAATGGACCTATACCTTTTGGGCCATGGTTTGATAGGGAGCCAGTGCTGGCTCTTTAATGGCAAAGTCACCACTCATTTGTCTTACCACCAAATTAGATTCCCTTATGACCCTGAGTTTCTTAATTCACATGTTCCTAGCAGTGACCAATCCGGTTAGGAATGCTTCATATTCCATGATGTTGTTGTGCATGGGAATGTTATTTGGTGAGACAAAGTGATGGCGTGCCCGCAAGGACTTATCAATACGATTCCTATTCCCCCGACCGTGGTTGTGGCCGACCCGTCAAATCTTAAGGTCCAGGTCCCCTCGACTTTGTTAGTAATGATGCAGTACTGATTTTCGGGTAGGTCTCTATGCATCTCTTGCTTTCCATTTCATCCTAAGTTCTCACCGAACTAAGTCATCATATCTATGACAGCCTGACTCTTGATCGCTATCGGGGTTATACATGTTATCTTGAATTCGGATAGCTGTAGCAGCCATCTTGTCAATCGCCTGGGAAGTATTGGTCGTGTCAGGAGGTAGTTCAAGGGGTCTGATTTCACCATTAATAATAGCTTATGTGACAAAAAACAGTGTCGTAATCTTTGCGAAGCATAAACCAACGCGAGGCAATTCCTTTCTGTTTCGAGGTACCTAAGCTCAGCATTACTCAATTGGCGGCTAACCTAGTAAACAGGTTGTTTGACACCGTCTCCTCCCTCTTGTGCCAGAAGTGCTCCTATTGCTATGGTGGTAGAGGCAAGTTATATCTGGAGAGGCTTCCCTGAGCTTGGCATGATCACTATTGGGAGATTAGTAATCAAGTGTTGGATTCTCTCGAATTCCCGTGGTGTTCCCCTATCCATCTGAACGC
The DNA here is from genome assembly GCA_029231665.1 of Morus indica. Taxonomy (NCBI): domain Eukaryota; kingdom Viridiplantae; phylum Streptophyta; class Magnoliopsida; order Rosales; family Moraceae; genus Morus; species Morus indica. The sequence continues at coordinate 4,759,978 of JACAGA010000003.1, read as the reverse complement.
AGCCTCTTTTTTCAAGAGTGGGTTGAAGACGACCACCTGTACAACGAGCCCCGAGTTGAACCGCCGGATGTAAGATAACCTGCCAAGAAAGCTTTTCAACTCCTTTATCATCGTCAGGGATGCCGCTTCCGTGATTCCCCGTACCTTGGCTGAGTCAACATCGACACCCCTTTGGTGGACCATGAAACCCAGAAATTTTTTGCCAGACACGTCAAAGGCACACTTCTTTAGGTTCATTTTGAGATTGTACTGTCGGCATCTGTTGAAGACTTTGGTTAGTATGTCCCAATGACCTTCTCTTGTTTTGACTTTACGACCAGGTCATCAACATAATCTTCCACCTCCTTCCCCATCATATCATGAAATACAGCCGTCACCACCCTTTGGTACGTAGCGCCAGCATTCTTGAGTCTGAATGGCATAACGGTATAGTAAAAATTACCAAAGGGGGTTCAGAATGCAGTTTTTTCGGTGTCCTTTGCGGCCATCTTCATTTGGTTGTATCCACTGTACCCATCCATGAAAGAAACCATTCCTTGCCCAGCCATAGAGGCCACAAGGATGTCCATGTTTGGGAGGGGGAACTCATCCTTTAGACATGCTCGGTTGAGGTCCTGAAAGTCCACACAAATCCGCACTTGCCCATTCTTCTTTTTTACCGGAACGATATTGGCCAGCCATGTAGGGTATTGGATTGGCTTGATGAATCCTGCCTCGATTAATTTTTCCACCTCCTTCTTGATTTGTATCTCCATTTCTGGGTGCAGATTGCGTCGCTGCTGTTTTACTGGTTTTATATCAGACTTAGTATTCAACGCATGGCTAATCATGATTGGGTCCAATCCTAGCATTTCCTCATAGCCCCATGTGAACACGTCAATATTTTGTTTTAACAAGTTGACCAGATGATTTCTCTCATGTGAGGACAACTGGGTGCTTATCGAGATTGGCTTTTGAACATTCGGATTACTGCTTCAATTTATCTCCTCCAGGGGTTCTGTGACATCGTCGGATCCATCTTGCATTTGCTTTGGCATTGGTGTCAGTTGCTCTTTGGGCATAATTTTGCTAAGTACTGCCTTTTCCATGCAGGAAAACAACTCCTCTTCTTTTGACCCGGGGCCTTCCCACGCCTATGGCCAGGCCCCCCAGACCGTTACAATCAGTAGACGGTCCGTCTATCGGGCAGGGTGACTTTGATGCACTGAGTGTCTACCTCTTTCTTCTTTCTTTTCGTTTTGAGCATACTGCAGAGATCATTGTCACTTAATTCCCTTATTTCTTCCCAAGGAGGCAATGGTGTGCCAGTCGTTTTGCAAACATCACTCTCCCCTCGGTCGGCAAAGTCGTCGTAGGATTCGGCATCGGCGTAATGGGTTTCTATTCGGTCGAAAGGGGTTTGGTTGGCCGGGGTACGAATGACCTTGGTTCCCAATTGTCCTTTTACGCACTGATGGTAAGTGGAACAAATTAGCTTGTGTTTGTTCAGCCATGGTCTTCCAAGCAGGATGTGGTAGCTCACATTGACGTCCAGGACGTGAAACCTGGTTTGTGAGCGTATGGGCCGGTCTTGAGGTTGAGTTGGATATAGCCAATGGATGTCTCAATAGAATTTCCAAATCCCACGATCTGTACTTCTACTTTCCTGATTCTTTTGCAGGGTATCCCTGCGGCAGTAAGGGTGGCCAGGGGAATAACGTTCACAGAACATCTTGTGTCTACTAGGGCGCGGCGGACGTGTACGCCATTGATTTGGACTTCTAGGTACATCGGCCATTTATGATCAGGGTACGTCACTTCCATGTCTTTATCAGTGAAGGTCACCGAATTTGTGCTCTCCAGGAATGTGCGACTTGCCTGAGCCTCATTGATGTAGCATTGAGGGCCGTGTTTTGCTGAGATTTTCATCAATGCTTTTGTCACCATTAAACAAGCCTAAGGTCCGTATCCGAGCTGATCATATAATGATTTAAATTTCAGGCTCCAATGGAGTGCCCGAGCGATTGTTGATCGTTGTGCATTTCCCTCGTTGCTTCTGTCATTGGTTTCCCCAGGACATATTATTACTGCAATGGTGTGTCAAGTATGTGATGAATTCCCAGATGATGGGGTATCATACCGGTCCTCTTCCATTAGCCTCTTCACCTCAGAAGGCCCATGAGTTTGCCCATGCTATCCAGACTACCCTCAGAATGACACAGGGACCCCTGAAATTGGGATGCTCCCTCCGATGATTGATGATGGGTATTTCTACCAACAAATCAAGTACTTTTAAGATTGAATCTTTGTAAGTTTTCAAGCATTGTTGTTAGTTTAATGTTTTTGGTATGCTTTTTATAGGAATTATAAATAAATGTGAACTTGGATGATTTTGCATGAAGAAAAGAAGAATATTTGCCTAACTTGTGAATCAATTGCAAGAGGAGGTGAAAGAGGATTTTAAGGCACAAAAGAGGAGGCTTGGAATGTAAGAAAGCGGGCTGCAGCGCACCCATTTTGGGCTACAGCGCGCAAAGGGAAGCAAAGAATACCAGAGAGCAAGAAAAGCGCAGGCTGCAGCGCACCAAAGGGGCTGCAGCGCGCCCAAAAGCATGCCCAGCTCCAAACATGCACGCTGCAACGCGCCCAAAAGTGTGTTTGTTTCAAAAAAATGGACGCTGCAGCGCGTTTTCACGCAGGCTGCAGCACGCGTCTGAATCCCTAGCTCTGAAATGTTGTAGTATAAAAGGAAAGAGATGCCACTTGAGAAGGGGAGCCCGAAAATGTGAAGAAAACATCAAAAGGAGGCCGAAATCCTTAATCTTGGAGGTCCTTGGAAGCTCTTCAATGGATTTTGGGTTTTATCTTCTTTCATCTATTTTTCCATGTTGCGCTAGACATTAAATCTAGGACTTGATGTAGTTTTATTTGAACTATGTGTTGAATATTTTGTTGATTGTTAATTTAACTTTCAATTCATTTATGTTTCTCTGTGCTTAATGCTTTTAATTATTTGGCCAATGAGTTAGATGATTTTTAGATTGCGAATTTGATGCTCGGAAGAGATTGAGTTCTTTATCTAGATTTGAGAAGCATAGTCTAGGTTGTTGTGAGACCAGGAGGAGATCAACGTTTAGATAATCAAATTAAGATTTAGGTTGTTGTGAGGCCGGGAGGCGATCAATATTCCTATTTTCTAATTCTAAAGGCGAAGCTTAATTTGTGTTTAAATGTTCATGGATATTGTTTTGGGTATTTAAATACAATTTCTTGTGAGGCACTCGGGAGAGGTTGCGAGATGACATTAGAGCCTTGATTAATGAATCAAATGGAATTGATTAGCGATTACATAATAGGATGAACATAGGAATAATAAAGCGAAATCAAGTCCTTAGACCATTTGTGTATAGATACTTTATTTTCTTATTTTCATATTTATTTTGTTTTATTTTCTTAATTGTCATTTTATTAGGTTGCCTAGATAAAGTTAAGTTACAATAATCACAGTACTTTATGGCAATTCTAAACCTAATCCCTGTGGAGACGATACTCACTCACCCTATACTCAAAACTTGACATCGTACGCTTGCGGAAATTTATTACACAAAAAAATTAATTCGTATCAAGTTTTTGGTGCCGTTGCTGGGGATTGGCATGTAAATTGTTAATATTGTGAGTACATAACTTGATTTTAATTTAGGCTGTTATTTCTCATTTTTAATCTTTTGTTTTATTTTTGTTTCCTTTTGTTTTACGAGGTACTTGGAGATGGTTGATCGACAAGTCCACTTAAGATTTGCTCAACGAGACTCCGAGCCGTTTTATAGTGCTTGGGATAGATATAAGGAATTGCTCATTGGGCTCCCCGAGCATGGTCTCTCAAAAGAGTGTCAACTACAAAACTTCCTTGATGGGTTCAACACCGCAACACGAACTTGGGTGGAAAGAGGAAATGGTACCACCTCTCTCTACCAATTATCGACGGATGAAGTGTATTGATTTTTGGAAGACATGGAAGATTATGACAATTGGTGTTAGATCCATTCTCCAACCAACCATGGTTGGGAAGAGAATTCTAACTTTTTAGAGCTGATAACTCACAGAAATAGAGTTATTTAGCATACTTTTAGGCTTAATATTTGTTTATATTCTCAGGGTAAAATGCCTTTGTGTTAGTATTTTGAATAGCATTTATTAGTCTTTGTCCGTGTGGCAGAAAGCTGTTATTTATAGGAAATCTTGCTATATTTTGAAGTTATTCCTCAATTCAAATCATTGCGTTGACCTTGGGAACTTAATGTAGGTTGTTCAAAGGAAGTGCTGACGTAGGCTTTTGGTGAGAAAAGCGCGGTGGAAAACACAAAGGCCAAAATGCCCCCATTGCCATAGCACTGCTGCAGCAAAGTCGCAGCAAAAGCAGGAGCAGCCAAAATTAGCAAGCTGGCACAGTTTGTCCTTTAGCGTTGGTAGTGGTCCAAGCACTGGCGCTATCAAGTCAGGACAGCTGTAAGAGCACTAGGAGGGGGGCCATCAATCATGACTCTCATGCAGACACTTGTCACTAGGGCACCTCACCCTGCCCTAGTATATAAAGGAAAAGAAGAGTATAGTACAACCAGCTAGAAAAGAGAAAAGAAATTAGTGGAGGCGCACAAAATTCCTGTACGAGCTGAGAACGGAGACAGAAGAGAGTACAGGGGAATTTTGGACGCGAGAGCTGGAAGAAGAGAGTACAACACGGATACACAATGGTTTTTGACCTCAGATTTTAGCTTAGCTATTTTCTCCTTCTCTCTGTGTTTACTTTCTGAGACCTTATGGATTTGTTATTTGTTATTAATTCTGATTTTGTTGAACTAAACATGAGCTAAATTCCTTAGCTAGGATTATTGATGGAACCAAAGTTGAAATGAAGATCTATTTGCTATTTTGATTGATTGTGTAATTTTCATCTGGTTTATTCAAGTGTATTTATTGTTTACTTTTTATTAGGATCACTTTCTATTAAGAGATAGTATAGGAATATATTATTATCTTATACAACCCATTAAAATTGATGTTAACGTCAGGTTTGTAAGCTAAAACACATAGGAATATGTTGGTTTGGTTTAAGGAACTACAAGCATAAATCTGTCGGAAGATGATTATGTAGAATTTTAGGTTGACTAGATGAACCTTGCTACAACAATCGTATAGCAAAACATGGTCAGAGTTGCAACCGAGGGGAAATCAGTAATCCTAGCTTTCATCCATCATGAAATCACAGCTCTGAGCTTAGATCTTGTTGACTTTTACCTCTTGTCTGCATTTAAATTACAATCCTTGATCTTATACATTCTTTTCACTTAATTAATATCAATTTGGCATTCAAACTATTCTCAATCACATTGACAAAAACTGATTTTCGTAATAAAATTTCTCATTAACTCAGTCCTTGTGGAGACGATACTTTACTTATTACTATATTACTTGTTCGATTGCGTGCGCTTGTGTGAAGTCATTTTATGCATAGGTTTTTGGAGAACAAGTTTTTGGCGCCGTTGCCGGGGACTGGTGTTAGTAGAAAATTATTATAGAAATCAATTTTTATCCAGTTAAAATACAATTTGTCTCTGTTGGTCTGAGCTGATCTTGTTGTTCTAAAGCAGGTGAAGTCTTCTTGCATGAATAGACCGAGGGATACAGATTTAATTCCCTTGGACCCGGAGATTGAAAGAACCTTTAGAGCAAGACGCAGGGAACAACAGGGATTTGCTGGAGTTGAAGAAATGGCTGACAGAGTAGCTGGGAACAATCAAGGTAATCAAGGTAATCAAGTGTTAGCAATAGCAGAGGATAGGGATAGGGCAATCAGGGATTATGCCATCCCCATGTTTGACGGGTTGCATCCAGGCATTGTGAGGCTAGAAATCGAGGCAACTAAGTTCGAGTTGAAGCTGGTCATGTTCCAAATGCTCCAAACTGTGGGTCAGTTCAGCGAGATGCTAACCGATGACCCACACATGCACCTTCGGCTTTTCATTGAAGTATGTGAAGCATTTAAGGCCCCAAGTGTAACAGAAGAGGCTCTTCGTCTCAAGTTATTCCCTTATTCTTTGAGGGATCGAGCTAGATCATGGCTGAATTCTCTGCCACCAGATTCGGTAGCCAATTGGAATGATTTGGCTAAGAAATTTTTGGTGAAATATTTTCCTTCGAACAAAAATGCAAAACTCAGGAATGATGTCACATCATTTCAACAGATGGAGGGGGAAGCTCTATGTGAATCATGGGAACGCTTTAAGGAATTATTGAGGAAGTGTCCATACCGTGGGCTCCCCTATTGGATTCAAATGGAAACCTTCTACAATAGGCTCAATGCTTCGACTAGAGCCATGGTGGACGCTTAAGCAAATGGAGCCTTACTTGTGAAGTCACACAACGAGGCTTATGAAATTTTGGAAAGGATGTCTAACAACAATTACCAGTGGCCCACCGAAAGAGTTTCTGCAGGGAGACGAGTGGCAGGAATTCATGAAGTAGATGCTGTGACTGCGTTGACTGCTCAAGTTTCTTCTCTGTCTAATATTTTGAAGTCTATGAATGTGGCTGCACCAGCTAATGCAGCAACCCCTGTTGCATTAAGTTGTGTCTACTGTGGAGCTAAACACTCATTTGAAAATTGCCCATCCAACCTCGAGTCGATTTGCTATGTGAACAACTTTAATAGGAATAACAACCCTTATTCCAACTCATATAACCAAGGGTGGAAGCAACGTCTGAATTTTTTTTGGTCAAATCAGGAAGCTAGTTCTATGCCAGGGCCTAGCAAACCAGCATTTCCACCAGGGTTTCATCAACATCAACACCAAAGACAACCACCACCTCAAGAGCAGTCAAATCAGAGGCAGCCACCTCAAGCACCATCAACCCCTATGGAGGCATTACTTAAAGAGTACATGGCAAGGAATGACTCACTCATTCAGAGTCAAGCAGCTCTCCTCCAGAGTCAAGCTGCATCATTGACGACCTTGGAAAATCAAGTCAGGCAGTTGGCTAATGTTCTCAGTAATAGACCCGAAGGATCGCTTCCGAGCGATACGAAAAACCCAAAAAGAGATGGTAAGGAACATTGTAAGGAGCATTGCAAAGCTATCACACTTCGGAATGGCAGAGAAATTGAACAACCAATTCGACAGTCTGCAGCAACAGAGCACTCTTCGATCCAAACGCAAAAAGTCCAGATGCCAGGGGTTGAAGCAGAACAGGATGTTGTCGACCAAGATGCTACAGCAAAGCTGAAGTAAAACAAACCAGAGAGACCTCCACCCCCATTTCCATAGAGATTTAAGAATCAAAAACAAGATAAGCAATTCAGGAGATTCCTTGACGTGTTGAAACAACTCCATATCAACATTCCACTCGTGGAGGCCTTGGAGCAAATGTCGAGTTACGTTAAGTTTATGAAGGATATCCTCTCAAAGAAATGAAGGCTAGGTGAATTCGAGACAGTGGCACTGACCGAAGAATGCAGTGCAATCTTGAAGAATCAGCTGCCACCCAAGTTGAAGGATCCTAGTAGCTTAACCATACCGTGCTCCATTGGAGATCAATACATCGGAAAAGCTTTGTGCGACTTGGGGGCGAGCATTAATCTAATGCCAATGTCTATTTTCAGAAAGCTGGGAATAGGTGAAGCAAGACCCACCACTGTTACGTTGCAGCTAGCCGACAGGTCTTCTGCTCACCCAGAGGGAAAAATAGAAGACATCCTAGTACGGGTGGACAAATTTATATTTCCGGCAGATTTCATCGTGTTGGACTATGAAGCGGATAAGGAGGTATCGATTATATTAGGGAGACCCTTCTTAGCTACAGAGAGGACGTTGATAGATGTTCAAAAAGGAGAATTGACAATGAGGGTCCATGATCAGCAAGTCACTTTCAATGTGTTCAAAGTGATGCGTTTCGCTGACGAGGTGGAGGAATGTTCAGCAATTAACGTTTTGGATTCATTAGTGGCGACATAGTTTGAAAAGACATGTGCTGAAAAATTGATGACAGAGGAGGACCTGATTGATTCGGAGATTGATGAGGACAACAATGATAGACAAGTATCATGGTTGGAAGGTAGGCATGCAACAACAAAGTCTGGGAGGCATTTCGAGTCATTGGACTTATCAACAAGGCCTTTAAAGCAGCATAAGCCCTCGGTGGAAGAGCCTCCCGTTTTGGAACTAAGACCCTTACCGGCACATTTAAGGTACATTTAAGATACTCTTCCTGTAATTATTGCCTCTGGATTAAATGACATGCAGGAAGTACAACTACTGGAGGTGTTAAAAAAGTTCAAACGTGCAATTGGGTGGACTATCACAGATATAAAAGGAATCAGCCCATCAATCTGCATGCATAAAATTTTGCTACAGGACTGCTGCAGCAATTCAGTAGAGCAGCAAAGAAGGTTGAATCCGATCATGAAAGAGGTAGTGAAGAAATAGGTAATTAAATGGCTTGATGCAGGGATAATTTACCCTATTTTAGACAGCTCTTGGGTCAGCCCAGTTCAATGCATACCCAAGAAAGGTGGAGTCACTGTGGTTCCAAATGACAATAACGAGTTGATTCCAACAAGAACAGTTACTGGTTGGAGGGTATGTATGGACTACAGGAAACTGAACAAAGCAACCAGGAAGGACCACTTCCCTCTGCCTTTCATCGACCAGATGCTTGATAGGTTGGCTGGAAAGGAATATAACTGTTTCTTAGATGGATACTCAGGCTACAACCAGATTTCTATAGCACCAGAGGATCAGGAAAAGACCACCTTCACCTGTCCGTATGGGACGTTTGCTTTCAGAAGGATGCCTTTCGGACTCTGCAACGCTCCAGCAACTTTTCAGAGATGTATTATGTCTATTTTCATAGATATGGTGGAGCAGTCACAGGAGGTTTTTATGGACGATTTCTCAGTTTTTGGAGATTCCTTTGGGGATTGCCTAACAAATTTGGAAAGAGTTTTAATGAGGTGTGAGGAAACCAATTTGGTTCTAAATTGGGAAAAATGCCACTTCATGGTACAAGAGGGCATCGTTTTGGGTCATAAGATCTTCAACAAAGGCATCGAGGTGGACAAGGCAAAGATAGAAGTAATAGACAAACTACCGCCACCAACATCAGTGAAGGGAATTAGGAGTTTCCTGGGCCACGCCGGTTTTTATCGGTGGTTCATAAAAGATTTTTCAAGGATATCTAAGCCATTATGCGGTTTGTTGGAGCAAAGTCGGTCATTTGAGTTCGATGGCGAATGCCATCAAGCGTTTTTGGAATTAAAGAAGTGGCTAGTGTCTGCTCCCATTGTCCTCTCGCCAGATTGGTCATTACCATTCGAACTCATGTACGATGCTAGTGACTATGCAGTGGGAGCAGTGTTGGGGTAACGACATGAGAGGGTATTCCACTGAATTTATTATGCAAGCAAGACAATGACTGAGGCCCAGCTGAATTACACTACCACGGAGAAAGAATTGTTAGCTGTGGTATTTGCTTTCGATAAGTTCAGGGCATATCTCGTGGGCACTAAGGTGATTGTATACACTGACCACTCCGCCATTAAGTACCTGATTGTAAAGAAGGACGCTAACCCACGACTGATCCGCTAGATACTACTGTTGCAAGAATTTGATCTGGAAATAACGGACAGAAAAGGGTCCGAAAATCAGGTCGTAGACCATCTTTCCAGGCTAGAGGAGGGAAGTGGGACTGAACCAAGGGAGCCCATCCGAGAGACCTTCCCAGATGAGCAACTTCTGGCCGTGCATCTAGCCAAAGCCCCTGGTATGTAGACTTTGTGAATTATATAGTGAGTGGGTTGTTTCCGCCTGAAATGAGTAGTCAAAAGAAGAAAAGGTTCTTGCATGATGCTAAGTTTTATTATTGGGATGAGCCGTTCCTTTACAAACAGTGTGTGGACCAGGTTATTCGACAGTGTATCCCTGAGGAAGAAGTTCAAAGCATCCTCCAACATTGCCATTCATCACCATATGGAGGGCATTTTGGAGGAACAAGAACAGCTGCAAAGGTCCTCCAATCTGGATTCTATTGGCCTTCAATCTTTAAGGATGCGCATGAGCTTATGAAAAGATGCTACAGGTGCCAACGTGTCGGCAACATCTCCCGCCGGCACGAAATGCCGCTGAGTAACATTCTGGAGGTGGAATTATTTAATGTATGGGGCATAGACTTCATGGGCCCGTTTCCTCCTTCTTTTGGAAACTTGTACATCTTGGTAGCGGTAGACTACGTCTCAAAATGGGTGGAGGCAGCAGCACTTCAAACAAACGATTCCAAGGTAGTGGTGAAATTCCTTCATAAAAACATCCTTACACGATTTGGAACACCAAGGGCTATCATCAGCGATGAGGGTACCCACTTCGGTAGCAAGCAATTTGAGCACCTCTTGAGCAGATATGGAGTAAAGCATAAGATTGCTACAGCATACCACCCACAAACCAGTGGGCAAGCTGAAGTCTCCAATAGGGAAATAAAGAACATCTTGGAGAAGGTGGTCAACCCAAATCGAAAAGATTGGTCGCTGAGATTGGAGGATGCTCTATGGGCATACAGAATAGCATTCAAGACACCGCTTGGAATGTCCCCATTCCGCCTAGTCTTTGGGAAGGCATGTCATTTACCGGTGGAGTTGGAACACAGAGCATATTGGGCAGTGAGACAGCTGAACATGGACCTCAAATTAGCAGGAGAAAAGCGTTTGTTGTAGCTGAATGAACTGGAGAAATTCCGGCTGCTAGCATATGAAAGTGCCAAATTATATAAGGAGAAAACCAAGAAATGGCATGACAGAAAAATTATTCCATGATAGTTTGAAGTTGGGCAGCAGGTTCTACTTTTCAATTCCAGGTTGAAACTGTTTCCAGGGAAACTGAAGTCCAGATGGTTAGGTCCCTTTGTGGTACATCAAGTCTATCCACATGGAGCAGTAGAGATAGCAGCAGAAGACTCAGGGAGAACCTTTAAAGTGAACGGCCAGCGACTAAAGCACTATTGGGGTGATGAGATTAATCGCCAGAAAACCTCCATTTCACTTCAAGATGCAAAAGAGCGCGGCTGAGTCAGGCTGAAGATGTTAAAACAAGCGCTTGAGGGAGGCAACCCTACAATTTTAATTCTCTATATGTCTTTTGATTTGATTTTATTTTTTTTTCTTCTTTTGATTTTTAGTTTTTGTAATGACTCATTGTTTCTATTGTGAAGAGTATGATTTTGATCCAGGAAAGCGTTGTGCAGAAGTAATGTTAGCGGGAGAAAGGAAGGTTTTAGCTCAAAGGAAAGGGAGGGCCGAGTCCAGAATTTTGCTGCACCAAAATTTTTCTCAATAAAAAATTTTTACTGTAGCAATTTTCATAAAAAAAAAAACACGGGGGATAAAAAAGGGCAACATGCCCTATCACTTTTAGTCAAAATTTCTAGTTTCCCTTTCGAAAAAAAAAACCCTACCAGCCCCACCAAGTGCTTCCGTGGCGTCCCTTTCTCCCGCACCGTCGACCCCACCGATCAGCCGTTACCAAAGCCTCATGCGCACTCGAATCCAAGGGGCCCAAGTGGTGTTGATTTTCCTATTTTGAGGCTTTTCCTATTCAGATTCGTCAAGAAAAGTTTTGGCGCGGAATTTCAATCTCAACTTTGGGGCTGAAAATTTTTTTCTGATTCGAGCCGCTCCTTCCGTCACCGATCCCAAAATGGTGCACACGAAGAGACCAGCCAACAAAAGAGTGGGTCATGTGCCAAGGAACCCACAAATTAGTTACCGGACATTTTCCTCAATAGCGACGGAAGTCCGGTACGAACAGTGCATCTGCCGACGTTCTTTCAACCCCAAAAAGGGGTTCTTGCTGACCAGTGCCCCTAATATGGGGTATGATGAGAGCATAGATTCGGTCATCAATACCCTAAATTGGAGAACTTTTTGTTCTCACCCGCGGGTCGCGGTAGTCCCTCTCGTCTGAGAGTTCTACGCCCACTTCACCCAAGAAGGGCAGCAGCAGGTGTACACGCGGGGTGTTAAGGTTCCAGTTGACCTGGAGACGATAAATTGTTTCTATGGGCTAGAGGCCTCCGTCAATCTACATTCTGAGTTTGCAGCGGCGGTTGATGCAACTCAGCTAAATAACATGCTGGAGCGTCTTTGTGTCCCAGGCACCAAATGGAGCGTCTTAAAGCAGGGTGCTTTGATGGTGCCAAGAAGCAGCTTTCCTCCGCAGAGCAGAATTTGGTACCATTTCCTGAAGACCCGTCTGCTGCCCTCCAAGACAATGCACACAGTGTCCAAGAACCGAATGCTACTGCTGGATTCTATCTTGGCAGGCCGCCTGAAAGGTGACAGGGAACTCTGGACGTGTGCTCGAAAAGCGAAAGGTAGCTTGTGGTTTCCCGCACTCATTTTAGGATTGTGTCAAAATAGTGGCGCACCGGTATTTCCTCATGAGGAGAGGTTGTCCTCGGGTGGAGAAATCACCACCCTAACCATAGCACGGTTGGCACAAAATCAGCCGGAAGGAGAACATCCAGCTGAGCAATCCTCCGATGAGGATGAGGAGCAAGACCCGGCGGCGCAGGCCACAACTAGCGGACATGCGGCCTAGTCGAGTAGCAGGGGTCAGGATGAGGGAATGATTAGCTCACTCCGCATGTTGGAAAATGAATCACTCTCCAGGAAATTCAGCAGGCCGAGATGATGGAAATGCTGCAGCGGATGCATAAGCAGCAGCAGCAATATTGGGCCTACGCCGAGCAACGGGACATCGCTTTGAAGAAATCTCTTCAGAAAAACTTCACCAAGCCGGTGTTCCCATTCCCTGAATTTCCCGAAGAGGTGTTGGAGCCAGTTGTTTCTGAGGACAGTACCTCAGTCAACCCAAAGGAAGAGGAAGAGGAGTAACAGGGTAGGAGCCCTGCCTACCCTGCCCAGGGAGTATCAATTTTCTGCCCCATATTTGTTTTGTCTTATTTTATATTTTTTTAGTATCTGTTTGTTCCTGGTAGTTTGTCAGCATTTCCCCCAAGCAATGAGGACATTGCTTCCTTTAAGTTTGGGGGTGGTTGACAAGCTTGTGTAGGTTTGTGTTTAATGCCCGTTGTTTGATTCTGTTTGTTTAGTAGCATATCAATTTGTTGTCTTCTAAATATATATATATACATATGTATATATATATATATATATTTATAATTTTGGTGTGACTAAATGCTTTGGTCTTGCTGCAGCTGTGTTGGTTTAAGGACATTCAATGAAAAATGCAGTGTGTCAAAAGTCTCAGCTTGTATAGCAATTCGGCATGAATTAAATCTTGGGGATATCTGTGGTTTGGTAGCTCCATGAATGTTATCATGTGAAATTTAGCACGTTAGATCATAGCACAATTGTCCATTGGAAAGCCTAGGAAGTTTTGAGTCATTGTGAGAGCTTAGGGTCATAGAACTAATTGTGTGATGCCCTTGAAGCTAAGCTCAGGGGGGCCAAACGTTTTAGGGTAAATCAATGTTAAAAAGGGCGGAAGTGTGTTTGCTATTTAAATAAAGTTCAAAAAAATATATATATATTTTATACTCCACTATTCTAAGCTGCCTAGTAACCAGGAGTAACATGAGCCCTATGTGTACTTTTGCGTCAAACAGCGGTTCGGGATATGAGTGTGGTAAAAGCAAATCTGGTTTGTGACATTGTTGAGTAACCGGGTGCCTTCATCACCAATGTTGGCATTCGCGTAAAAAGGCAACAGTGACATGAGGAAATGCGGAAAAATAAAGTTCAAAAAAAAAATTTATATGTATGCACCCACCTAGTGCCCTTAGAGATAGACTGCGGGTTGAGTAAAGCCTTAAGCGTTTGGTTTTCTAGAGCACCAGGAGAGGGGTCAAGCAATCAGCTTATTAGACCAAAAGCTAGGCTTAAGGATCATGATTCAAGCAACCTAGGTGAAACAAGGATGGTCAGCTATGGTCTCACACACTCACTATTAGAGGAATGTTATTTATGGAGTGTGCAGAATGGCAGATTGATCCGAGATTGGATAAAGAGTTGGTTGGAAATGAGTTGGGACTCTAGAGGCATTGTTGGAGAATGGAGAATCAACTTGCTCAGCAGCCAAAGCAGAAGTTTGTGTTATTTTATGTTTAGATGTCGTGTTTTTTTGTTTTGTTTTGTGTTGTTAAGCATTACTCGAGGTCGAGCAATGACTTAAGTTTGGGGGTGTGATAACTCACAGAAATAGAGTTATTTAGCATACTTTTAGGCTTAATATTTGTTTATATTCTCAGGGTAAAATGCCTTTGTGTTAGTATTTTGAATAGCATTTATTAGTCTTTGTCCGTGTGGCAGAAAGTTGTTATTTATGGGAAATCTTGCTATATTTTGAAGTTATTCCTCAATTCAAATCATTGCGTTGACCCTGGGAACTTAGTGCAGGTTGTCCGAAGGAAGTGCTGACGTAGGCTTTTGGTGAGAAAAGCGCGGTGGAAAACACAAAGGCCGAAATGCCCCCATTGCCATAGCACTGCTGCAGCAAAGTCGCAGCAAAAGCAGGAGCAGCCAAAATTAGCAAGCTGGCGCAGTTTGTCCTTTAGCGCTGGTAGTGGTCCAAGCACTGACGCTATCAAGTCAGGACAGCTGTAAGAGCACTAGGACGGAGGACCATCAATCATGACTCTCATGCAGACACTTGTTGTCGGAAAATAATGGCATCGAGTGCGCAGTGGAATTTAAAAATTTTAATCAACATCAAAGCCAAACAAGAACATGTTCATGATGCTATATAACATAAATACTAAAGATCTAAATCATACATTTTGAGTTTTCAGGAAACTGCACGTCTAACAGATCGAAGCGTTCCAAACAGCAACCAGAAGAGCCTCAACCAACTGGTCTTCTTTGCTATTCTCGTTTTCACGATCGGTGTGCGGGTGGGCACACTTCGTTTATTCTCCTCATGGTATTCTTAATCTCCTTCCAATCACAAGAGAGCCAAAGAAAAATTATTCTTGATAATTAAACAATTTTTCCTCTTGGAATCTCTTATCAATAGCCTCCAAAAAGTCTCTCAAGTGATCTAATGAACAAAGTGACTTAATAGGCTATTTATAGTGTTTTGGAAGTCATACTTCCGCAACAATTAGGTTTCATAAAGTTCGAATCGCATCCAGAGTCGATTTTGCCACGTCTACATGCATTTTACGTTGCAACCGGTCGACCGGTGACAGAGACGTTATAACTCACCGGTCGACCTGTGACCGGTCTACCCACCGGTCGACCTGTCTGCACTGACGAAAGTTATTTTCCTAGTTCTTCAACATGGGAAACATGCATAGAGCCTCAGTTTTGATTCAAGCAACCCAATAGAGAAATTGCCTAATCAAAACAGTCATATAATAGTCTTCCCATATTAAACAACTCTTAAAACAATAATTCAACCAATTTATCTAGAATCAATTTATCAATTAATTCACCCGATAAATCACTCATGAATTAACTTTGAACCTCTTTTACGGAAATAACACAAGTTACCAATATGTAGGAAATACACCGTATCGTTACAGGAAATTATGTGAGCTAGCAAAGGGACCCGATGGACATATATAAATCAAGCTCCTATAATCACAACGCTACTTGTAAACCAACAAGTCCGTCTCATGATTATAAAACTCTAGCGCTATTCCACTAAAAGCCTAGAGCTGCACTCTCGATTTATATAACATATTTACAAAGCTTTTGATCATCTCTAGTCCATGACTCAATATATTAGTATATCATCCCCATAGGATATCCATAATCGACTTGAGGTCAAGTTCTGTTTTACCTTCCCGATTACATTTATCTTATGTTCCATTATCAAACCATTGGAAAAACACTATTCATACTATTACAAACAATAAGCCATTAGATAACACAAAGTAGTCCAATGGCCGAGCGCTCGTATTTTCCAATCCACTGATAATGCATAAGAGGATATCATTGACTCTTTCTAGGAGCTATGGATTCCACTATCTATGAATAATGAATCTACGCATACACGAGTCATACCCCCAATGCACCGGCAAGCGTACCTTTACATAATGTCAGGATGTCTCCCTTTAGTACATCAAAGGATACAAGTCAAGTATACGGGTTCATCATTCATCTCAGGTTAAGATGACAACATATAATTCGTCAAAAGTGAATTGTTTTATTCAAACAGAATTATTAATTAAAACAATTCATCTTTGGTCCGTTCCAATATAGATTTTACCATTAGAAACTATATCAATGTCTCTACCCATGGAGTCCCACCTCCGACGACCAAGACAAGGCGTCTCCATTAGGAAGTAGACAACATAATAATCTTAACATGAATAAAGTGCCCAACTTTATTCCCTCGATTGTGGATCATAAGATTTAGACTATCATCTTTAGATTCTTGTCTTCCACATGTTCTTCACTCTACATGCATGATCTAAAGATTTAGAATGACAGTCTCAAAGTTTCAGTTTGCTTATCATACATTCAACTATTATGAACATAAAGAGGACATTACATAGATATATGAAATAAACAAATCTTTATTAATAGTCAAAATGTCTCGAAGAAAATTGTTACATTTATTCCTAAGGTCATAAACGCTAACACTTGTCACTAGGGCACCTCAACCTGCCCTAGTATATAAAGGAAAAGAAGAGTGTAATACAACCAGCCAGAAAAGAGGAAAGAAATCACTGAAGGCGCACAGAATTCTTGTACGAGTTGAGAACGGAGACAGAAGAGAGTACAGGGGAATTTTGGACACGGGAGCTGGAAGAAGAGAGTACAGCACGGATACACAGTGGTTTTTGACCTCAGATTTTAGCTTAGCTGTTTTCTCCTTCTCTCTGTATTTACTTTCTGAGGCCTTATGGATTTGTTATTTGTTATTAATTCTGATTTTGTTGAACTAAACATGAGCTAAATTCCTTAGCTAGGATTATTGATGGAACCAAAGTTGAAATGAAGATATATTTGTTATTTTGATTGATTGTGTAATTTTCATCTGGTTTATTCAAGTGTATTTATTGTTTACTTTCTATTAAGTGACAGGCCATCATTTAGTAAGAAAATACAAACTTAAGCTAATTCTGGAAAGATTGGTTTAGTTAGATCTAGCTTGGATAATATAAGAGATAGTATAGGAATATATTATTATCTTATACAACCTATTAAAATTGATGTTAACGTCAGGTTTGTAAACTAAAACACATAGGAATATGTTGGTTTGGTTTAAGGAACTACAAGCATAAATCTGTCGGAAGATGATTACGTAGAATTTTAGGTTGACTAGATGAACCTTGCTACAGCAATCGTATAGCAAAACATGGTCAGAGTTGCAACCGAGGGGAAATCAGTAATCCTAGCCTTCATCCATCATTAAATCACAGCTCTGAGCTTAGATCTTGTTGACTTTTACCTCTTGTCTACATTTAAATTACAGTCCTTGATCTTATACATTCTTTTCACTTAATTAATATCAATTTGGCATTCAAACTATTCTCAATCACATTGACAATTGTGTTGGAAAAATAATGGCATCGAGTGCGCAGCGGAATTTAAAATTTTTAATCAACGACAAAGCCAAACAAGAACATGTTCATGATGCTATATAACATAAATACTAAAGATCTAAATCATACCTTTTGAGATTTCAGGAAACTGCACGTCTGACAGATCAAAGCATTCCAAACAACAACCAGAAGAGCCTCAACCAACTGGTCTTCTTTGCTATTCTCGTTTCTACGATCGGTGTGCGGGTGGGCACACTTCGTTTAATCTCCTCTTGGTATTCTTAATCTCCTTCCAATCACAAGAGAGCCAAAGAAAAATTGTTCTTGATAATTAAACAATTTTTCCTCTTGGAATCTCTTATCAATAGCCTCCAAAAAATCTCTCAAGTGATCTAATGAGTAATGTGACTTAATAGGCTATTTATACTGTTTAGGAAGTCATACTTCCGTAACAATTAGGTTTCCCAAAGATTTAATCGCTCCCAGAGTCGATTTTGCCACATCAGCACGCGTTACGCGTTACAACCGGTCGACCGGAGACAGAGACGTTATAACTCACCGGTCGACCTGTCCTTCACAAACCGGTCGACCGGACCAGTCGACCTGTGACCGGTTTACCCACGGTCAACCTGTCTGCACTGACGAAAGTTATTTTCCTAGTTCTTCAACATGGGAAACATGCATAGAGCCTCAGTTTTGATTCAAGCAACCCAATAGAGAAATTGCCTAATCAAGACAGTCATATAATAGTCTTCCCATATTAAACAACTCTTAAAACAATGATTCAACCAATTTATCTAGAATCAATTTATCAACTAATTCACCCGATAAATCACTCATGAATTAACTTTGAACCTCTTTTACGGAAATAACACAAGTTACCAATATGTAGGAAATACACCGTATCGTTACAGGAAATTATGTGAGCTAGCAAAGGGACCCGATGGACATATATAAATCAAGCTCCTATAATCACAACGCTACTTGTAAACCAACAAGTCCGTCTCTTGATTATAAAACTCTAGCGCTATTCCACTACAAGCCTAGAGCTGCACTCTCGATTTATATAGCGTATTTACAAAGCTCTGATTAGCTTTAGTCCATGACTCAATATATTAGTATATCATCCCCATAGGATATCCATAATCGACTTGAGGTCAAGTTCCGTTTTACCTTTTCGATTACATTTATCTTATGTTCCATTATCAAACCGTTGGAAAAACAATATTCATACTATTACAAATAGTAAACCATTAGATAACACAGAGTAGTCTAATGGCCGAGTGCTCGTATTTTCCAATCCACTGATAATGCATAAGTGGATATCATTGACTCTTTATAAGAGCTATGGATTCCACTATCTATGAATAACGAATCTACGCATACACGAGTCATACCCCCAATGCACTGGCAAGCGTACCTTTACATAATGTCAGGATGTCTCCCTTTAGTACATCAAAGGATACAAGTCAAGTATACGAGTTCATCATTCATCTCAGGATTAAGATGACAACATATAATTCGTCAAAAGTGAATTGTTTTATTCAAACAGAATTATTAATTAAAACAATTCATCTTTGGTCCGATCCAATATAGATTTCACCATTAGAAACTATATCAATGTTTCTACCCATGGAGTCCCACCTCCGACGACCAAGACAAGCCGTCTCCGTTAGGAAGTAGACAACACAACAATCTTAACATGAATAAAGCGCCCAACTTTATTCCCTCGATTGTGGATCATAAGATTTAGACTATCATCGTTAGATTCTTGTCTTCGCATGTTCTTCACATTACATGCATGATCTAAAGATTTAGAATGACGGTCTCAGACTTTCAGTTTGCTTATCATACATTCAACTATTATGAACATAAAGAGGACAATACATAGATATATGAAATAAATAAATCTTTATTAATAGTCAAAATGTCTCGAAGAAAATTGTTACATTTATTCCTAAGGGCATAAACGCTAACAAATTGGTGTTAGATTCATTCTCCAACCAACCATGGTTGGGAAGAGAATTCTAACTTTTTAGAGCCATGGGATGACAACTCCCATCACCAAGCGGAGTCTTCTACCTCATTTGAAGACCTTGTCGAGGAGGATTGGGAGTAATTTTAAGATGACTCTTTGTGAGAGGAGACTTAAGAATTGGTTAGTGAAGAATTTCAAGAAGATGTCAATGAGTCTCAATGCCTCGAGATCCCAATTATCGTGCCACCCCCGGTTGAGAAAGATCACATCTATGATGACCCAATGTGGCCAGCAACTCCCCCACCATCTCGAGCGCTGTTCTTGCATGCCAACCAAGCGCATATTGTAATGACCGGGAAAATTTTAAGTCAAATTCGGACAGTCCGGTATTTGACCGTAATTCTTCCCGGAATATAAAGTAGTGGAAATATTGATGTAATTAGTAAAGGGTTATGTAGAAACTTTATATACGGGGTAAAATCACCCGAAAAGTGTAAAGTTATAATACGAATATTTTTACAGAGAAAATTCGTAAATATCAGTTAAAAGTTAGAAATTTTAACAGGTATGTTTTAGTTATGAAAAATTGAAATATTTGGTAAATGACCAAATGACTAGTTAGAAAAAGAGTAGAAATATTAGAAGTAAGGAAAATGGCAACAGTTCTTGAAACAGAATTTTTCCAAGTGAGTTAAAGCGGGAAACTGCAAAAAAAAAAATGAGTACTGTGAGGGTACGCATTTTGGGCAATTCTGGATCGTTTAAAATGAGAATTTCAGAAAAA
Organism: Morus indica; assembly: GCA_029231665.1. NCBI lineage: Eukaryota > Viridiplantae > Streptophyta > Magnoliopsida > Rosales > Moraceae > Morus > Morus indica. The sequence goes on along the minus strand of JACAGA010000003.1, from coordinate 4,739,678 downwards.
ATAAATTGACTATTGAGATACCTAAGAGAAAAGGGTTGAATATGAGAAATTTGACCCAGGGTGCTCGACAGTCCAGAAAAGCAGTATAGAACCTGTACCGGGTGTGAAATTATCGGTACCAGAAAGAGACTCGTTTTGATAAACGGAAAGTTTGGTCTTGACAAGAAAAATGTGGGGACCACAGAACCACTTAAATTAAGTGTTAAACTTAATTAGAATTAGTAGAATTAAATTATGGGAATTAAAGTTATTTCTCTAATTTAATTTTAGAAAGTAATGTGAGATATTTTTAGAAATATTAATATAATATACATATTACATTGAAAGTGGCCTACGGAAGCACATTTGAACACAAAGTGTTCTATTTTCTAAAGAGTGGCCGACCAAAAAGAAAGAGAGAGAGAAAACAGAGAAAATCAAGGGAAAATCAAGGAATCACCCGTTTTTGCCGAAATTTCTTCCGTTCAGTCCAGTAGAAACATAACCCGAGGCATTCTAGCGGAGAATCTCAACTTTTCAAGGTAAGATTTTGGATTTTTCATGAGAAACTGCATGCTTTTTCGTGTTGATGAATAGTAACTCATCTCGGGAAAAATCCGTAAAACTAAAAAATGAAACCGAGGTTTTGTCGGGGACTGTGATAGGAGTTTAATGTGCAAGTATTGAAAGGATTGAACAATTTTTTTTGGATTTGCACTAAAAATCTGAAAATCCCTAGAAATGGAGGAAATGTATTTTTGTTCAATTTATGTAGCAATTTGTGTTCAGGAATGTGAATCTGGACTACAGGTACCGAAATCGGAAGTAAAACGAGTTATTGAAAACTCGGGAAACTAGTCAAACAAGGCGAAACTCTGCCGAAATTTCTAAAAACCTAGTTAGTAAGCATCGAATTAAGAATTCGATTCTCGAGAATGAGTAACAGTTTTAAAGCTCAGAATTGAATAGATTAAAATTCAGAAACCGAGATACACAAATAGGTGTAATTTGCCTCTTGAGCTATAAATCGGCCTAGAGGGGTTAAGTTCGAAAATGAGTTGAAATTGGATTTAGGAATCCAAGTATAAGAAATTTTGATGCTTGGAATAAGTGGTTAATACCTATTTCCATGAAACAGGTTTTGGCACGAGAGTCGAAGCAACAAGAAGGAACTTCCAACGAGCGGGAATCCCAGTGGATTACCGGTAAGTATAGACATATATGTTTGTCTGGACTCGAGTAAGCTGTAGTTAGACTTAGAACTATGAATTTACTTATGTTCCTAAGTCTATGTGATTACATGTAATTATACGTGTTTGGAGGGCTTAATGCTCTAGATTGATAAAGGGCGACATATGGTTACCCTTATGCACAATTAATACTGGCGGGTCGTCGGCCTTCGCAAGGGAGGAAAATCTCACAAAGTAGAGATTCCGACTAGACCAGCCAGTAAGAAATGACCAGTAAAGTAAAAGACTGACGGGTCATCGACCTCCGCAAGGGAGGGAAATCTCATAGTGTAGAGATTCTGACTAGACCAGACAGTAAGAAATGACCAGTAAAGTAAAAGACTGATGGGTCATCGGCCTCCGCAAGGGAGGAAAATCTCAAAGAGTAGAGATTCTGACTAGACCAAACAGTAAGCAGGGGTCCAGGCCCACAGAAGTAAGAACAGAAAGATAGAAAGCAGTTTAAAGCATGTTTCACACGAGCATATTTGCATCATAACTCTTAATGTAATTTTTATTAGTTTATGATGTTTGCATGTTTATACTTGCTGGGCGTTAGCTCATCAGTTTACTCGTGTGCAGGTAACAAAGGTAAGCAGTCAGTCATATAGTGGTTTGCTTGATGGACATGCAGAGGCAAGGGTGGCGGAAATGTCATGGGTGCATGGGAGTGGTCTCTACTACGCTCGCTTAGAAAACAATTTTCCGCTGCAGATTAATGTAATATAGAATACTAGTATGTATGTTCAGTTCTAAAAAGAAGATATTGCAACCATTGTTTTAGTAAAGAACAACGGACTGTAATAAGTTAAGACAAGTTTTCGGGAACTAGTTTGATATCCAAATCTTTAAAGTAAAAGCAAGATATGTTATTAGTGTAACAACATAACATGTTAAGAACTCTAGGGTTAAAGTAAAGGAAAAACATTTACCCGCATATGAACGTAAATTAAAGAGACAATAGTCTAACAACGAATAATGAATTAGACTATAACTTAGCCCATTAGTAGTAGTATAAGGCATGGCGACCGCGCCGCGAGGGCGCAGGGCGTCACAGTTTGTATCAAACCAGCGTTCCTACTCCTGCCATGACAAGTCTCACACCTTTGCTTCTGCGCAGTCCAGGTAAATTAGTTTATGAACTAGAACTGAGAATTGCTTATTTCTGTGGGGATGGGTAAGAATGTTTCTAATGTCACGGTTCCGACAAACAGAAAGGTCGGTACCCACTCCTGCTAGATGTAGCCATCCACCAGTGGATCGGGAGCTAAGGGCTCTAGAGCCCATGGCGGCCGAGGCTACACACCGAGCAAGGAGAGTCATTTTGACTACAGGTCGAGCCGCAGCTAGGTTCTATACCTGTAATCCACCTTCCTTTGATGGGCATTCACATCCCACTAGAATTAGGGATTGGTTGCACCGTGTTGAGTACGTGATGCGAGCCTGTGACATAGCTTGAGAAGAGTGGATTTTACTCGCAACGAGTTTGTTAGAGGGCAATGCCCTAATCTTTTGGCAAGCTTTGGATGAGGACGAAATAGCGGAGATGCAATAGGAAGAGTTTTGCCACATGTTGAAGCATCAGTTTCTTCCCCAAGTCATGCCATCAGAGTCGGCACCACAGCAGAGTGGAGAGACACAGAGCCAGGTGAGTGTAGTCGTGACCTGCACCTAAGCTCGAGAGTTTATCATACAAGCCGAGAGGGCTAGTATGAGATCGGATGAGGCCGTTGTAGCCTATATAGCGAGAGTTTTGATAGAGGTACTAGCTCCGAATTGAATTTTTAATCTAAGTGAGGAGGAGCGGTGTCAGATCCTATGGAGAGGTCTGACGGAAGAGTGCCAGCGTCGGCTAGTTCCGCAATCGGATCAGACCCTCACACAATTTATCGCCGAGGCGAAGCATTGTGAGTGCCAGCTGTTAGTGGAGAGGACACGGCCAGCGGCGGTGATGCGAGACTTCCCGTTTTCCAATACCCGTATTAGGAGACATGACGCGGAAGCCACTACCTCTCGACAACGACCGAGACCCGAGATAGAGGCAGCGGACTAATGATGCTTTATGTATGATGTGATATGTATGGAATGGGACATACATAATAGATTTGAATGAAAGGCTTAAAAACCTTTACTTTTGTAATGATTTGTATATGATGTGATATGCATGATATGGGGCATGCATAGTAGGAGAACATATAGAATGTATGTTTTGCTAGTTGATATGAGAATGAATGATAGTTTAAAGTATTACAAGTCGAGGAACTTTAGAAGCAGTTCTTTTTGCACTTAGACTAACGATGTTGCTCTTTTGATTAATATAGACACAGTAACATGGTTCGTACACGTCAAAAGAGAACACAAGCAGAACAGAATCCTCCAGCACTAGACTTAGATGAAGAAGTAGCAGGTCTGAGGGGGCAAATAGCAGCATAGGCTGAGGAAAGTAGACAGTTATGAGAATTGCTTACCCAGTTGATACAGGGTCAGCAGGTTGGAGGAGCACCCCCTCTGCAGGCGGTTCCAGCACAAGCCGCCCAACCTGAGCAACCCGCAGAGAGGGTTGAACCCCAAGAGCCAGTAAGGGGTGAGATGGGGCATCGAGAAATGGTCCCAAGGGAACCATTGTATGTAAGGTTTAAGAGAATGGCACCTCCAGAGTTCGATGGATCAACAGATCCACTCGAGGCTGAGGAATGGTTAGCATCCATTCAGATAGTGTTTGAGTTTATGGAACTCACCGACAGGGAGAAGATTCAGTGTGTGGCTTTTGTATTAAAGAAATATGCCCGCTATTGGTGGGAATCAGTGTGCGCTAGAAGGAATGTGAGACAGATGTTATGGGATGAATTCCTGTGGGAATTTAACCGTAAGTATTACAACTTAGAAGCCCTGAAGACTCAACAAAACGAGTTCAACAAGTTTAAGCAGGGCGACCAGATAGTTGTAGAAGCGTGCCGACGATTTGATCAGTTGGCACGACTATGTCGTCAATTGATTCCAACAGAGGAAGAGAAGGTTAGGAGGATGGTTAATATGCTCCGTGGAGATATAGCCACCGTTGTGGAAAGTGGGGAGTATCCACCAACCACGGTAGCCGATCTAGTTAATCGGGCAATACGTGCAGAGCATAACATTGCCAAATCTAGAGAGGAACGGGCTAAGATGTGGGAAGACAAGAAGAAACAGAGAGAAAAGACACAGGCACCCACTAAGCAGAGCCCCGGTGCTAATTCGCAAAGCCAAGGAAGCCGTAGCGACCAGGGATCAAAACCTGGACAGGGGAACCAGCAAAACCCCAGCAAGAGGAAAGGGAATTGCAATCAGAATCAGTGAATCCCCCAACAGAAGCAGGACCAGTATACCAGTCCTAGTGTTCCTATCTGCCTGACCTGTGGAAAGAAACACTCCGAAGAATGTAAAGCCGACACAGACGTATGCTATACGTGTGGACAGAAGGACATGTAGGATCTTATTGTGATTTAGATATGAAAAATCATTTGAACAACAACAATATTGTAGGCGAAATTTCAAAAAAATTTTATCATATCCATTTAATTCAAAATTTTATCATATCCAAGCAGTGTATGCGTCTCGCTCTTCTTGAGTCGAATCATCATTCGGCTCAAGAGGACAGGGGGTGGTGAGCACATGCTTGTGCTTGTCTACCGTCAATACGATATCGAGGTTACGTTTCCAGTCAACGTAATTTTCACCCACTAGTTTGTTTGTACTAAGAATTTGCGCGATCGGGGATAAAGACATAATTGCTGAAAAATAAAATAAAGCGGTGTTGGTAATTTGCTTATATTTAAGAGAAGTATGATGCATGAATGCAAATACTTAAACATAAATAAAATCCTTAAAAAATGTTTCATCTATGGTGTTACGATCATAAACGGCAACACGTCCCACCTAGGGGTGGCGTCCGTGAAGCCTCCTATCGCATCGAGACTCCTCTCGTTTGGTCCACTTTACAAGATGTCTCTACATCTAGTGCAACCAATCACCATCTTTTTGGTCACCTCAGATTCATTGCCTAGCTCCTATGGGAGATTACAATGATCTTTAGTCTAAGTGTTTAACCGACTAATCGACTCTAGAGGTTGTTATGAACTAACGATCCATCTAGGGATGGTCTCGCCTCACTACTTCCTTTTTGAGTCTTATCTTCTATAAGCAACCTGATGACTCCTTAGCGACATGTTTCATGGGTTTCTCCCATTGAAGTGAGGACCACTAAGGTGGTTCTTAACCTATCCACATGTCACGATCAGGCTAAAGTCGGAGACCTTGGGAACGTTTCAACGCAAACGACCCTCCCACTTAGCTTTTTGAAAAATGGATTTTGTTTTAAAATTAAGTCCAATTAATAATTCAACAAAATTATAACCCTTATAAATTTGTTGCATTTTATAACTCTTTATAAAATTTACCCATTGCATTTATTATTATAACAATTTATAATATTAAACTACAATGATGCATGAACATGCTTGCATGGCAATTTGATATTGGCATCTCTATATCCTATATGGCATGTTATAATGATGCGAGATTAAACAATAAATCATACATTTACAATTTCACCTCTCTATGGCTCATTTCTAATTACAACCCATAAAAACAATGCCTCATTTCTAATTTAACCTCTCTATGATGCGAGATTAACATTGCCTCGGCTGGGCCAGGCCCTGCCTGGCGCAGCATGGGCTGCCAGGCCAGGCAGGCCTGGCTCACTCTGCATGGGCCGCGGCCCTTGCCTGGGCAAGGCCTGTGGCCCCTGCCTGGGCAGGGCCTGTGGCCCCTGCCTGGGCAGGGCCTGCGGCCGGGCCTGTGGCCCCTGCCTGGGCAGGGCCTGCGGCCGGGCCTGTGGCCCCTGCCTGGGCAGGGCCTGCGGCCGGCCCTATGGCCCCTGCCTAGGCAGGGCCTGCGGCTAAGCCCATAGCCCGCCAAGGTTTCAGAAAACCCTGCGCGGCTTGCTAGGGGCCGCGGCCCTTGCCTGGGCAAGGCCAGCGGCAGGGCCTGCGGCCCCTGCCTGGGCAGGGCCTGCAGGCCCGCTAGGGTTTCAGGAAACCCTAGCGCATACTAGGGTTTCCGAAACCCTAGTCTGCCGCACAGCCAAAACCCAGGGAAGGGTCTGGCGGCTGGGCTTGTGGCGGAGGCTGGGAGTCGTGCGGCGGTGTGCGACGGCGATGTAGGATCTTATTGTGATTTATATATGAAAAATCATTTGAACAACAACAATATTGTAGGCGGAATTTCAAAATTTTTATCATATCCATTTAATTCATAATTAAACGTAAACCACAACGAGAGATGCATGCATGATATATGTTTATAGACAAAGGATTAGAAAAATCTCACATACCTTTGTGACGATTGAATTAATTGACCGCAAGGATATTGTCTCACTATCTCACGTTCCGAGATGGAGAATTGCCGTGAAACAAGATCGTTGTTTATTGCCACGATCACACCAAAAACCACTCGTAGATTCAAGGCTATGACTCTACAATTTTTAGGATGAGAGAGTGGGCTCTTTTTTAAAAACCTAAGGAAACTTTTTCCTTCTATTTTGTCTCTACAAAATCCGGCCACCCTAAGGAAAGTGTGATCTCTTTTTCTTTTCTCCAAAAGACTCTCCCCTAGGGTTTTCAATAATATCCTTATATAGGAGAAAATTCAAAAACTCAAACCCTAGATGGGATTTTCGAATTTCTCCTTAACCCTTGGATTGAAATCCGAAAATCCCTACATGGCTTAGGAATTTCCGAATTTCCTTCCCCATTTTGGAGCAAAATTCGAAATCCCCTTAAGGCAAGGGATTTCCGAATTTTCCCAAAATAAATTCTCACTTTTCTCTTTCCTTTAGTTGCCAAATAAAATCATGTTTAAATTTCATTTTGAATTTTAAATTAATCTCCATTAATTTCGAAATTCAAAACTCATTCCTTTTATTTGTCAATTATCGAATAAATGAAAAATAACACAATGAATTTAAACATAATTATCAGTTTCTGTTTTTCCATTTATTAGAGCTAGCCTTGAGACCGAATGGACCCACATGAACAAAGCTATGGAATTACAATATTCGACTAACTTATCCCTATAAGTTATCGACATATTTAATTCCGACATCGTACAACTCCACTAAAAGTTCGATGCCGAATAATCTCTCGATTCATGTGCGCTCATTTTCTTTTGGTGTTGATACAATTTATCACACGGTCCACAGTGTAAATGCATTATTATCCTTCGTAAATATCAGTGATCAGAATGGTATATAATATTACCGTTTTACCATTCTAATCATTATTTCCTCAACTCCTTTATATGACTGTGAATAAGAAAGACAAACGTTCGTAAGATGTCTCGTACATGTCACGATGTCTTAATCAATGAATATCATCATTGAATACCATGCCTGGTTTATTTATTCACACACCCGTCAATAAAGCATGAGGTGATATTATTTTTACGAATTCCATATCTGTGAATCACATAACTCCAACTTAATATTGTCATGATCCCAATGACCGAGATGTCGTTCAATAACTGTGAACTAATCTCATTGGCGAATCAAAGATAATGAGATACCAAGTTGAGCTATGCATTCACTTCAGGATTAAGATAATTATACAAATATACTTAAGTTGTGATGATTAGGTTTAGAGTTGTGTAAACGGTTTTTACTCTAACCTAATCAATCACATGGTCTATTCAACATGTTGCGAGCATGTTTAGATCAACCACAGAGTCCAACTCCCATGCCCCGAGACCAGCATCACATGGTTCGATCTAACAGTCATAATCGGATTCGATTGCCCAATCAACCCTAAGACTGCGAATATCTATTTTTAAACTGTATTTGAAGAGTTTGTCCGGCAAGGTTCCCTTGACTCTTCTTTCGTTGGTAACAGTTTATGGACTAAGCAATATCACTAACACTCTTGAGTATGTGTCAAAACATAACTTTATCTTATTTTATAAAAACAGCAAAATAATAATGTCTTACATTTGTCATTTCATAAATAACAAATTACATCCCACTTTATGGACACATTTCCAACAAAATCCCACTTGGACTTAAAGTAGGTGTGTACAATCTCGCATGCCCAAACCTTCCAGATGCGTATCGAAGACTTTACCAGATAAAGCCTTTGTAAACGGATCGGCCAAGTTGTCATGTGTTGATATCTTTGTTACTTCAACATCGCCTCTTTGTACAATCTCACGGATGAGGTGGTATTTCCGCTATATGTGCTTGGACCTTTTATGGCTTCTAGGCTCCTTAGAGTTTGCTACAGCCCCACTGTTATCGCAATACAGTACCATGGGCCTATCAGCTTCCGGAACAACTTCCAGTGAAACAAGGAACTTCTTAAGCCATACAGCCTCTTTCGCAGCTGCACAAGCTGCCACATATTCGGCCTCCATGGTGGAGTCAGCTATGCAAGTCTGCTTGATACTCCTCCACACCACCGAACCTCCATTCAGGACAAACACTGATCCTGAAGTGGATTTCCTGGAATCCTTATCCGATTGGAAATCAGAGTCGGTATATCCCGTCATATTCAGGTCAGTACCTGAATATACAAGCATATAGTTCCTCGTTCTCCTAAGATACTTGAGGATATGCTTTACAGCAACCCAGTGCTCGGGTCCAGGGTTTGACTGGAATCTACTCACCACGCCTACTGCTTAGCATATATCAGGTCTGGTGCAAAGCATCGCATACATGAGGCTTCCCACGGCTGAAGCGTAAGGAACTCGGCTCATGTCTTCCTCTTCTTGAGGAGTCTTGGGAGACTGCTCCTTAGAGAGGGATACTCCATGTCTGAAGGGTAGATAACCCTTTTTGGAGTTTTGCATAGCGAATCGGTCCATTACCTTATCGATGTAGGATGCTTGAGACAGTGCCAATTGTTCCTACATCATTCCCAATGAGTAGTATGTCATCTACATATAAGACTAAGAAAACCACTTTGCCTTCTTGTATCAGCTTATACACACAAGGCTCATCCATTGACTGAACAAAACCGTAAGTTTTAAAAGTCTCATCGAATCTGATATTCCATGATCTGGATGCCTGCTTCAGTCCATAAATGGACTTCTGCAATTCGCAAACCTTTTCTTCTAGACCCTTTTCAATGAATCCATCTGGTTGTGCCATATAAATGCGCTCTTCCAGGTTGCCATTCAGAAAAGCTGTCTTTACATCCATCTGCCAGATTTCATAATCTAAAGCAGCAGCAATGGATAGAAGAATTCGGTTGGATTTAAGCATGGCTACCGGAGAGAAGGTATCCTCATAGTCGATGCCTTCTTTCTGGGTGTAGCCCTTGGCTACCAGCCTAGCTTTGAATGTCTCTACATTCCCATCCGGACCCCTCTTCTTCTTGTAGATCCATTTACACCCTACGGGTTTTACCCCTTCAGGAGGATCTACTAGAGTCCATACGCCATTTTTATACATCGATTGTATTTCGGCGTCCATGGCTTTATGCCATAGGTTTGCTTCAGAACTTTCCATGGCCTGCAAGTAGGAGACAGGTTCGTCGATGTCTAAATCTGAGAATGCATATAATGCGTCTCCATAAGACATGTACCTATCAGGTTGTCTCACAACCCTCCCACTACGTCGAGGCTCCACTGGTGTTAGTTCTTGTTGTGGTTCATCTGTTGTCGGTTCAGGAATAGATTGCGGATATGTGGCATGAACATTTTCACCAGTCAATTCCTCAAGTACAAGCTTGCTTCTTGGCTTCATATTCTTTATAAAATCCTCTTCCAGAAAACGAGCATTCGTGCTGACGAATGTTTTCTGATCAGTAGGACTATAAAAGATATAGCCTTGTGTTCCTTTGGGATATCCTACAAATAGGCACAGTTCTGAACGACTAGTCAACTTACCAGTCTTCTTTCTAAGCACATGTGCCGGACAACCCCATATTCTGGTGTGGCCAAGAGATGACTTCTTGCCACTCCATCTTTCATATGGAGTTCCAAGTACTGCCTTAGATGGAACTTGGTTCAGAATGTATGCTGCTGTTTCCAAGGCATATCCCCAAAAGGAATCTGGAAGAGATGAGTAACTCATCATTGATCTAACCATGTCTAATAGAGTTCGAGTCCTTCTCTCAGACACGCCATTCTGCTGAGGAGTACCTGGCGCGGTCAGTTGAGAAAATATACCTTCTTCCTTAAGAAAGTCTTCGAACTCTCCCAGCAAGTATTCACCACCACGATCAGATCGTAGTGTTTTGATCTGTTTATCTACTTGCTTTTCAACCAAGGCCTTGAATTCTTTGAACTTTTCAAAGGTTTCAGACTTTTGACGCATTAGATAAATATGACCAAAACGAGAATAGTCATCAGTGAAGGTTATGAAATATTCATATCCACCTCTTGCTTGGATATTGAATGGCCCACATACATCACTATGTACGAGTTCTAGGCATTCATCAGCTCTATTACCCTTTGCTGAAAAGGGTCTCTTGGTCATTTTCCTTCTATGCAGGATTCACATGTAGGTAGTGAGCCTACACTTAAGGTTTGCAAGGGACCGTCTCTTACCAACCTTTTAATCCTGTCAAGGCCAATATGTCCAGGACGTAGATGCCATTTGTAGGTTTGATCAATTGAGTCTAACCTCAATCTCTTACTTTCTCTCATTGAATCATCATTCAATTCAGTATCGCAAATCGTTGGAAGATTTGGTTTAACGTAGAACAGATTGTTTATCATGACTGTAGAAGTAATCATGAAGCCATTCTTTAGAATCTGAATAACATCATTATTAAAATCCAAAGAATATCCTTGCTCAATCAACCGAGCCACAGAAATAAGGTTTTTCCCAAAAACCGGGACATAATAAACATTGTTCAAAACAATAAAACTGTTCTCAAAAATTAATTTAATACTTCCAACGGCTGTTGCTGATACTGATGCTACATTCCCCCAGCGGAAGTTGAACTCGTCCTTGCTAAGCCTTTTGTTTTCCCTGAACCCCTGCAGAGAACAACAAACATGATTAGTGGCTCCAGAGTCTACAATCCAAGAAAAAGTAGAGTCAGCCACAAAACAGGCTTCGGTAACAAGCAATGTACCTTTAGCTTTAACCTCCTTGAGGTATGTAGGACAGTTACGTTTCCAGTGGCAAGACATTCCGCAATGGTGACATTTGTCAGTACTTTTGTCCACCTTTGCAGTGTTCTTGCCTTTTCCAGCCGGCTTCTTCTTGTTACTGCGGGCTTTCTTCTGTTTCTTGGCACCAGAGGTGGAAGGCTTTGCTTCAGCAAGGCTTGCCTTTCCATTCTCCTTTTTGCCTTTAAGCAGTAGAGTTTCCATAGTTCGAAGCTCCATCATTAGTTCTGGGAGTGAATAACTCAACTTATTCATCGAGCAGTTGAGTTTGAAGTTGTCAAACATCTCCGGGAGAGTCTCTAGGATCATATCCACCTGAGTCTCTCCATCTATTTCAGCTCCCATGAGCTCCATCTCATTCAGGTGACTTATGATCAATAGCATATGGTCCCGAACAGGAGTGCCGGATGAATTCATGAAGTTACGCACCGCAGCTTGCTTGGCTTGACGGCCCTGGCTTCTGAACATTTCAGAGATGCTGTAGATCATATCTGCAGCCGTCAGCATGTTCCGATGTTGCTGTTGCAACACATTGCTAATTGATGCTAAGATATAGCACCTAGCAATCTCATCGGAACGCATCAAAGCAGTGTATGCGTCTCGCTCTTCTTGAGTCGAATCATCATTCGGCTCAAGAGGACAGGGGGTGGTGAGCACATGCTTGTGCTTGTCTACCGTCAATACGAGATCGAGGTTACGTTTCCAGTCAACGTAATTTTCACCCACTAGTTTGTTTGTACTAAGAATTTGCGCGATTGGGGATAAAGACATAATTGCTGAAAAATAAAATAAAGCGGTGTTGGTAATTTGCTTATATTTAAGAGAAGTATGATGCATGAATGCAAATACGTAAACATAAATAAAATCCTTAAAAAAATGTTTCATCTATGGTGTTGCGATCATAAACGGCAACACGTCCCACCTAGGGCTGGCGTCCGTGAAGCCTCCTATCGCATCGAGACTCCTCTCGTTTGGTCCACTTTACAAGATGTCTCTACATCTAGTCCAACCAATCACCATCTTTTTGGTCACCTTAGATCCATTGCCTAGCTCCTATGGGAGATTACAATGATCTTTAGTCTAAGTGTTTAACCGACTAATCGACTCTAGAGGTTGTTATGAACTAACGATCTATCTAGGGATGGTCTCGCCTCACTACTTCCTTTTCGAGTCTTATCTTCTATAAGCAACCTGATGACTCCTTAGCGACATGTTTCATGGGTTTCTCCCATTGAAGTGAGGACCACTAAGGTGGTTCTTAACCTATCCACATGTCACGATCAGGCTAAAGTCGGAGACCTTGGGAACGTTTCAACGCAAACGACCCTCCCACTTAGCTTTTTCAAAAATGGATTTTGTTTTGAAATTAAGTCCAAGTAATAATTCAACAAAATTATAACCCTTATAAATTTGTTGTATTTTATAACTCTTTATAAAATTTACCCATTGCATTTATTATTATAACAATTTATAATATTAAACTACAATGATGCATGAACATGCTTGCATGGCAATTTGATATTTGCATCTCTATATCCTATATGGCATGTTATAATGATGCGAGATTAAACAATAAATCATACATTTACAATTTAACCTCTCTATGGCTCATTTCTAATTACAAGCCATAAAAACAAATGAAAATAATTACAATAATTTTCTTCATCTTGTCTTCTTGGCATCTTCTCAATTTTCTCTTCTCTCGATCCCTGAAAAGTGAAAATAAAAAAAATATATATATTTTTTTTATTTGGGCTGGGCCCGGGACAATCCTGGGCCCACCTTCTCCTCGGCTGGGCCAGGCCCTGCCTGGCGCAGCATGGGCTGCCAGGCCAGGCAGGCCTTGCTCCCATTGCTTGGGCCGCGGCCCTTGCCTGGGCAAGGCCTGTGGCCGGGTCTGTGGCCCTTGCCTGGGCAAGGCCTGTGGCCCGTGCCTGGGCAGGGCCTGTGGCCCTTGCCTGGGCAGGGCCTGTGGCCCTTGCCTGGGCAAGGCCTGTGGCCCGTGCCTGGGCAGGGCCTGCGGCCGGCCCTTTGGCCCCTGCCTAGGGGCCGCGGCCCTTGCCTGGGCAAGGCCATCGGCAGGGCCTGCGGCTCCTGCCTGGGCAGGGCCTGCAGGCCCGCTAGGGTTTCAGGCAACCCTAGCGCATACTAGGGTTTCCGAAACCCTAGTCTGCCGCACAGCCAAAACCCAGGGAAGGGTTTGGCGGCTGGGCTTGTGGCGGAGGCTGGGAGTCGTGCGGCGGCAGGCGACGGCGACGGCGGCGGCGGCGGCGGCACAAAAAAAACATATTTTCCGGAAATTTAAATTACAAAATTTCCTATGCCCTTTAATGGCTTACATTATTTTCTAGAGAAAAAACATAAACCACCAACATGGTGTAATTAAAAACCTAGAGCCAATCGATCGGGATCCAATCACATATTCAATCAAAACAATTTTGAATTCATCATATATTCATGCAAGATGCCAATATCAACACATATGATACATTCAATCGCATAAACATAAATCATGCATGATCAATAGCCCTAGGCTCTGATACCAATTGTAGGATCTTATTGTGATTTATATATGAAAAATCATTTGAACAACAACAATATTGTAGGCGGAATTTCAAAAATTTTTATCATATCCATTTAATTCATAATTAAACGTAAACCACAACGAGAGATGCATGCATGATATATGTTTATTGACAAAGGATTAGAAAAATCTCACATACCTTTGTGACGATTGAATTAATTGACCGCAAGGATCTTGTCTCACTATGTCACGTTCCGAGATGGAGAATTGCCGTGAAACAAGATCGTTGTTTATTGCCACGATCACACCAAAAACCACTCGTTGATTCAAGGCTATGACTCTACGATATTTAGGATGAGAGAGTGGGCTCTTTTCAAAAACCTAAGGAAACTTTTTCCTTCTATTTTGTCTCTACAAAATCCGGCCACCCTAAGGAAAAGTGTGATCTCTTTTTCTTTTCTTAAAAGAACTCTCTTCTAGGGTTTTCAATAATATCCTTATATAGGAGGAAATTCAAAAACTCAAACCCTAGATGGGATTTTCGAATTTCTCCTTAACCCTTGGATTGAAATCCGAAAATCCCTACATGGCTTAGGGATTTCCGAATTTCCTTCCCCTTTTTGGAGCAAAATTCGAAATCCCCTTAAGGCAAGGGATTTCCGAATTTTCCCAAAAATAATATCACTTTTCTCTTTCCTTTAGTTGCCAAATAAAATCATGTTTAAATTTCATTTTGAATTTTAAATTAATCTCCATTAATTTCGAAATTCAAAACTCATTCCTTTTATTTTTCAATTATCGAATAAATGAAAAATAACACAATGAATTTAAATACAATTATCAGTTTCTATTTTTCCCATTTATTAGAGCTAGCCTTGAGACCGAATGGACCCACATGAACAAAGCTATGGAATTACAATATTCGACTAACTCATCCCTATAAGTTATCGACATATTTAATTCCGACATCGTACAACTCCACTAAAAGTTCGATGCCAAATAATCTCTCGTAAGATGTCTCGCACAAGTCACAATGTCTTTTGGTGTTGATACAATTTATCACACGGTCCACAGTGTAAATGCATTATTATCCTTCGTAAATATCAGTTATCAGAATGGTATATATAATATTACCGTTTTACCATTCCAATCATTATTTCCTCAACTCCTTTATATGACTGTGAATACGAAAGACAAACGTTCGTAAGATGTCTCGCACATGTTACGATGTCTTAATCAATGAACATCATCATTGAATACCAGGCCTGGTTTATTTATTCACACAACGTCAATAAGCATGACGGTGATAGATTTCTATACGAATTCCATATCTGTGACACATAACTCCACTAATAATTGTCATAATCCAATGACCGAGGATGCGGTTCAATAACTGTGAACTAATCTCATTGGTGAATCAAAGATCATGAGATACTAAGTTGAGCTATGCATCCACTTCAGGATTAAGATAATTATACAAAGATACTTAAGTTGTGATGATTAGGTTTAGAGTTGTGTAAACGGTTTTTACTCTAACCTAATCAGTCACATGGTCTATTCAACATGTTGCGAGCATGTCTAGATCAACCACAGAGTCCAACTCCCATGCCCGAGACCAGCATCACATGGTTCGATCTAACAGTCATAATCGGATTCAATTGCCCAATCAATCCTAAGACTGCGCATATCTATTTTTAAAAACTGTAGCAGAAGAGTTTGTCGCAGGGTTCCCCTGACTCTTCTTTCGTTTGTAACAGTTTATGGACTAAGCAATATTACTAACACTCTTGAGTATGTGTCAAAACATAACTTTATCTTATTTTATAAAATCAACAAAAAATAATAATGTCTTACATTTGTCATTTCATAAATAACAAATTACATCCCACTTTATGGACACATTTCCAACAGGATTTTTAAACTGTATCAGAAGAGTTTGTCCGGCAGGGTTCCCCTGACTCTTCTTTCGTTGGTAACAGTTTATGGACTAAGCAATATCACTAACACTCTTGAGTATGTGTCAAAACATAACTTTATCTTATTTTATAAAAACAGCAAAATAATAATGTCTTACATTTGTCATTTCATAAATAACAAATTACATCCCACTTTATGGACACATTTCCAACAGGACATTATGCAAGGCAGTGTCCATTCAAAGCAGGATCTCCTGGAACGACTCCACAAAGGCCACCCGTTCCACAATTTCATGCCATGCAAGCACAGAGGGCATTTTCGACCCCTCAGCTGAACAGAGTAGAAGCTGCTCCATAGACCAATGCTCACTTAATGACATACACCAAGGAGGAAGCTGAGGCAGGCACGTCCAACGTAGTGACAGGTCAGCTTACTGTTGCCCATGTCCCTGCACGAGCATTATTTGATTCAGGGGCCACACATACATTTGCATCTGTCGAATTTGTTAAACGAATACTACATCCTCAAGAGAGGATAGGGCAAGCCTTTAAGACAACACTACCAACAGGTGATGTGTTATTGTCTCGTCACTGGTTACGTCACGTACCAGTAGAGATAGCAGGAAGAGAACTAAGTGTGGACCTAGTTGTTCTGAACTTAGTAGATTATGATGTGATCCTAGGAATGGATTTTCTAGGAAAGTATAATGCTACAATAGACTGTAGAAAGAAAAGGGTAGTTTTTTAGCCAGAAGGAGAACAGGTGTTTGAGTACATGGGTTCCACATCAGGGACACCCATACGTTTTATTAGTTCTCTAGAAGCCCGACGATTGATGTCTAGCGGATGCACTGGATATTTGGCGTATGTGGTGGACAGGAACCAAGAGGGGAAACATCAACCAGAAGACGTTCCCATAGTCAAGGAGTTCCTAGACGTTTTTCCAGAGGAACTACCCGGACTTCCTCCAGATTGGGAAATAGCTTTTGAGATAGAGCTTCTCCTCGGCACCGCACCAATATCCAAAGCACCGTACAGGAAGGCTCCAGCGGAACTGAAAGAGTTGCGGGTTCAACTCCAAGAGATGTTAGACAAAGGCTTCATCAGACCGAGTTTCTCGCCATGGGGAACTCCGGTCCTCTTTGTCAAAAAGAAGGACGGCACGCTTCGGATGTGCATAGATTATAGAGAGCTCAACAAAGTCACCATCAAGAACAATTACCCGTTGCCACGAATCGATGACTTGTTTGACCAGTTGAAGGGAGCTACCACGTTTTCGAAGATAAACCTTCGATCGGGGCATCATCAGCTCAAGATTAGAGAAGAAGACATTTCCAGAATGGCATTCAGAACTCGGTATGGACACTACAAATTCTTAGTGATGCCGTTTGGACTTACAAATGCCCCAGCGGTGTTTATGGACCTTCTGAACAGAGTCTTCAGAGGGTATTTAGATAAGTTTGTTATTGTTTTTATCGATGACATCCTTTTATACTCATGAGATCCATAGGAGCACGCAGAACATTTGAGGATCGCACTACACACATTGAAGAAACATCAGCTATATGCGAAGTTTTCTAAGTGCGAGTTATGGTTAGATAAAGTCCACTTCCTCGGACATGTAGTATCTAAGGAAGGAATCACTGTGGATCCAGCAAAGGTTGAAGCGGTTGAGAAGTGGCCAGTTCCAAAGAGTGTTACGGAAATTTGAAGTTTCCTAGGATTGGCAGGGTATTACAGAAGGTTTGTGGAGGGATTTGCTCGTCTTGCAGCTCCTCTCACTGCCTTAACCAGAAAAGATAGAATGTATGAATGGACAGATGGATGTGAATAGAGTTTCAGAGAGATTAAAAGAAGATTAATTAGTGCTCCAGTACTCACGATCCCAGAAGAGGGAGAAAAATTTGACATCTATAGTGATGCCTCAAAGACAGGACTAGGAGTCGTGTTGATGCAAAATGGCAAGGTCATTGCTTACGCATCTCGGCAACTAAAGGATCACGAGCGTAATTACCCAACGTATGATCTTGAGTTAGCCGTAGTAGTTTTTTGCGCTCAAGTTATGGCGGCATTACCTATATAGGGTTCAATGCCAAATTTATATGGACCATCAGAGCCTAAAGTACTTCTTCACGCAGAATGAGCTTAATATGAGACAAAGACGATGGCTTGAACTTGTGAAGGACTACGATTGTGAAATCCTTTACCATCTAGGTAAAGCCAATCGAGTAGCAGACGCTTTGAGCAGAAACCCAGCACTACGGACTCCAGTGGAGACCGAATTGTTGCCCAAGCAGCTTCAACAAGAGATTAATCTCCTAGACCTCAAATTAATCTCTCGTAAGTTAGCTTCTCTGAGGCTGCAGCCTGTGCTACAGGACGAGATACGAGAAGCTGTAATGACCGGGAAAATATTAAGTCAAAATCGGACAGTCCGGTATTTGACCGTAATTATTTCCCGGAACAGAAAGTAGTAGAAATATTGATGTAATCAGGAAAGTGTTATGTAGAAACTTTGTATACGGGGTAAAATCAACCGAAAAGTGTAAAGTTATAATACGAATATTTTTCCAGAGAAAATTCGTAAATATCAATTGTGAATAGTGAAATATCGGTTAAAAGTTAGAAATTTCAACAGGTATATTTTAGTTATGAAAAACTGAAATATTTGGTAAAAGACCAAATGACCAGTTAGAAAAAGAGTAGAAATATTAGAAGTAAGGAAAATGACAAAAGTTCCTGAAACAGAATTTTCCCGAGTCAGTTAAAGCGGGAAACTGCGAAAAAAACGAGTACCGCGAGGGTACGCGTTTTGGGCAATTCTGAATTGTTTAAAATGAAAATTTCAGAAAAAGAAATTGACTATTGAGATACCCAAGAGAAGTGGGTTGAATATGAGAAATTTGACCCAGGTTGCTCGACAGTCCAGAAAAGCAGTATAGAACCTGTACCGGGTGTGAAATTATCGGTACTGGAAAGAGACTCGTTTTGAAAAACGGAAAGTTTGGTCTCGATAAGAAAAATGTGGGGAACAGGGAACCACTTAATTTAAGTGTGAAACTTAATTAGAATTAGTAAAATTTAATTATGGAAATTAAAGTAATTATTATTTTTTTATTAGAAAGTAAAAAGGAGATATTTTTGGAAATATTAATATAATATTCCAATTGTATTAAAAAGGGCCTACGGATTACATTAGAAGCTATATTTGCTTCTTCTTCAAATTGTGGCCGAGAGACTAGAGAAAAGAGAGAGAAAAGAGAGAAAATCAAGGGAAAATCAAGGAATCACCCATTTTCGCCGAAATTTCTTCCGTTCAGTCCGGTGGAAATATAACCTGAGGCATTCTAGCGGAGAATCTCAACTTTTCAAGGTAAGATTTCGGATTTTTCATGAGAAACTGCATGCTTTTTCGTGTGGATGAATAGTAACTCATCTCGGGAAAAATCCGTAAAACTGAAAAACGAAACCGAGGTTTTGTCGGGGACTACGATAGAAGTTTAATGTGCAAGTATTGAAAGGATTGAACAATTTTTTTTGGATTAACACTAAAAATCCGAAAATACACTAGAAATGGAGAAAATGTGTTGTTGTTCAATTTATGTAGCAATTTGTGTTCAGGAATGTGAATCTGGACTACAGGTACCGAAATCGGAAGTAAAACGAGTTATTGAAAACTCGGGAAACGAGGAAAATTAAGGCGAAACTCTGCCGAAATTTCCTAAAATCTAGTTAGCAAGCAATGAGTTAGGAATCTAATTCTAGAGAATGGATAACAGTTTTAAACCTCGGAAATGAATAGATTAAGATTCAGAAACCGAGATACACGAATATGTGTAAATTGCCTCTTGAGCTAGAATTCGGCCTTAAGGGGAAAAAGTCCATAAATGAGTTTGAAATTAGATTTAAGAATCTAAGTATGCGGAATTGTGATTGGAATAGGGAATTGATACCTATTTCCATGAAACAGGTTTTGGCATGAGAGCCGAAGCAACAAGAAAGAACTTCAAGCAAGCGGGAATCCTAGCGGATTAACGGTAAGTATAGACATATATGTTTGTCTGGACTCGAGTAAGCTGTAGTTAGACTTAGAACTATTAATTTATTTATGTTCCTAAGTCTACATGATTACATGTAATTATACATGTTTGGAGGGCTTAATGCTCTAGATTTCAAAAGGGCGACATATGGTTACCCTTATGCATAGTTACAAGACTGACGGGTCGTCGGCCTCCGCAAGGGAGGAAAATCTCAAAGAGTAGAGATTCTGACTTGACCAGACAGTAAGTAATGAGCCAGTAAAGTAAAAGACTGACGGGTCGTCGGCCTCCGCAAGGAGGGAAATCTCACAGTGTAGAGATTCCGACTAGACCAGCCAGTAAAGTAAGAACAGAAAGATAGAAAGTAGTTTAAAGCATGTTTCACACGAGCATATTTGCATCATAACTCTTAATGTAATTTCTATTAGTTTATGATGTATGCATGTTTATACTTGCTGAGCGTTAGCTCATCAGTTTACTCGTGTGCAAATAACAAAGGTAAGCAGCCAGTCATATAGTGGTTTGCTTGATGGACATGCGGAGGCAAGGGTGGCAGAAATGTCATGGGTGCATGGGAGTGGTCTCCACTACGCTCGCTGAGAAAACAATTTTCCGCTTCAAATTAATGTAATATAGAATAATAGTATGTATGTTCTGTTTTAAGAAGAAGATATTACAACCATTGTCTTAGTAAAGAACAACGGACTGTAATAAGTTAAGACAAGTTTTCGGAGACTAGTTTGTTATCCAAATCCTTAAAGTAATAGCAAGATATGTTATTAGTGTAACAACATAACATATTAAGACCCCGAGGGTTAAAGTAAAGAAAAAAATTTACCCGCATACGAACGTAAATTAAAGAGACAATAGTCTAACAATGAATAATGGATTAGACTATAGCTTAGCCCATTAGTAGTAGTATAAGGAACAGCGACCGCGCCGCGAGGGCGCGGGTCGCCACAGTTGGTATCAGAGCGGCGTTCCTACTCCTGCCATGACAAGTCTCGCACCTATGCTTCTGCGCAGTCCAGGTAAATTAGTTTATGAACTAAAACTGAGAATTGCTTATTTCTTTTGGCAAGACAGAACAGGTACTAATGGATCGATCATATCCATCATCCTGATTAGCGCCCACACCACAAGAGAATACGTTGTGGGGACGGGTAAGAATGTTTCTAATGTCACGGTTCCGACAAACAGAGAGGTCGGTACCCACTCCTGCTAGATATAGCCATCCACCAGTGGATCGGGAGTTAAGGGCTCTAGAGCCCATGGCGGCCCCGGCTGCACACCGAGCAAGTAGAGTTGTTTTGACTACAGGTCGAGCCGCAGCCAGGTTCTACACCTGTAATCCACCTTCCTTCGATGGGCTTTCACATCCCACTAGAATTAGGGATTGGCTGCACCGTGTCGAGTATGTGATGCGAGCCTGTGACATAGCTCGAGAGGAGTGGATTGTACTCGCAGCAAGTCTGTTAGAGGGCAATGCCCTAATCTTTTGGCAAGCTTTGGATGAGGACGAAATAGCAGCGATGCAATGGGAAGACTTTTGCCACATGTTGAAGCATCAGTTTCTTCCCCAGGTCATGCCATCTGAGTCAGCACCACAGCAGAGTGGAGAGACACAGAGTCAGGTGAGTGTAGCCGTGACCTACACCCAAGCTCGAGAGTTTATCATACAAGCCGCGAGGGCGAGTATGAGATCGGATGAGGCCGTTGTAGCCTATATAGCGAGAGTTTTGACAGAGGTACTAGCTCCGAATCGAACTTTTAATCTAAGTGAGGCTGAGCGGTGTCAGATCCTATGGAGAGGTCTGACGGAAGAGTACCAGCGTCGGCTAGTTCCGCGATCGGATCAGACCCTCACACAATTTATCGCCGAGGCGAAGCATTGTGAGCACCAGCTGCTAGAGGAGAGGACACGGCCAACGGTGGTTAGGCGAGACTTCCCGTTTTCCAATACCCGTATCAGGAGACATGATGCAGAAGCCACTACCTCTCAACAACGACCGAGACCCGAGATAGAGGCAGCGGACGAGCCTATGGCCATTCGACGAAGATGGACCTACGTTGGGACCGTTGGTGAGGAAGCTAGTGGTAACCCTCAGTTGGATCCCGAGGAGGATTCGGAGGAAGACCCCGAGGAGGATCTGGAGGAGGATCCTGAGGATTAAGTTAGGACTTAACGTCTTATTTATTTAAATATGATGAAAGGTTATGTAAATAGTATTGAGAAACTTAGACTAATGATGTTTTATGTATGATGTGATATGTATGGAATGGGACATACATAATAGATATGAATTAAAGGCTTAAAAACCTTTACTTTTGTGATGATTTGTATATGATGTGATATGCATGATATGGGGCATGCATAATAGGAGAACATATAGAATGTATATTTTGCTAGTTGATATGAGAATGAATGATAGCTTAAAGTATTGCAAGTCAAGGAACTTTTGAAGCAGTTCTTTTTGCACTTAAACTAACGATGTTGCTCTTTTGATTAATATAGACACAGCAACATGGTTCGTACCCGTCAAAAGAGAACACAAGCAGAACAGAATCCTCCAGCACCAGACCTAGCTGAAGAAGTAGCAGGTCTGAGGGGGCAGATAGCAGCCCAGGCTGAGGAAAGCAGACAGTTACGAGAATTGCTTACCCAGTTGATACAGGGTCAGCAGGTTGGAGGAGCACCCCCTCCGCAGGTGGTTCCAGCACAAGCCGCCCAACCTGAGCAACCCGCAGAGAGGGTTGAACCCCAAGAGCCAGTAAAAGGTGAGATGGGGTACCGAGAAATGGTCCCAAGGGAACCATTGTATGTGAGGTTTAAGAGAATGTCACCTCCAGAGTTCGATGGGTCAACAGATCCACTCGAAGCTGTGGAATTGTTAGCATCCATTCAGACAGTGTTTGAGTTTATGGAACTCACGGACAAAGAGAAGATTCAGTGCGCAACTTTCATATTAAAGAAGGATGCCCGCTATTGGTGGGAATCAATGTGCACCAGAAGGAATGTGAGACAGATGTTGTGGGATGAATTCCTATGGGAATTTAACCGTAAGTATTACAACGTAGATGCCCTGAAGACTCAGCAAAATGAGTTCAACAATTCTAAGCAGGGCGACCAGACAGTTGTAGAAGCATGTCGGCGATTTGATCAGTTGGCACGACTATGTCCTCAATTGGTTCCAACAGAGGAAGAAAAGGTTAGGAGGATAGTTAATATGCTCCGAGGAGATATAGTCACCGTTGTGGAAAGTGGGGAGTATCCACCAACCACGGTAGCCGATCTAGTGAATCGAGCGATATGTGCGGAGCATAACATTGTCAAATCTAGAGAGGAACGGGCTAAGATGTGGGAAGATAAGAAGAAACAGAGAGAAAAGGCACAGGCACCTACTAAGCAGAGCTCCGGTGCTAATTCACAAAGCCAAGGAAGCCGTAGCGACCAGGGATCGAAACCTGGACAGGGGAACCAGCAAAACCCCAGTAAGAGGAAAGGGAATCACAATCAGAATCAGCGAAACCCCTAATAGAAGCAGGATCAGTATACCAGTCCTAGTGTTCCTATCTGCCTGACCTGTGGAAAGAAACACTCCGGAGAATGTAAAGCTGGCACATATGTATGCTATATGTGTGGACAGAAGGGACATTATGCAAGGCAGTGTTCGTTTAAAGCAGGATCTCCTGGAACGGCTCCACAAAGGCCACCAGTTCCACAATTTCACGCCATGCAAGCGCAGAGGGTATTCTCGACCCCTCAGCTGAACAGAGTAGAAGCTGCTCCACAGGCCAATGCTCACTTAATGACATACACTAAGGAGGAAGCTGAGGCAGGCACATCCAACGTAGTGACAGGTCAGCTTACTGTTGCCCATGTCCCTGCACGAGCATTATTTGATTCAGGGGCCACACATACATTTGCATCATTAGAATTTGTTAAACGAATACTACATCCTCAAGAGAGGATAGGGCAAGCCTTTAAGACAGCACTACCATCAGGTGATGTGTTGTTGTCTAGTCACTGGTTACGTCACGTACCAGTAGAGATAGCGGGAAGAGAACTAAGTGCGGACCTAGTTGTTCTGAACTTAGTAGATTATGATGTGATCCTAGGAATGGATTTTCTAGGAAAGTATAATGCTACAATAGACTGTAGAAAGAAAAGGGTAGTTTTTCAGCCCGAAGGAGAACAGGTGTTTGAGTACATGGGTTCCACATCAGGGACACCCATACGTTTTATTAGTTCCCTAGAAGCCAGACGATTGATGTCTAGCGGATGCACTGGATATTTGGCGTATGTGGTGGATAGGAACCATGAGGGGACACATCAACCAGAAGACGTTCCCATAGTCAAGGAGTTCCTAGATGTTTTCCCAGAGGAACTACCCGGACTTCCTCCAGATCGGGAAATAGCTTTTGAGATAGAGCTTCTCCCTGGCACCGCACCAATATCCAAAGCACCGTACAGGATGGCTCCAGCGGAACTGAAAGAGTTGCGGGTTCAACTCCAGGAGATGTTACACAAAGGTTTCATCAGACCGAGTTTCTCGCCATGGGGAGCTCCTGTCCTCTTTGTCAAAAAGAAGGATGGCACGCTTCGGATGTGCATAGATTATAGAGAGCTCAACCAAGTCACCATCAAGAACAAGTACCCGTTGCCACGAATCGATGACTTGTTCGACCAGTTGAAGGGAGCTACCACGTTTTCGAAGATAGACCTTCGATCGGGGTATCATCAGCTCAAGATTAGGGAAGAAGACATTTCCAGAACGGCATTCAGAACTCGGTATGGACACTACGAATTCTTAGTGATGCCGTTTGGACTTACAAATGCCCCAGCGGCGTTTATGGACATTATGAACAGAGTCTTCAGAGAGTATTTAGATAAGTTTGTTATTGTTTTCATCGATGACATCCTTATATACTCACGAGATCCACAGGAGCACGCAGAACATTTGAGGATCGCACTACACACGTTGAAGAAACATCAGCTATATGCGAAGTTTTCTAAGTGCGCGTTCTGGTTAGATAAAGTCCACTTCCTCGGACATGTAGTATCCAAGGAAGGAATCACCGTGGATCCAGCAAAAGTTGAAGCGGTTGAGAAGTGGCCAGTTCCAAAGAGTGTTACGGAAATTCGAAGTTTCCTAGGATTGGCAGGGTATTACAGAAGGTTTGTGGAGGGATTTGCTCGTCGTGCAGCTCCTCTCACTGCCTTAACCAGAAAAGATAGAAGGTATGAATGGACAGATAGATGTGAACAGAGTTTCAGAGAGATCAAAAGAAGATTAATTAGTGCTCCAGTACTCACGATCCCAGAAGAGGGAGAAAATTTTGACATCTACAGTGATGCCTCAAAGACAGGACTAGGAGCCGTGTTGATGCAAAATGGCAAGGTCATTGCTTACGCATCTCGGCAACTGAAGGATCACGAGCGAAATCACCCAACACATGATCTTGAGTTAGCCGCAGTAGTTTTTGCGCTCAAGTTATGGCGGCATTACCTATATGGGGTTCAATGCCAAATTTATACTGACCATCAGAGCCTAAAGTACTTCTTCACGCAGAAGGAGCTTAATATGAGACAAAGACGATGGCTTGAACTTGTGAAGGACTACGATTGTGAAATCCTTTACCATCCAGGTAAAGCCAAGCGAGTAGCAGACGCTTTGAGTAGAAACCCAGCA
The DNA here is from genome assembly GCA_029231665.1 of Morus indica. Lineage (NCBI taxonomy): Eukaryota > Viridiplantae > Streptophyta > Magnoliopsida > Rosales > Moraceae > Morus > Morus indica. Next base: position 4,714,151 of record JACAGA010000003.1, on the reverse strand, counting down.
CTACGGACTCCAGTGGAGACCGAATTGTTGCCCAAGCGGCTTCAACAAGAGATTAATCTCCTAGACCTCGACTTAATCTCTGGTAAGTTAGCTTCTCTGAGGCTGCACCCTGTGCTACAGGACGAGATACGAGAAGCTCAGAAAGGTGACCCAATTATGGATGGATACAGGAAGGAGATAGTAGATAATGCAAGGTCGAATTTCAGCCTTTCAAAGGACGGAATTCTCCTATACCAAAGAAGAATTTGTGTACCGGATCAAGAGGGGATCAAGAAGCAGATACTCGCGGAAGCGCACAGCACGCCATATTCTGTACACCCAGGTGCCACAAAAATGTATCAAGATTTGAAACAACATTTTTGGTGGAGGCGAATGAAGAATGACATAGTTGACTATGTTAGTCGCTGCTTGACATGCCAAAAGGTCAAAGCAGAACATCAGAGACCAGCTGGGAGCTTACAGCCACTAGAGATCCCGGAATGGGAGTGGGAACACTTAGCCATGGACTTTGTGACCGGACTTCCGAGAACCAGTGAGGGATACGATGCCATTTGGGTAGTCGTGGATCGGCTAACGAAATCAGCGCATTTCATTCCGATCAAGATAACTTACTCATTAGAGAGGTTAGCTGAGTTATATGTGGCTAAGGTAGTAAAGCTACATGGAGTACCAGTTAGTATAGTGTCGGACAGAGATAGCCGATTTACCTCCAATTTTTGGAGAAGGGTTCAGGAAGCGATGGGGTCAGAATTGCGCTATAGCACAGCGTTCCATCCCCAGACGGATGGGCAGTCAGAGAGGACCATTCAGACCCTAGAAGATATGCGTCGTGCATGCACAGTGGATTTCAAGGGCGCATGGAGTATGAAGTTGCCATTGATCGAATTCTCGTATAATAATAGTTACCAAGCTTCCATCGGCATGGCCCCGTATGAAGCACTTTACGGAAGGAAGTGTAGATCCCCAGTTCATTGGTATGACACTCGGGAAAAGCCGCTTCACAAGACGGAATTCATTCAAGAGGCCATTGAGACAGTGCAAAAGATTCGTAGAAGATTAGAGACGGCTCAGAGCCGGCAAAAGAGTTATGCAGATAAACGACGGAGACCCTTGGAATTTTCTGTAGGGGACTCTGTATTCCTAAAAGTCGCACCAATGAATGGTGTGATGCGTTTTGGGAAGAAAGGTAAGCTGAGTCCACGTTACATAGGGCCTTTTGAGATCATTGAAAGAATAGGAAAGGTAGCTTACCGACTAGCTCTACCGCCAGAGTTGGCTTCAGTGCACAGTGTGTTTCATGTAGCAATGCTCCGGAAGTATCTCTCGGATCCATCGCACGTGTTACAGCATGAGCCTATTCAGATTCACGAAGATTTGTCCTATGAGGAACAACCAGTCCAAATTCTAGCCAGAGAAGAAAGGAAACTCAGAAGTCGTAGTATCCCAATGGTTAAAGTGCAGTGGAAAAATCACAACGTTGCAGAAGCCACTTGGGAAGTAGAAGCAGAGATCAAACAGAAGTACCCCCTGTTGTTCTGATTTTCGGGACGAAAATTCCTTAAGGAGGGGTGAATGTAATGACCGGGAAAATATTAAGTCAAAATCGGACAGTCCGGTATTTGACCGTAATTATTCCCGGAACAGAAAGTAGTAGAAATATTGATGTAATCAGGAAAGTGTTATTTAGAAACTTTATATACGGGGTAAAATCACCCGAAAAGTGTAAAGTTATAATACGAATATTTTTACAGAGAAAATTCGTAAATATCAATTGTGAATAGTGAAATATCGGTTAAAAGTTAGAAATTTCAACAGGTATATTTTAGTTATGAAAAACTGAAATATTTGGTAAAAGACCAAATGACCAGTTAGAAAAAGAGTAGAAATATTAGAAGTAAGGAAAATGACAGAAGTTCCTGAAACAGAATTTTCCCGAGTCAGTTAAAGCGGGAAACTGCGAAAAAAACGAGTACCGCGAGGGTACGCGTTTTGGGCAATTCTGGATTGTTTAAATGAAAATTTCAGAAAAAGAAATTGACTGTTGAGATACCCAAGAGAAGTGGGTTGAATATGAGAAATTTGACCCAGGTTGCTCGACAGTCCAGAAAAGCAGTATAGAACCTGTACCGGGTGTGAAATTATCGGTACCGGAAAGAGACTCGTTTTGAAAAACGGAAAGTTTGGTCTCGATAAGAAAAATGTGGGGAACAGGGAACCACTTAATTTAAGTGTGAAACTTAATTAGAATTAGTAAAATTTAATTATGGAAATTAAAGTAATTATTTTTTTTATTAGAAAGTAAAAAAGAGATATTTTTGGAAATATTAATATAATATTCCAATTGTATTAAAAAGGGCCTACGGATTACATTAGAAGCTATATTTGCTTCTTCTTCAAATTGTGGCTGAGAGACTAGAGAAAAGAGAGAGAAAAGAGAGAAAATCAAGGGAAAATCAAGGAATCACCCGTTTTCGCCGAAATTTCTTCCGTTCAGTCCGGTAGAAACATAACCTGAGACGTTCTAGCGGAGAATCTCAACTTTTCAAGGTAAGATTTCGGATTTTTCATGAGAAACTGCATGCTTTTTCGTGTGGATGAATAGTAACTCATCTCGGGAAAAATCCGTAAAACTGAAAAATGAAACCGAGGTTTTGTCGGGGACTACGATAGGAGTTTAATGTGCAAGTATTGAAAGGATTGAACAAATTTTTTTGGATTAACACTAAAAAATCCAGAATACCCTAGAAATGGAGAAAATGTGTTGTTGTTCAATTTATGTAGCAATTTGTGTTCAGGAATGTGAATCTGGACTACAGGTACCGAAATTAGAATTAAAACGAGTTATTGAAAACTCGGGAAACGAGGAAAATTAAGGCGAAACTCTGCCGAAATTTCCTAAAATCTAGTTAGCAAGCAATGAGTTAGGAATCTGATTCTAGAGAATGGATAACAGTTTTAAACCTCAGAAACGAATAGATTAAGATTCAGAAACCGAGATATACGAATATGTGTAAATTGCCTCTTGAGCTAGAACTCTGCCTTAAGGGGAAAAAGTCCAAAAATGAGTTTGAAATTAGATTTAAGAATCTAAGTATGAGGAATTGTGATTGGAATAGGGAATTGATACCTAGTTCCATGAAACAGGTTTTGGCACGAGAGCCGAAGCAACAAGAAAGAACTTCAAGCAAGCGGGTATCCTAGCGGATTACCGGTAAGTATAGACATATATGTTTGTCTGGACTCGAGTAAGCTGTAGTTAGACTTAGAACTATTAATTTATTTATGTTCCTAAGTCTATATGATTACATGTGATTATACATGTTTGGAGGGCTTAATGCTCTAGATTTCAGAAGGGCGACATATGGTTACCCTTATTTATAGTTACAAGACTGACGGGTCGTCGGCCTCCGCAAGGGAGGAAAATCTCAAAGAGTAGAGATTCCGACTTGACCAGACAGTAAGTAATGAGCCAGTAAAGTAAAAGACTGACGGGTCGTCGGCCTCCGCAAGGGAGGGAAATCTCACAGAGTAGAGATTCCGACTAGACCAGCCAGTAAAGTAAGAACAGAAAGATAGAAAGTAGTTTAAAGCATGTTTCACACGAGCATATTTGCATCATAACTCTTACTGTAATTTCTATTAGTTTATGATGTATGCATGTTTATACTTGCTGAACGTTAGCTCATCAGTTTACTCATGTGCAGGTAACAAAGGTAAGCAGCCAGTCATATAGTGGTTTGCTTGATGGACATGCGGAGGCAAGGGTGGCGGAAATGTCATGGGTGCACGGGAGTGGTCTTTACTACAATCGCTTAGAAATTAAATTCCGTTGCAAATTAATGTAATATAGAATAATAGTATGTATGTTTAGTTCTAAGAAGAAGATATTACAACCATTGTCTTAGTAAAGAACAACGGACTGTAATAAGTTAAGACAAGTTTCGGGAACTAGTATGATACCGAATCTTTAAAGTAATGGCAAGATGTGCTATTAGGGTATCAACATCACATGTTAAGAACCCGATGGCCAAAGTAAAGAAAAAAAAAATTTACTCGCACATGAACGTAAATTAAAGAGACAATAGTCTAACAATGAATAATGGATTAGACTATAGCTTAGCCCATTAGTAGAGTAGTATAAGGAACGGCGACCGCGCCGCGAGGGCGCGGGACGCCACAGAAGCTCAGAAAGGTGATCCAATTATGGATGGATACAGGAAGGAGATAGTAGAAAATGCAAGGTCGAATTTCAGCCTTTCAAAGGACGAAATTCTCCTATACCAAAGAAGAATTTGTGTACCGGATCAAGAGGGGATCAAGAAGCAGATACTCGTGGAAGTGCACAACATGCCATATTCCGTACACCCAGGTGCCACCAAAATGTATCAAGATTTGAAACAACATTTTTGGTGGAGGCGAATGAAGAATGACATAGTTGACTATGTTAGTCGGTGCTTGACATGCCAGAAGGTCAAAGCAGAACATCAGAGACCAGCAGGAAGCTTACAGCCACTAGAGATCCCGGAATGGAAGTGGGAACACTTAGCCATGGACTTTGTGACCGGACTTCCGAGAACCAGTGAGGGATACGATGCCATTTGGGTAGTCGTGGATCAGCTAACGAAATCAGCGCATTTCATTCCGATCAAGATAACTTACTCTTTAGAGAATATAGCTGAGTTATACGTGGCTAAGGTAGTAAAGCTACATGAAGTACCAGTTAGTATAGTTTCGGACAGAGACAGCCGATTTTGTTAGCGTTTATGCCCTTAGGAATAAATGTAACAATTTTCCTTGAGACATTTTGACTATTAATAAAGATTTGTTTATTTCATATATCTATGTATTGTCCTCTTTATGTTGATAATAGTTGAATGTATGATAAGCAAACAGAAAGCCTGAGACTGTCATTCTAAATCTTAGATCATGCATGTAATGTGAAGCACATGCGGAAGACAGAATCTAAGATGATAGTCTAAATCTTAGATCCACAATCGAGGGAATAAAGTTGGGCGCTTATTCCCATGTTTAAGATTGTTATGTTTGTCTACTACTTCTACCGGAGAGCGGCTTGTCTTGTCGTCGGAGTGGGACTCCATGGGTAGAGACATTGATATATTTTCTAATGGTGAAATCTATATCGATTCGGACCAAAGGATGAATTGTTTTATAATTAATATTCTGTTTGAATAAAACAAATTCCTTTTGACGAATTATATGTTTCATCTTAATCCTGATATGGATGAGAACCCGTATACTTGACTTGTATACTTTGATGTACTAAAGGGAGACATCCTGACATTATGTAAAGGTACGCTTGCCGGTACATTGGGGGTATGACTCGTGTATGCGTAGATTCGTTATTCATAGATAGTGGGATCCATAGCTCCTATAAAGAGTCAATGATATCCTCTTATGCATTATCAGTGGATTGGAAAATACGAGCGCTCGGCTATTAGACTACTCTGTGTTATCTAATGGTTTACTGTTTGTAATAGTATGAATAGTGTTTTTTTCCAATGGTTTGATAATGGAACATAAGATAAATGTAATCGGGAAGGTAAAACAGAACTTGACCTCAAGTCGATTATGGATATCCTATGGGGATGATATACTAATATATTGAGTCATGGACTAGAGCTAATTAGAGCGTTGTAAATACGCTATATAAATTGAGAGTGCAGCTCTAGGCTTTTAGTGGAATAGCGCTAGAGTTTTATAATCATGAGACGGACTTGTTGGTTTACAAGTAGCGTTGTGATTATAGGAGCTTGATTTATATATGTCCATCGGGTCCCTTTGCTAGCTCCCATAATTTCCTGTAACGATACGGTGTATTTCCTACATATTGGTAACTTGTGTTATTTCCGTAAAAGAGGTTCAAAGTTAATTCATGAGTGATTTATCGGGTGAATTAATTGATAAATTAATTCTAGATAAATTGGTTGAATTATTGTTTTTAAGAGTTGTTTAATATGGGAAGACTATTATATGACTGTTTTGATCAGGCAATTTCTCTATTGGGTTGCTTGAATCAAACCTGAGGCTCTATGCAAGTTTCCCATGTTGAAGAACTAGGAAAACAACTTTCGTCAGTGCAGACAGGTTGACCGGTGGGTAGACCGGTCACAGGTCGACCGGTCCGGTCGACCGGTCACAGGTCGCCCGGTGGGTAGACCGGTTTGTGAAGGACCGGTCGACCGGTGAGTTATAACTTCTCTGTCTCCGGTCGACCGGTTGTAACGCGTAACGCGTGCTGATGTGGCAAAATCGACTCTGAGTGCGATTAAATCTTTGGGAAACCTAATTGTTGCGGAAGTATGACTTCCTAAACAGTATAAATAGCCTATTAAGTCTCATTATTCATTAGATCACTTGAGAGACTTTTTGGAGGCTAATGATAAGAGATTCCAAGAGGAAAAATTGTTTAATTATCAAGAACAATTTTTCTTTGGCTCTCTTGTGATTGGAAAGAGATTGAGAATACCAAGAGGAGATTAAACGAAGTGTGCCCACCCGCACACCGATCGTGGAAACGAGAATAGCAAAGAAGACCAGTTGGTTGAGGCTCTTCCGGTTGCTGTTTGGAACGCTTTGATCTGTCAGACGTGCTGTTTCCTAAAATCTTAAAAGGTATGATTTAGATCTTTAGTATTTATGTTATATAGCATCATGAACATGTTCTTGTTTGGCTTTGACGTTGATTAAAATTTTAAATTCCGCTGCGCACTCGATGCCATTATTTTCCAACAATTGGTATCAGAGCCATGTTTATTTGTTCATGATTATGCTATGTACATAGATTTGTGATCTAAAAATATCTCTTTTATGCTTGAATTGATATTTTAGAGAGATGGCACTCTAGGGTTTGTATATTATGTTGTTGTCATGAATATATGGTGAATGAATGATTAAATAATTATTATTGGTTTTCATTTATGAATTGTCAATGATTATTTATTATTTAATTTTTACCGGTTATGGTTCCTTAGAGTTTAGAATGGTTGTATAGGAATTTTTTCTTTGCAATGTAATTAGATATGCGGCCTATCATCGCCGTTAGGGTTTATTTTATTTTCTCTAGTAGAAATTTTGTAAACCGGAAAACGGTATAGGAATTTTTATGTAAAATTCTTGGAAGAGATTGAAGATGGATTTTCAAGATGAAGGAGATGAAGGTATCTAATTTTTCCTTGGTTTATAAAATTGTTTTGTGTTTTTTTGAATAAATTGAAAAACTGCTTTGATTTCTGAAAATCTGGGTTACTGTCGCACGGGCACCGGTCGACCGGTTAGTGTAAGGCGGTCGACCGGCAGAGTATAACTACTCTGTCTCCGGTCGACCGGACCTAACGGGACAGTATACGATTTTGCAGTTTTTTTGAGATTTTTTCAAGAAAACATGAAAAATAATTTTATGATAACCGGAATTAGATTGTGATAAAGAATTCAAGGACAACCGGGAAGATTCAAGATGAAGAATCGATATATGTTTCGATTATTCTTTGTAATCTTTAATTTCTTTCTTTTCTCTAGGATGGAACCATACTATTACGGTTATTATTATTATTATGCTTGTTGCCTAGCTTAATTGCTTTGTATGATTGCATATAATATGATTTGCTATATATGTGATAACATGTCATATAGCATAGGGAGTGCCGCTCATTAAAATTGTTCATGCATATTTCTTAACATAAAACCTTGTTTTCCAAAAGATTGAGTGGGTGAGGGTTTTTGAAGAAAAGACCCATGGCCTCCATCGTTGGTCCGTAGGTAACACATGGTGATACCGACCCCTAGGAATGGATTCATTATGTACCGGTGTGGATCTCCGAGAGGATAATTTATTTGAGTATATTTTTATGGTTGTACACCCCTAGGTGACAATTGTAATATATGGATCAAATAGTTGAAACGATGGTTATACACTCAAGATTAATTTAATTATTAATCTCCCCTAGGAGCTCTGATAATTAAATTAATGGTCAAAGAAAACGATTATCAATATATACTGGACAGAGATTGATCCGGATGGTATATATTGATCGGAGGGGATCCGGGTTCCCAATTAAATTTTGCATGATCTCCCCTAGGAGACTTACAAAATTTTGAGTTGGGAATTATAGTTGTAAGGTTGTGATTTTTTCAAGGTTTTGACACACAAACATATTTGTTGCATTATAACATGTATATATGTTTGATTACTAAATGTTTATGCAAGTTTGCTTATACCAGATATATGAATGTTTATTGTAGATCAAAATGTCTTCTAGCGCATTATCATCGATACTTAATAAACACAACTTAACTGGCGAGAATTTTACCGATTGGAAAAGGAACCTAAAGATCGTCCTAACCTTTGAGAAACTGAATTTCGTACTGAACACACCTTGTCCTCCGTAGCCACCTGTTGATGCTCCTAATGAGGTTTTCATAGCGTATCAACGCTGGAAGGACTCTGACGATATGGCTCGCTGTTATATGATGGCGAGCATGTCCACTGTGCTGCAAGCACAACATGAAGATTACATAACTGCTCGTCAGATTATGGATAATCTTGAGGACATGTTCGGCGGCCAAGCTGCTGAAAAACGTCGGGAAGCCCTTAGTAACCTCATTAACTGCAGACAGAAGGGTGGGTCTTCCATAAAGGAACATATGCTGAAGGTGATGGGCTATTTGGCTGAAGTCCAGACCAATGGGGCCGACATCGATGCTGAGTCTCAACTGACCATGATCTTTGAGACTTTGTCGAAGGAATATACTCCGTTTAGGGCAACGTTCAATCTGAGCGCTAGACAGAATATAACCCTGACAGAGTTGATGCAAGAACTCCAAAAGTTCGAGCAGATGATCAAGGGGTCAACTATTGTGGAAGCCAACTTTGCTGAGGCATCTTCTTTCAAACCCCCTTCAGGGAATGGAAAGAAGAAGCAAGTAGCTAAGAAGGAGAGTTCTTCAGTTCCGCCAAACAAGGGCAAGAACAAGAAGAAGAGGAACCCGAACAAGCTTAAATGCTTCATTGCGGGAAGGTGGGGCACATGAAGAAGAATTGCAAAGACTACCTAGCCGTTAAAGGCAAAGGAGGTGAGTGTGATCTTTTGATTGTGGAAGCATGTCGAGTTGAGGAATCCAGTGACAACTGGGTCATAGATTCTGGAGCAACTAATCATGTATGTGTTTCTCTGCAGGGGTTCAAGCAAACGAGAAGTCTTCTAAATGAAGGCTTCACGTTGAGGATGGGCGATGGAACACTAGTGTTGGCTGAAGCAGTGGGAGACGTCCATCTTTATTTTGATAGTTATAGGAGTTTATTTTTGCGAGACTGTTTTTATGTTCCTCAATTTAAGAGGAATCTTATTTCTGTTGCTTGTTTATTTAAGGATTCTTATTCAGTTTCTTTTAATCATAAAGTTGTGATTCGTAAAAACAAGTCTTTTATCTGTGATGGATGGATGCAAAATAATCTATATTTTATCAAACCAAAGATGGACTCACTGCTAAACACTGAAGTTGTTAATAACTCTAAAAGTCTTAAAACTTCTCACTCTAATGAGACATATCTTTGGCATTTGCGACTTGGTCACATTAGCCTTAACAGGATACAGAGGTTGGTAAAGGATGGACCTTTAAGTTCTTTAAAGGTTGAGTCCTTACCCCAATGTGAATCTTGTTTGGAGGGCAAAGTGACCAAAAGACCATTTGGGTCTAAAGGCAATAGGGCTGAAGGTGTTCTTGAACTTGTGCATAGTGATGTTTGTGGTCCCATGAACATCAAGGCAAGAGGAGGGTATGAGTATTACGTCACTTTTATTGACGATTACTCAAGATATGGTTATGTGTACCTATTGCATCACAAAAGCGAAACTTTTGATAAATTCAGGGAGTTTCGGTCTGAAGTGGAAAAGCAACTGGGTAAACCCATAAAGGCACTTCGATCCGATCGAGGTGGAGAATACCTCTCTGATGAGTTCACCGGATACTTATTAGAGAATGGGATTTTATCCCATTTGACTGCACCTGGCACTCCACAGCAGAATGGTGTAGCTGAGAGAAGAAATAGAACCTTGTTGGACATGGTACGGTCCATGATGAGTTATTCGACATTGCCTATATATTTCTGGGGATATGCTTTACAAACTGCATGTTATCTTCTGAACAACGTGTCAACAAAGTCGGTTCCTAAAACTCCTCACGAGTTGTGGACGGGCAGGAAGACATCCTTGAACCATATTCGCATATGGGGATGTCCTGCACATGTCCTGGACCAGGAAGCGAACAAGTTGGAAGCACGTTCAGAAGTATGCATTTTTGTAGGTTATCCGAGAGGGACGAAAGGGGTTATTTCTATAATCCCAAAGAAAATAAAGTCGTGGTTTCAACGAATGCAACATTCCTTGAGGAAAGTTACATGAACGACTTTAAACCTCGTAGCAAATTAGTGCTTAAGGAAATGTCGAGTGACTTAGTCATACCAACTGTTCCTTTGGAAACCGATCCAATCAGAGTAGAAGAGGAAACCCAACAACAATCTAAGGGGCTTCGGCGGAGTGGGAGGATCAGACATGAACCTGAGAGATTCATGGCTAATGGGGAAACCTTTTTGGCAGAATCTCTGGAACATGACAGAGATCCTTATACTTACAAAGAAGCTATGGAGTATGTTGATGCAAACCTCTGGACAGAAGCCATGAAAGCTGAGATGAAATCTATGGATTTTAATCTAGTCTGGGAACTTGTAGATCTTCCCGATGGGATTAAGCCCATTGGGTGTAAATGGGTCTACAAGAGAAAGAGAAATGCAGAAGAAAAGGTCGAAACCTATAAGGCTAGACTGGTAGCTAAGGGATACACGCAAAAGGAAGGAATCGACTACGAGGAAACCTTTTCGCCTGTAGCCATGCTTAAGTCCATCCGCATTCTCTTATCCATTGCGGCTGCTCTCGACTACTAGATCTGGCAAATGGATGTCAAGACGGCGTTCTTGAACGGCCATCTTGAGGAGAGTATCTACATGGTACAACCAGAAGGCTTTGGGGCTAAGGGTCAAGAGGGAAAAGTTTGCAAGTTGTTGAAATCCATTTATGGATTAAAGCAAGCTTCCCGTTCTTGGAACAAAAGATTTGACCAAGTGGTCAAGACTTTTGGATTCCAACAGAATATGGATGAACCTTTTGTTTATAAACATATTCAAGATGGGAAAGTGGTTTTTCTACTGTTATATGTTGATGATATTCTACTTATTGGCAATGATGTAGGGGCTTTATCATCAGTCAAAGTATGGCTTACCAAACAGTTTGACATGAAGGACTTAGGAGAAGCTAATTATGTTCTAGGCATTCGAATCTTAAGAGATCGAAAGAACAAAATGATAGCTCTCTCTCAGGCTTCATACATAGATAAAATTCTCGAGAAGTATGCAATGCAGAATTCCAAGAAAGGTGGGCACCCATCTAGGTCTGGAATTACTCTTTCGAACAGTGATTGTCCCAAGACATCTGAAGAAAGAGAATACATGGCGAAGGTGCCTTATGCTTCGGCGGTCGGGAGCGTCATGTATGCAATGCTTTGTACTCGACCGGACATTTGCCATGCGGTCGGGATTGTAAGTCGATTTCAGTCGAATCCAGGACCTAACCACTGGGTTGCGGTCAAGCATATATTCAAGTATCTTCGGATAACTAGAAATTATATGCTGGTATATTCCGGGGAGGATTTAACACCTCTAGGATATACAGATTCAGATTTTCAATCTTGTTTGGATTCTAGGAAATCGACTTCGGGTTCTGTCTTTACTCTAGGAGGCGGTTCTGTCGTTTGGAGGAGTGTCAAGCAAACTTGCACTTCTGACTCAACGATGGAAGCTGAGTATGTGGCAGCTAGTGATGCTTCAAAAGAAGCAGTGTGGCTCCGCAAATTTTTGATGATCTTGAAGTTGTTCCTGGTGTGGATAAGCCATTGAGACTATACTGTGATAACAGTGCGGCAATAGCTAACACCAAAGAACCAAGATATCAGAAAATGAGTAAGCACATAGACAGGAAGTATCATGTGATAAGAAGCTTTATTGAAGAAGGGCATGTGGAATTATGCAAGATCGCGTCAGAGGACAATATGGCTGACCCGTTCACGAAGGCCCTGCCAGCTAAGGTCTTCGAGAAGTATGTCGAGGCTATGGGGATGCGTAGCATGTCACATTTACTCACTTAAGTGCAAGTGGGAGATTGTTAGCGTTTATGCCCTTAGGAATAAATGTAACAATTTTCCTTGAGACATTTTGACTATTAATAAAGATTTGTTTATTTCATATATCTATGTATTGTCCTCTTTATGTTCATAATAGTTGAATGTATGATAAGCAAACAGAAAGTCTGATACTGTCATTCTAAATCTTTAGATCATGCATGTAATGTGAAGAACATGCGGAAGACAAGAATCTAAAGATGATAGTCTAAATCTTATGATCCACAATCGAGGGAATAAAGTTGGGCGCTTTATTCATGTTAAGATTGTTATGTTGTCTACTTCCTAACGTAGACGGCTTGTCTTGGTCGTCGGAGGTGGGACTCCATGGGTAGAGACATTGATATAGTTTCTAATGGTGAAATCTATATTGGATCGGACCAAAGATGAATTGTTTTAATTAATAATTCTGTTTGAATAAAAAAATTCACTTTTGACGAATTATATGTTGTCATCTTAATCCTGAGATGGATGATGAACCCGTATACTTGACTTGTATCCTTTGATGTACTAAAGGGAGACATCCTGACATTATGTAAAGGTACGCTTGCCGGTACATTGGGGGTATGACTAGTGTATGCGTAGATTCGTTATTCATAGATAGTGGAATCCATAGCTCCTATAAAGAGTCAATGATATCCTCTTATGCATTATCAGTGGATTGGAAAATACGAGCGCTCGGCTATTAGAATACTCTGTGTTATCTAATGGTTTACTGTTTGTAATAGTATGAATAGTGTTTTTCCAATGGTTTGATAATGGAACATAAGATAAATGTAATCGGGAAGGTAAAACAGAACTTGACCTCAAGTCGATTATGGATATCCTATGGGGGATGATATACTAATATATTGAGTCATGGACTAGAGCTAATTAGAGCTTTGTAAATACGCTATATAAATCGAGAGTGCAGCTCTAGGCTTTTAGTTGAATAGCGCTAGAGTTTTATAATCATGAGACGGACTTGTTGGTTTACAAGTAGCGTTGTGATTATAGGAGCTTGATTTATATATGTCCATCGGGTCCCCTTGCTAGCTCACATAATTTCCTGTAACGATACGGTGTATTTCCTACATATTGGTAACTTGTGTTATTTCCGTAAAAGAGGTTCAAGGTTAATTCATGAGTGATTTATCGGGTGAATTAATTGATAAATTGATTCTAGATAAATTGGTTGAATTATTGTTTTAAGAGTTGTTTAATGTGGGAAGACTATTATATGACTGTTTTGATCAGGCAATTTCTCTAGTGGGTTGCTTGAATCAAAACTGAGGCTCTATGCAAGTTTCCCATGTTGAAGAACTAGGAAAAACAACTTTCGTCAGTGCAGACAGGTTGACCGGTGGGTAGACCGGTCACAGGTCGACCGGTCCGGTCGACCGGTCACAGGTCGACCGGTGGGTAGACCGGTTTGTGAAGGACCGGGCGACCGGTGAGTTATAACTTCTCTGTCTCCGGTCGACCGGTTGTAACGCGTAACGCGTGCTGATGTGGCAAAATCGACTCTGGGTGCGATTAAATCTTTGGGAAACCTAATTGTTATGGAAGTATGACTTCCTAAACAGTATAAATAGCCTATTAAGTCACATTACTCATTAGATCACTTGAGAGACTTTTTGGCGGCTATTGATAAGAGATTCCAAGAGGAAAAATTGTTTAATTATCAAGAACAATTTTTCTTTAGCTCTCTTGTGATTGGAAGGAGATTAAGAATACCAAGAGGAGATTAAACGAAGTGTGCCCACCCGCACACCGATCGTGGAAACGAGAATAGCAAAGAAGACAAGTTGGTTGAGGCTCTTCCGGTTGCTGTTTGGAACGTTTTGATCTGTCAGACGTGCTGTTTCCTGAAATCTCAAAAGGTATGATTTAGATCTTTAGTATTTATGTTATATAGCATCATGAACATGTTCTTGTTTGGCTTTGACGTTGATTAAAATTTTTAAATTCCGTTGCGCACTCGATGCCATTATTTTCCAACAGATTTACCTCCAATTTTTGAAGAAGTGTTCAGGAAGCGATGGGGTCAGAATTACGCTATAGCACAACGTTTCATCCCCAGACGGATGGGCAGTTAGAGAGGACCATTCAGACCCTAGAAGATATGCTTCGTGCATGCGCAATGGATTTCAAAGGCGGATGGAGTATGAAGTTGCCATTGATCGAATTCTCGTATAATAATAGTTACCAAGCTTCCATCGGCATGGCCCCGTATGAAGTACTTTACGGAAGGAAGTGTAGATCCCCAGTTCATTGGTATGACACTCGGGAAAAGCAGCTTCACAAGACGGAATTCGTTCAAGAGGCCATTGAGACAGTGCAAAAGATCCGTAGAAGATTAAAGACGGCTCAGAGCCGGCAGAAGAGTTATGCAGATAAACGACGGAGATGTTGGGAATAGTGTCCTGAAAGCATGAGATGTAAAAGGATATTTATTATTTATTTAATAAAATAGTTTATTCATCATTTTATGTGCATATATTTATGAATATTTTATGAATATCAAATAAAATTCCTTGATTATTTATGTAACCTTAAACATGGTATATAAGTGTTATATACAAGAGGATAATGTTTAAGGATAATAATCAAAAGTAATTGTTCATAATGAATTTAATTAAAGTTCGGAATCTTTAATTAAAACATTATTAATACATGTCATTCCCATTTAGAATGGAACGGTGTTATCCGCACTGTTAATATGGCGAGATATTGAATGAGTGTATTTCGCATAATGAGATTATGTGGAACATGGACGCAGACACAATATGAATTTCTAATAATTTCCGTTAAGCATAGAAATTCTAATTGAGTCTACCGATGGTCATATATAGAATGATCTTAATCCTGAGTTCTTAACAAACTCCTATTTATGGATTTATGTCTTTTGATTTACTCGGTACGGATTCTGAGACCCTGAATCCTATTCCTTGTATTTTGGAGACATAATGAAATAGGTAGCTGGGAATGTTATTATACGAGATGGAATCCATTCCTTCTTGAGAGAGAAGCAAATAAATAATTCTCTTGAGTGTTGATTCGGTACTTGGATTAGTAAGAGCGCTCTGGTTCATGAATGTGTTTTATGAATCACTATCCATTAGAGAATCAATGGTACCCAAGGATAAAGATGTAATTAGAGAGGTTAACAGATTCTACCTGACTCTAATTATGAATTATTTATGGAGGATCGATCTATATGCAATGACTATATCAAATGGACACTTCACAGTTTAGAAGTAATTAATGTCTATAATTCTGAGAGTGCAATTCCAAGTTTATAGTGGAGTAACTATTGGAATTAATAGAATTAATTAATTAATTAAAGTGTTTAATTAATTATTAATTTTATTGGAGCTCAGAATTATAGGTCCATTAGTCCCCGCGTCGTCCTTGTAATTCTACCAGACACAAAGGGCAAAATGGGAATTTTAGAATTACAGAATTCTAAAATTAAATACTCGAAGAATAATTAATTGAGAATTAATTATTATTTAAATAATGAGATTATTTAAATTTGAATTTGAACATATCTAGATTTATCCATTTAAACTTATTTGATAAGTTGTTCAATTTAGAATTCAAATTAATTTAAGTTTGACTTAAATTCGAATTTGAATCTGAATTAAAATTGGACTACTGGATAATGGATAAAATATCTTCCTTCCCTATCTTATTTAGGCGCCACACACATGGATAAAACCCTAGTGTGGGGCCGGCCACCTAAAGGATAAGGGGAAGGGATTTTTTGTTCCAAATTCAAAATTGGAGATAAGGATTTGATCCTATTTTAAAGTTTGACTTCTACTCTCTAAATATGAGATATTTTTCAGCCCCAAAAACCTAGTGGCCGAAATTCTCATAGAGGGAAAAGAGTGAAAAATATTTTTCTCCAAAAATTCCACATCGTGCATGCATTGGTGTTTGTGGAAATTCGAGTGTTAAAGAAACCGTTTTGTCTCACGTGTGCCCACACACACGTCTACGTAGAATCAAGGAATTGACGTGGAAGACTTTGGTGTTCTAAACACAAAGCTTGGAGCTAGGACTGTTCGTGGTCAAAGAAAATCAAGATATCATCCGAGTCGGCTACAAGGTATTTTTTCGGTTGATCCTTGAATCTTATAAATTAATGAGATTAATTTATTGGTGCATAAATTAATATAATCTATAGAGTATCTCAAAAGTTTTATGAAAATTTTTGTTATACACGATCCACTATTCCGCTGCGTTTCCGCCGCCGAATTCGATTCGGCAACCAACAGGAGACCCTTGGAATTTTCTGTAGGGGACTCCGTATTCCTAAAAGTCGCACCAATGAAGGGTGTGATGCGTTTTGGGAAGAAAGGTAAGTTGAGCCCACGTTACATAGGGCCCTTCAAGATCATTGAAAGAATAGGAAAGGTAGCTTACCGACTAGCTCTACCGCCAGAGTTGGCCTCAGTGCACAGTGTGTTTCATGTAGCAATGCTCCGGAAGTATATCTCGGATCCATCGCACGGTTACAGCATGAGCCTATCTAGGTTCACGAAGATTTGTCCTATGAGGAACAACCAGTCCAAATTCTAGCTAGAGAAGAAAGGAAACTCAGAAGTCGTAGTATCCCAATGGTTAAAGTGCAGTGGAAAAATCACAATGCTGCAGAAGCCACTTGGGAAGTAGAAGAAGAGATTAGACAGAAGTACCCCCAGTTGTTCTGATTTTCGGGATGAAAATTTCTTAAGGAGGGGTGAATGTAATGACCAGGAAAATTTTAAGTCAAATTCGGACAGTCCGGTATTTGACCGTAATTCTTCCCAGAATAGAAAGTAGTGGAAATATTGATGTAATTAGGAAAGGGTTATGTAGAAACTTTATATACGGGGTAAAATCACCCGAAAAGTGTTAAGTTATAATGCGAATATTTTTACAGAGAAAATTCGTAAATATCAGTTGTGAATAGTGAAATATCGGTTAAAAGTTAGAAATTTTAACAAGTATATTTTAGTTATGAAAAACTGAAATATTTGGTAAATGACCAAATGACCAGTTAGAAAAAGAGTAGAAATATTAGAAGTAAGGAAAATGGCAAAAGTTCCTGAAACAGAATTTTCCCGAGTCAGTTAAAGTGGGAAACTGCAAAAAAATGAGTACCGCGAGGGTACGTGTTTTGGGCAATTCTGGATCGTTTAAAATGAGAATTTCAGAAAAAGAAATTGACTATTCAGATACCCAAGAGAAGTGGGTTGAATATGAGAAATTTGACCCAGGGTGCTCGGCAGTCCAGAAAAACAGTATAGAACCTATATCGGGTATCAAATTATCGGTACCGGAAAGAGACTCGTTTTGAAAAACAGAATGTTTGGTCTCGACAAGAAAAATGTGGGGAACACAGAACCACTTAAATTAAGTGTTAAACTTAATTAGAATTAGTAGAATTAAATTATGGGAATTAAAGTTATTTCACTAATTTAATTTTAGAAAGTAATGTGAGATATTTTTAGAAATATTAATATAATATACATATTACATTGAAAGTGGCCTACGGAAGCACATTAGAACACAAAGTGTTCTATTTTCTAAAGAGTGGCCGACCAAGAAGAAAGAGAGAGAGAAAAGAGAGAAAATCAAGGGAAAATCAAGGAATCACCCGTTTTTGCCGAAATTTCTTCCGTTCAGTCTAGTAGAAACATAACCCGAGGCATTCTAGTGGAGAATCTCAACTTTTCAAGGTAAGATTTTAGATTTTTCATGAGAAACTGCATGCTTTTTCGTGTTGATGAATAGTAACTCATCTCGGGAAAAATCCGTAAAACTAAAAAACGAAACCGAGGTTTTGTCGGGGACTGTGATAGGAGTTTAATGTGCAAGTATTGAAAGGATTGAACAATTTTTTTTGGATTGGCACTAAAAATCCGAAAATCCCTAGAAATGGAGGAAATGTATTTTTGTTCAATTTATGTAGCAATTTGTGTTCAGGAACGTGAATTTGGACTACAGGTACCGAAATCGGAAGTAAAACGAGTCATTGAAAACTCGGGAAACTAGAAAAAACAAGGCGAAACTCTGCCAAAATTTCTAAAAACCTAGTTAGTAAGCATCGAATTAAGAATTCGATTCTCGAGAATGAGTAACAGTTTTAAAGCTCGGAATTGAATAGATTAAAATTCAGAAACCGAGATACACGAATAGGTGTAATTTGCCTCTTAAGCTAGAATTCGGCCTAGAGGGGTTAAGTTCGAAAATGAGTTGAAATTGGATTTAGGAATCCAAGTATAAGAAATTTTGATGCTTGGAATAGGTGGTTAATACCTGTTTCCATGAAACAGGTTTTGGCACGAGAGCTGAAGCAACAAGAAGGAACTTCCAACGAGCGGGAATCCCAGCGGATTACCGGTAAGTATAGACATATATGTTTGTCTGGACTCGAGTAAAATGTAGTTAGACTTAGAACTATGAATTTACTTATGTTCCTAAGTCTATGTGATTACATGTGATTATACGTGTTTGGAGGGCTTAATGCTCTAGATTGATAAAGGGCGACATATGGTTACCCTTATGCACAGTTAATACTGACGGGTCGTCGGCCTTTGCAAGGGAGAAAAATCTCATAAAGTAGAGATTCTGACTAGACCAAACAGTAAGAAATGACCAGTAAAGTAAAAGACTGACGGGTCGTCAGCCTCCGCAAGGGAGGGAAATCTCACAGTGTAGAGATTCCGACTAGACCAGACAGTAAGAAATGACCAGTAAAGTAAAAGACTGATGGGTCGTCGGCCTCCGCAAGGGAGGAAAATCTTAAAGAGTAGAGATTCCGACTAGAACAGACAGTAAGCAGGGGTCCAGGCCCACAGAAGTAAGAACAGAAAGATAGAAAGCAGTTTAAAGCATGTTTCACACGAGCAAATTTGCATCATAACTCTTAATGTAATTTTTATTAGTTTATGATGTTTGCATGTTTATACTAGCTGAGCGTTAGCTCGTCAGTTTACTCGTGTGCAGGTAACAAAGGTAAGCAGCTAGTCATATAGTGGTTTGCTTGATGGACATGCGGAGGCAAGGGTGGCGGAAATGTCATGGGTGCATGGGAGTGGTCTCTACTACACTCACTTAGAAAACAATTTTCCGCTGCAGATTAATGTAATATAGAATACTAGTATATATGTTCAGCTCTAAGAAGAAGATATTACAACCATTGTCTTAGTAAAGAACAACGGACTGTAATAAGTTAAGACAAGTTTTCGGGAACTAGTTTGATATCCAAATCTTTAAAGTAAAAGCAAGATATGTTATTAGTGTAACAACATAACATGTTAAGAACCCGAGGGTTAAAGTAAAGGAAAAAAATTTACCCGCATATGAACGTAAATTAAAGAGACAATAATCTAACAATGAATAGTGAATTAGACTATAATTTTGCCCATTTGTAGTAGTATAAGGCACGGCGACCGCGCCGCGAGGGCGCGGGGCGTCACAGTTGGTATCAGAGTGGCGTTCCTACTCCTGCCATGATAAGTCTCGCACCTATGCTTCTGCGCAGTCCAGGTAAATTAGTTTCTGAACTAGAACTGAGAATTGCTTATTTCTTTTGGCAAGACAGAACAAGTACTAATGGATCGATCATATCCATCATCCCGGTTAGCGCCCACACCACAAGAGAATACATTGTGGGGACGGCTAAGAATGTTAATAATGTCACGGTTCCGACAAACAGAAAGGTCGGTACCCACTCTTGCTACATATAGCCTTTCACTAGTGGATCGGGAGCTAAGGGCTCTAGAGCCCATGGCGGCCGAGGCTGCACACCAAGCAAGGAGAGTCATTTTGACTACAGGTCAAACCGCAGCTAGGTTCTATACCTGTAATCCACCTTCCTTTGATGGGCTTTCACATCCCACAAGAATTAGGGATTTGCTGCACCGTGTCGAGTACGTGATGCGAGCCTGTGACATAGCTCGAGAGGAGTGGATTGTACTCGCAGCGAGTTTGTTAAAGGGCAATGCCCTAATCTTTTGGCAAGCTTTGGATGAGGATGAAATAGCGGAGATGCAATGGGAAGAGTTTTGCCACATGTTGAAGCATCAGTTTCTTCCCCAAGTCATGCCATCAGAGTCGGCACCTCAGCAGAGTGGAGAGACACAGAGCCAGGTGAGTGTAGCCGTGACCTACACCTAAGCTCGAGAGTTTATCATACAAGCCGAGAGGGCTAGTATGAGATCGGATGAGGCCGTTGTAGCCTAATATAGCGAGAGTTTTGACAGAGGTACTAGCTCCGAATTGAATTTTTAATCTAAGTGAGGAGGAGTGGTGTCAGATCCTATGGAGAGGTCTGACGAAAAAGTGCCAGCGTCGGCTAGTTTCGCAATCGGATCAGACCCTCACACAATTTATCGCCAAGGCGAAGCATTGTGAGCGCCAGCTGTTAGTGGAGAGGACACGGCCAGCGGCGGTTATGCAAGACTTCCCGTTTTCCAATACCCATATTAGGAGACATGACGTGGAAGCCACTACCTCTCGACAATGACCGAGACCCGAGATAGAGGCAGCGGACGAGCCTTTAGCCGCATCCCTCTTTTAGCTTCACAAAGTGCCTTTGCAAAAAGCTCAATCTGTATTTTCTTTATGGTGAGCTAACAATGAGACTCAGGCATGGTTCCTGTCAACCTATTAGATGTGCATCTGAAGGCCGACCCATCTCCCTGTCATTTTGCAAGCGTCTTTCCCTCGTCTCCCCCTTATTAGCCTTTTGGCAATGTCCAAACAACTCCCGCATTCTTAAAACATGCATGCCACTTTCTAATGGTGGCGCATCCATATCGGACATACCATCCTTTGCAGGCTTAGGTTTCAGAGTGTCGGTCCCTACCGAAACTTCTTTCAATCCTCTCTCTTCCATTCTGGAGCCATCCCCCCAACCGCTTGGTGTCGAGAGGGATGTACCGCAATGTTCCGGTGGACTGTAAGTACACCAAAACGTTCGTTCGTTGTTCTTTGTCACTTCCCATACTCCTTCGGGCGACTTTTGCTCTACCTGTCACGATTGTGTTTCTTCATTTGGATTCCTCCTCCCCTTATCTCTCTTCAGGCAGGACAACATAGCGCAAGTTTCTTTGTCCTAGTGGCGAGATAATGGGTCTAGGTTGATCGTCTATTTCTTAAATGGAAGCTCAAGCGTGCCATTATTGATTTTGGCATGAAAAATCTTTCGCAAAATTTGACATTCCGCCGTGGGGTGATTGACATATTGGTGAAGCCGGAAGTACCTTTGATGCTTTTTATTATCCATTGTTAGCTACCTTCGTGGTACAAAAAGACGGACTATTCCATCTTGGACCCACTGGACGAGGTTAGCGTGAAATTCTTCGTCCGTGCAAGGGACGGGTGGCTGCTTCGGCCTTTCCCTGTACCTTTCCGTCCTCTCTCGAGGATAGCTCTGCAGTGGTCTTTCTGATATGGCCAACGAGTGGGGTACTTCCCTCTTTTCCTTCCAGCTAAGGGGTTCTGATGTGATCCTTACCGACGAGGAAGTCCTTCTGGCGGCCTCAAGTAGCTTTGAGAATTTCTTAATCCCGACATTTTCCAGATACATCCTATATTATGGGATAATTTTGTTGATACATATTTCAACCAGATCTCCTTCACCACTTTCGTCATAACAGTCTAACGCCAGGTCCTGAAAGCGACAGACGTAATCCACGAGGTGTTCTCCCTGATTGTGCTGAGTGTTACTTAATGTGATAGTTGTGACTCTCTCTTCGTTTTGGAAATACTTCCGATAGAACTAGCTCGCCATTTCTTCCCATGCTCGAACAGACCCTGGAGCCAGGGTCGTGTACCAAGTATAGGCTCTATCGGTGAGTGATTTCAAAAACTCTCAGAGCCTTAGATCCTTATCGCTGGAGTATTGCCCAAGCATATCTAAGAAGCGGCTGATAGAGCCTCAGAGTCTCATATCCCTTAGGGTATAGCTTACGACAGACTTCGGGAGGATAAAGAGATCTAGGGATGAAATCCAGGTCTTCAAGAGAGGTATTATAGAGGTGTTTCTTGAGAAGAGAAACCACATCTTTGTGGGTTAGGAAGTCCTCCCAGACTTCTTCCTATGTTTGTAGTCTTGGTTCTCCGAAAACCAATGCTTCTTGTTGTGCAGCTTCAGCTGTCGGCATGGGCCAAGCGTTCTGTTGAGTAAAGGCGTTCTTCAATTTGGCCACCTCATGCTTGTTAATTTGAAACAAAAGTCTCCTACTTCTTATCCTCAAGATGGCCGGCCATGCATGGGGATCCTTATCCCTGTGTGGTGCCAATTTCAAAGAGGGAAGGAAGAGTAAATCATCCTTCATTCTGCAGTCCAATTTTTAATTCAAATTCAAATTCAAATTTAAGTCAAACTTAGATTAATTTGAATTCTAAATTAAACAACTTATCAAATAAGTTTAAAAGGATAAATTTAAATTATGTTCACAATTCAAATTCAAATTTAAATAATCACATTATTTAAATAATAATTAATTTTTAATTAATTATTTTTGAGTGTTTAGTTTTAGAATTCCGTAATTCTAAAATTTCCATTTTGCCCTTTGTGTCTGGTAGAATTACAAGGATGATGCGGGGACTAATGGACCTATTATCACGAGCTCTAAAAAAATTAATAATTAATTAAACACTTTAATTAATTAATTAATTCTATTAATTCTAATAGTTACTCGACTATAAACTTGGAATTGCACTCTCGAAAGTATAGACGTAAATTATTTCAAAACTGTGAAGTGTCCATTTGATATAGTCACTGCATATAGATCAATCCTCCATAAATAATTCATAATTAGAGTTAGGTAGAATCCGTTAACCTCTCTAATCATATCTTCATCATTGAATACCATTGATTCTCTAATGGATAGTGATTCATAAAACACATTCATGAACCAGAGTGTTCTTACTAATCCAAGTATCGAATCAACACTCAAGAGAATTATTTATCTTCTTCTTTCTCAAGAAGGAATGGATTTCATCTCGTATAATAACATTCTTGGCTACCTATTTCATCATGTCTCCAAAATACAAGGAATAAGATTCGGGGTCTCAAGAACGGAACAAGTAAATCAAAAGACACAAACCCATAAATAGGAGTTTGTTAACAACTCAGGATTAAGATCATTTTATATATGACCATCAGTGGACTCAATTAGAATTTCTATACTTAG
Organism: Morus indica; assembly: GCA_029231665.1. Taxonomy (NCBI): domain Eukaryota; kingdom Viridiplantae; phylum Streptophyta; class Magnoliopsida; order Rosales; family Moraceae; genus Morus; species Morus indica. Next base: position 4,690,725 of record JACAGA010000003.1, on the reverse strand, counting down.
CGGAAATTATTAGAAATTCATATTGTGTATGTGTCCCTATTCCATATATTCTTATTATGCGAAATACACTCATTCAATATCTCACCATATTAATAGTGCGGATAACACCGTTCCATTCAAAATGGGAATTTAGAGATGCCAAACTTTAATTGAATTCATTACGAACATATCCTTTCGATTATTATCCTTAAAGATTATCCTCAAGCATATAATACTTATATACAATGTTTAAGGCTACATAATTTATCACAAAATTTTCATTTGATGTTTGTTAGGGCTCTTTTGGTGAGGGCATGTCGACGTAGAAGGTGTGAAACTCGTGGCCTCATTTGCTTCGTTATGATTGTGCCCTAACCGACTAACGTGGTCGGAGAGCTGCTGAGGGTACCTCCTAGCACCGACGGTGGCCGGGATGATTAGATTGGCCCCGGCTGAGGTAGGCAAAACCCGGATGTCCCCGAGGAAGACAGTATCCGAGGGTGACACCCGTTGCGGCTTCAGCTCTGTGACGTTGAGGAATTTCTGATGGGGATCTCCCAGTGAACGTGTAGTGTGGGAGAGGAACGTGACCAGTTTATGGAAGAGGTTTCTAAGTGGGTAACAGAGTTATATTTCTCTGTTTGTGAACAAAATGATCTCAACAGACGTAGTGTGTGAAGGGAGCAAAAACAGTCAATCTCGAGGTGTTCGGCTGTGGTTCAGGGTTTTTAGCGTTTTGGGAGCTTTTGTTACCACTTCCAATGGGGAAAACACCTAGAAACTTATTCTAAAGGGACTCTGCCGGAAGTTATGGAGAATATAATTCTCCATCGGTCGCTCTGATAGAAACCCGAAATCCAGAAGAAGTAGAACAGAGTACTTTGATCTGCCCTTCTCCCTCCTATCTCATGTTTTGTTGTTCTTTTGAGGGGTTTGGGCAACGGTATTTATAGGCCAGGCTTATGGTAAAAAAAAGGGGTTCAGGAATTTAGGGACAACTTTCGATGATCGCAGAAGAATGTTTAGCCCAGAAGGGAATGTAATAGGTCCCTGTGTAGCCAGACGTGGCTTCGTGGCCATTTTGGGTAAGGTCAGGGAGTGGCAGCCAGACGTGGTTTGATGGCCATTTTGGGAGAGGTCAGGAACTAGTAGCCAGATGTAGCTTCTGTAGGATCTTGTTGTGATTAATAATGAAAAATCATTTGAACAACAACAAAATTGTAGGCGGAATTTCAAAAATATTTTATCATATCCATTTAATTCCAAATTAAACTTAAACCACAACGAGAGATACATACATGATATATGTTTATAGACGAAGGAATGGAATAACAAACATACCTTGTGACGATTGAATTAAAATGACCGCAAGGATCTTGTCTCACTATCTCACGTTTCGAGATGGAGAATTGCCGTGAAACAAGATCGTTGATCTATCGATGCGATCACACCAAAAACCACCCGTTGATTCAAGACTATGACTCTAAGTGTTTTGGGCTGAGAGAGTGGGCTCTTTTTCAAAAACCTAAGGAAACAATTTTTCCATCATTTTGTCTCAAAAATTTGGCCAGCCTAGGAGAGAAATGTGACGAACCTCCTATGAGGCCGCCACCGTAACTTACTTTTAACTTGTACTTACTGGTATTTCTTAAAATTTGCGGAACATTTTTTTTTAAACATAAGAATGAATACTTTCATAGATCGTAACAATAATTTCAGAAAAATAAATCACTGAATTTCTTAAAGCTTTTCTTAATTTCAATTAAGATAAAACCTTTTAGAAATATTTTTCAAATGGAGCTGTGTTTGAACTCTTGTTTCAAATACTCTTTAAAAGCCTTTCTAAAACTAGCCAATTCAATTGGACCATTTAATTTGACTTTAAAACGGATTTCGTGAGAAATCTTAAATTCAAGTATATCTTTAAATCCTTTTAAAATCAATCATTTAAATCGTCATGTTTAAAATTCGTTTATTTGTTGCATGCACTGTTGCAATATTCTAAAACTTAAATACTCAAAACTAGGGTTGTTAGCTACAACCTCGATTTTCTTAACATACATATGTACATATATTTTTTAAACATACATGCTTGAAACCTTTGAATCATATAGACATATATATGATTTTTCTTAAACTTACTGCGGAAAATAACTGCGTGAGCGGTATCCATTCCCATCTCCACCATTCATCTGCCGCTCACCAATGCCCTTCAGGAATTGCTGATAGGTTTCTTACCTACAGCATGAACACATCTGATTGAGCTTTCGCTTAGCAAGTAGGAACTATATCTCGCAAAATAACTGTGAGTACACATGAATCAATATGAATGAGCTGATTATGCTTGATTATGATGTTTTATCATAGTCTTATTATCTTATCTTTCTTATATTTTCTTTCTTATGGGCCCGAGTGCTCGAGTACCACTTGCGCGCAATCATCGGGACGAGAGGGTTTGCAAGGTCCCCCGCGAAACCGTGATTATAACTTGAATGCCTCCCTTAAGTCAGAGGACATTCTTTTTTTTTCTTTTCTCCCTTGTGGAACTGGAATTACCTCCCTTGTGGAGGCTGGCACGGCACTCAACTGATATTATTCTTATAAGTTCCTCTTGACTTATTAAGGTGTATGCAATATGACATAGCAGAGCATACTATAACATGGAATGTACTCAAACACATATACTTCATGTGCACTACGTAAGTGTATGCAGTATGATCTAGCATAATATACATAACATTAAATTAACTCAAACACATAATTCATGTGCGCTGTTTATGTGTATGCAACATGACATAGCATCGCATACAATACTTAAAGCATAAACATGCATATATAACATGTGTAACTTTTTCTTTAAAATCTATTTGTACTGTACGCAAGATTCCTACTTACCTGAATTACAGAGTTGGAATCAACTTTTCGCCAAATAATCTATTCTTTTACTTGCTTATTTCTGAAAATGAACACCCATTGAGAGTGTGAGATTAACTGTCGTTTGCTATTTTATTTTAGCAACTTATGAAGGAATCTAACCCTTTTCTTAAGGCCGGTATTCCCTTCATTTTCTGAAGGATAATTTACTATAAGGATCAATTTATTAAATCCTCAAAATTTTATTTTTCCCTAATTGCCATTAGAAATTTGTGCTAAATTGATAATTCATTAATTATCTTGTCCTTATAATAAGTTTAATAATTTATTTAACTAATTTTAGTAATTAATTAACCCTCTTATTCATATACTAAGTCTACATAAGTTAGTTAATTAAACTTAGTAATTAATTAACTTCCTTAACCATATTCTAAGTCTTAGATAATTTAATTAATTAGTTTTAATAATTAATTAAATTATCATCCATAATACACTTTTAATAAACTTTACTTTACCTCACTTGACAGCCTCATAATAGTGTTGAGATCCATATTTACCGTTGTAAAATTAAGGGTCTAGCGTATCGTTTCTTTACGATTTTCGCTTATATGCTTATTTGAACCATTAAGTTTTATTGGAAAACTACATACGACATTTATCATAAATAAAAACCTAATTCACGAATCTCATAATTCACGTATTTCGTGAAAATCATACGCCTTATATGACAATCTTAATTAAACTGTAAGCAAGGTTTGTACCTGCCTGGATTCCGAGCAAAGCGGTTCTGATAGTATCTCGCTTGTCGTGTCCTCCTGCGTATTTCTCAAAACTAATTTTGGGAAAAGCTGCATGCACTATGAATGATCCTTTAGGAACATCGTAGCTTTAAACACTTAATTCTGATCTTCACTTGTTTAGTCTGAACCACCTCGATCCGCGTGCAACCAGTACCAGACCATTTTTATCAGAATTGAATTTGGTTGAACGGACGTCACCATTGCGTTCAGCACATCTAAACGAGTCGGGATATGGTCTTGGATCATCAAACGGAGGTCGATAGCCTGAGAAACGACACCTCACCGGAATATGGAGGCGGCAGCGGCGTACGGCGGCGGAGGCTCCCGGAGAGTTTTTCTGCAGCGGACTTGGGTCCTACCCCCCCTAACTTGACCCTTCTGAGTCTATTGGTGCGGTCAATTTCACACCATTCGGCCTGTAACAGTACCTGTAGGGACCGGCAACGTAGGTAAAATTCGGCGACCCAAATCTCAATATTCCGGCCATCAATTATTAAAATTGGTTGAGGGATTTTCTTACCCGCTTCCTTCTGAGTTTTGTGACACCAAAGTCACTATGATCCAACGGTTAGATCATCAGAACCACCTCTTCCCTCCACGGACGACGGCAATGGCTCCGTTTTCCGGCCAAACTGCGACGGTGACGGTGGCTGCTGGTCGGGATCTACTGGGTGTCGGCTTCTGAGTCGATTGGTGGGGGCGGTGGCATCCATAACAGCCTAGAGAGAGAGGAACAACGGCGACGGTGGAGGCAATTCCGGCCACCACAGACAGCGGTGCTCCGACCATCATTGAGCTATGAAAATGGATGGGTTTTCTTCGTGTCGCTGTACTGAGTCCATAGGGACTGAAATCATCTCAATCGGAGGTCGGATGGCGGAGATATCACGACGGGAAGAAATGGGTAATTTTGAAACTTTTGCCGGCGATTGCGGCTGATTCCGACAGAGTTAGAGGTCGTGCCGCATGTCATTGAACTCAGCTCGTCGAGATCTTTCTATTGACACCAGCAGTGTCAAAAACGGAGGTCGGAATCTCAACTTGAGTATTTGGCCATTAAATTTCACTATATATAGTGTCTAATTAAGGCAAGATTACATGCTTGATTTTATCCTCAAATATTTCCTCTAAACAGATTAAATTTATACTTATTAGAGATAATTAATTTAGCCCACGTAATTTAATCTATTGCTTACAGTCCAATATTAATTTCTGAATAATTCAATATTGTTTTATATTCTTACTCGCATAATATTTCGAACTGTTTCAAGTCTTGAAATTAATTCTAGACTGAACAAATTCTAAATCTAACTTCTCAACATTCTATCTCGGGAATGACATTGTTGCTGACGGTGTCAACTCCCGAGCTCACATTGTACCCTTTTGCTATGGGTATTTATCTTGTGACTTTAACCTAACTGCCTGGCAATTAAGGATTTTCTCTTCTTTTAAAATGTCAGTGTGTTTTTTTTTACATGTTGCTAACATCGTGTTGTGCTCGGAGATTCTTAAAATTAAGATTCTCAAACTATACTTGTACTGAAAATTATTTCGCCTTAAAATACGATGAGAATTTATCGATCGAATTTACTTGATCGAAACGTGAACTTAACTTGAAATCTGCTGTAAAATTTAGGAATACATATATTAATTCCATAAATCCTCCATTCACAATATAACATAATATTTTCTAAGAAAATCTTTGGCTTAAAAATACATGAATTGTATTATTTAAGGTATGAAATTTTCTCAGTTATTACAATCTACCCCCCTTAAGAAATTTTCGTCCCAAAAATTAGAACAACTCAGGGTAGCTTTTCCTCATATTCTCTTCGCGTTCTCAAGTAGCTTCCTCGATATTATGATTTCACTACAAGACTTTAACGCGAGGAATTACTTTATTCCTTAAGGTTTTCTCCTCGTGATCTAGGATCTGGACTGCATGCACTTCGATAGGTTCCTAGTGCAATACATGCGATGGATATGTCGCATACTTCTTCAACATCAATATGTGAAAGACGTTATGTACATAAACCAATTCTAGTGACAATGCTAGTATATATGCAACCTTATTAATCCTTTTAAGGACCTTAAACGGTTTGATGTATCTTGGGTTGAGTTTCTCTCTTTTACCGAATCTTATTACTCCTTTCATTGGTACCGCCTTCAGGAAAACTAAATCTCCTACCTGAAACTCTATAGGTCTGCGGCATTTATCCGCATAGCTCTTCTGGCGACTATGAACTGTATCAAACCTCTTTGTGATACGTCTAACATTCTCTGTGGCTCTCCTATTAAAGTCTACTATTTCTAGATGCTTCTCCCCAGGTTCATACTATTGAATTGGGGACATGCATCTTCTTCTGTATAGAGCTTTGAAAGGTGTCATTCTTATTGACATGTGATAGCTGTTGTTATAGAAAAACTCTATCAAAGGTAACTTTCTATCTCAGTTCCCTTTAAATCCATGACACATGCTCTTAGCATATCTTCTAAGGTCTGGATGGTCCTCTCAGATTGGCCATCTGTCTGTGGTGGAAAGTTGTACTAAACTTTAACTTAGACCCCATTGCGTCATGTACACTCGTGAAATGGCTATCTCTCAATATAATAACTGAGTTTGATCGGCAAAAATGTGCGGATCTTGTCAATCAGTCTCCGATTATCCAAATCACATCGTTACTATTGGATGTTCTAGGTAACTCTACTACAAAATCCATCGTGATTTGATCACACTTCTATTCTAGAATGTAGATCCTTTGCAATTCTCCTGCTGAATGTTGTTCTATTTTAACTTCCTATCAATCAAGGCAATTTCAGCAACATCATTCTTCTGTTAGAGTAACGAATGGTTTGGATGAGATAGTTTGTCTCCAAAATGGCTGGTCACTCTTCTTAGTCTCGATTGTCATTTCAATCTTCAACCGAATTAATCTTTAGGATTAGTCAATCAATTGCCTAGTATGAGTCGTGATTGCTCTCGAAACTATTTTTAACTTAGCATAGACTTAGACTATACATTTCTATCCTTGATTCGGCTAAGACTCCAGTATCAGATTTATCTGATCTTGGTCTTGGGTTATCGTAATGTCCTGTTGAGACAACTGTCGTGAAAACTCTCTAATTCTGAGTGTGATGTACTACTTTCATATAATTTGGATTAAAATGTTTATCCTTGTGGTTTCTGGGGGTACTACATAGTACAAAATGTAATACTACGTATTGTCACGGGATTATTCCATAATTCTATAATTCTACCCTCATAATAGTGCTTAGATCCTAAAATATTATTAGTTATTACTAATCAAGTGCTCACTTATTGGTTCGTCAATTTGTCTGAAACGTTAAGAATGTGATGACTTATCTGAAGTCAAACAGTTTACTTGAAACTTTCACTCTCATAGCCAATATTCTCAATCATTATCTGACATGGTGTACCATTAAGTCATTTCTTCCATGTCTCACAGTACTCTTAAACATTCCTAGATATACTTATTAGGTTTTTCATAGTATATCTTGTCATACTAAGATTTTACACGTCATTCTAATATGAGCACGTGTACTTAAAGGTTTTAAACCTATAGAATGCATGTCTTATTTATGGAAAAATCCATGAATAAGTATACTTATTTATCTAGTAATTCTCCTAGACATTACAATTCACTCAACTTATAAAAACTTGGTCTTCAAAATGAGAATGAAGTCGAGGTTTGTAATGTTTTTCTTTCTTATACATGGCATCCTCCATTGGCATTTTTCCCTGAGGATCTTACTAAAATTATTGACCCTGATTTCTATGAGCTCTCTTTCCTACTAATCGATGATCTTAACTTACTTGCTCTCTATACTTAATTCCTGCATTTCTTTATCTGGATCGTGATTTGATATAGGGAATGGCTCAAAAATCTGTTATCTTAACATTTTCTTAATGGGTTCCCATTATCCAAATCGTTATCATTAGCAATAGTAGTAGCTATAGCTTACTTATATACTTGTTCTGATAGTTTGAGGAATCCATCTTTCCTCAATTAAACTTTCTCCATTTTTCTTCGGGGTACTCTGCCTTTCTCTTGGAGTATGAGTGGAGAAAGATCAGTCTCACTGTCCATACTTTTAGAAGCTCTTTACTTTTTTCTAATAGTTTTCCCCATTGATTATAGGCTATCCTCACTTCCACTTTGTTTGTCATAATCATTAAGCAGTTTCTCATCAAAACTGTGATGCCTCAATTTAACTATTCCCCATGTATATGTATATTTATTTATACTTAAGTTGGAGAATCATCTTTCTTCGAACAGATAGTTCATGTGGCGCACTAACTCAGAGATACCTTGAATCCCCTATCACATGCAACGATTGTATTGTAATGCTTTCTTATTCTAACTCATTGTAGAATCCGTGACCGAACATCGTATCATATCACGATTGTTTGGGCATTTTCCCTGTCTGGACCTTATTTCATAGAGTAATGAGACCCTTCTGAATCTAAATTTTGTACAACTAGTGTAAGACATACTTTTAACAGATAATGTTGTGTTGTTTCCTGAGTCTGTGAATGACTACTTGAGGTTTACTGACCTTATATTCATCCTATAATCATCTGACTTAATAACTAGTTTCTTCCAATACTTAGTTTCTTATGAAATACATGTATCAACCTCATTTGACATACTTATCTTCTTGTTGGAGCTCTAACTGTTTATGTTTCTATCACAAACCATTCATAATTCTCCTTCAATTCTTTAAAGGATAGTTATTGCTTACACAACTAGTTACATCATCTTTTCCCTTAGGGTTACTACTGTATCCTTTAACCATGTGACACTCACTCAATTGTTTTGTCTTAGGCCTTATGAGTCTTTCTAAGGGGTCTACCCTTTTCCTTCTTCTCTAGTGTCGAGTTCAAACTACTCTCGAAAGTATGAACCCATTCAAGGGGATACCATTTACGTACTTTAGCATTCTTCCTTCTAATTTACTCTTTATATAATCGAGTTCTTAAGCTCATTTCATCTCGTGATTACTTTCCTCAAAGAACAATTATCTTAAACTTATGACTCTGGAAAAGTTCTAATAATTTCTCCTTAAAATAGGTATATTTCGAAGTATTACCTTTTGTTGACATTTTTGTTCTTAAGTAGGATCATCTGTCTTTCAATCTTTGTACCTCTCAGAGCATAGATCATAGTCTTAATGATATACATCCATCCTTCTTAACCTAATCCCCAACCTCTAAACTCAATAAGGTCATCCTCCCAGTGTAAAAATGATTACACCTAAAAATTCTTTCATTTTCTTTAGATTCCTAGATTGATGATAGTGTTCCCCTATTTATCATCGGGTAGGGTATATATAAAACAAAATCCTCAAACTATTGCTACGTTTGATACCCCATTATCTTACCTTTAACTTACTTATCATACTGACTAAACTATTAGTCCTTATTGTTCCTTTACTCATGCAAGAGATCTCCTCCTTTAAAAGGATTACATTTCATATCTTCCATTAAGAGTTTGACTTATAAATTTATAACTTCTGTCCTCAAAGTTTCAATTATAAGTCCTAATAAATCTACCTTAGATTAGCATCACAACCAAATTTTTCTTAATAGATAAACACTATCCTTAACTGGTTTGCTCCACTCTTGTTGTGATTTCCTTTTTACAACACCTCTTGATTGGCATGGAAATCATATTATTTCTATTTCCTTGCTTCATAATATCTAATAATGATTCTCAATTCGATTCTAAGGTTTTTAGCTTTCTTAAGCTATAATCCCATTTATCAAGAGATTTCACGTACTCAAGTTAATCTCTTTGAGTAGAAACATAGATGAGCACCTTTATTACTTTATTCAGATCACATTCTCTATTCGTGGTCATCCTAGTATCGTGCCAACGTAGCACATCTAATCCATGATTTTCTAATGGATAAGGTTATGACAGTGTATTGTCATACCCTAACTGCCTACTATCTTATGTCATCACTTATTTTTTGTCAATCGATACTTTCACCGTAAAGGCAACTTTTACCTTTAACATCTTTACCTAATGCAATCTTAATTCTTTTAGCGGATTTTAAACAAATCCGTAACTGTATTCTTCAATCATAAATAGGTAAGAATATCTCCCCTTGAGATCGTTGTAGAGGAATTAGTTTGGTCAAAACTAACCTAGAACAACATCCTTCAATTTGTACATGACCTTCAGTGTTCTTTTCTTATCACTTAAAGTGCTACTTACATTTAAACTCATTGCATTAGTTCTTGTATCTATATCCAAATGATATTCTCAACATCTCGAACCTCTTTTGCATTTGTCTTAACATATAGTCTTTATGAGTTATTTATCATCACATTCATACACTTAAGTACTTTCTATTAGATTGCTAAACATTTTAAGATTAGCAATCATTGTGTCTTATATCATAAGTGGGTTGCTTAACATCTACCATAAACTGGTATTGCTTAATGTTGAAACTCTATTTCCTATATCGTATATTGATATACGTATATAGTCATCGAACGTGGCTCACATCTAACTTGACAGTGTTACATCGTCGATCTCCTTATTAGCATCACCTTTATGCTACATATTCAGATCTTCTTTATGGATGCATGCTAAAATGCCGCTGCTAGCAATGCAGTCATCCGGGCTTCCTCAACGGGAGTCTCGGTAGTAGTTCCTTTTTTAAACTGTTGTGCGTGGCTCCAATACTTTGCTTGGCTTTATAATCCAGCAACGATCATTACGGGGCCACCTCAAACGATCCCACTTCTTGAGATATTGTCTTGTCAGCCCAAGGGAATACAACACAGTAAAATGCTGGGGCGATTCGACTTGAATGGTCCTTGATAGGACGATCTTAATCGTGCGAACATATTAACCTTTCATTGCTCGTTAAATAAGTGTTCGCGTCTTTTAACTACTATAATCTAATTGACATAAACATACTTTAACTTACTTGGACTATGGCAAAGCAGACGCGTGACGACGTGGAGTAGGATGGCAGGATACCGGCTCTGATACCAACTGTGACGACCCTCTTATGAGGCCGCCACCGTAACTTACTTTTAACTTGTACTTACTGGCATTTCTTAAAATTTGCGGAACATTTTTTTTTTAACATAAGAATGAATACTTTAATAATTCGTAACAATAATTTCAAAAGAATAAATCACTGAATTTCTTAAAGCTTTTCTTAATTTCAATTAAGATAAAACCTTTTAGAAATATTTTTCAAATGGAGCTGTGCTTGAACTCTTGTTTCATATACTCTTTAAAAGCCTTTCTAAAACTAGCCAATTCAATTGGACCATTTAATTTGACTTTAAAACGGATTTCGTGAGAAATCTTAAATTCAAGTATATCTTTAAATCCTTTTAAAATCAATCATTTAAATCGTCATGTTTAAAATTCGTTTATTTGTTGCATGCACTGTTGCAATATTCTAAAACTTAAATACTCAAAACTAGGGTTGTTAGCTACAACCTCGATTTTCTTAACATACATATGTACATATATTTTTTAAACATACATGCTTGAAACCTTTGAATCATATAGACATATACATGATTTTTCTTAAACTTACTGCGGAAAATAACTGCGTGAGCGGTATCCATTCCCATCTCCACCATTCATCTGCCGCTCACCAATGCCCTTCAGGAATTGCTGATAGGTTTCTTACCTACAGCATGAACACATATGATTGAGCTTTCGCTTAGCAAGTAGGAACTATATCTCGCAAAATAACTGTGAGTACACATGAATCAATATGAATGAGCTGATTATGCTTGATTATGATGTTTTATCATAGTCTTATTATCTTATCTTTCTTATATTTTCTTTCTTATGGGCCCGAGTGCTCGAGTACCACTTGCGCGCAATCATCGGGACGTGAGGGTTTGCAAGGTCCCCCGCGACACCGTGATTATAACTTGAATGCCTCCCTTAAGTCGGAGGACATTCTTTTTTTTTCTTTTCTCCCTTGTGGAACTGGAATTACCTCCCTTGTGGAGGCTGGCACGGCACTCAACTGATATTATTCTTATAAGTTCCTCTTGACTTATTAAGGTGTATGCAATATGACATAGCAGAGCATACTATAACATGGAATGTACTCAAACACGTATACTTCATGTGCACTACGTAAGTGTATGCAGTATGATCTAGCATAATATACATAACATTAAATTAACTCAAACACATATAATTCATGTGCGCTCCTTATGTGTATGCAACATGACATAGCATCGCATACAATACTTAAAGCATAAACATGCATATATAACATGTGTAACTTTTTCTTTAAAATCTATTCATACTGGAGGCGAGATTCCTACTTACCTGAATTACAGAGCTGGAATCAACTTTTTGCCAAACAGTCTTTTCTCTTACTTGCTTATTTCTGAAAATGAACACCCATTGAGAGTGTGAGATTAACTGTCGTTTGCTATTCTATTTTAGCAACTTATGAAGGAATCTAGCCCTTTTCTTAAGGCCGGTATTCCCTTCATTTTCTAAAGGATAATTTACTATAAGGATCAATTTATTAAATCCTCAAAATTTTGTTTTTCCTTAATTGCCATTACAAATTTGTGCTAAATTGATAATTCATTAATTATCTTATCCTTATAATAAGTTTAATAATTTATCTAACTAATTTTAGTAATTAATTAACCCTCTTATTCATATACTAAGTCTACATAAGTTAGTTAATTAATCTTAGTAATTAATTAACTTCCTTAACCATATTTTAAGTCTTAGATAATTTAATTTATTAGTTTTAATAATTAATTAAATTATCATCCATAATACACTTTTAATAAACTTTACTTTACCTCACTTGACGGCCTCATAATAGTGTTGAGATCCATATTTACCGTTGTAAAATTAAGGGTCTAGCGTATCGTTTCTTTACGATTTTCGCTTATATGCTTATTTGAAAACCATTAAGTTTTATTGGAAAACTACATATGACATTTAACATAAATATAAACCTAATTCACGAATCTCATAGGATTAAAATCCGATAATCCCCACAAGGCTAGGGATTTATGAATTTTCCTTCTCTCTTTTGGATGAAATTCGAAATCCCCATATGGCAAGGGATTTCTGAATTTTCCCAAAATAATATCAACTTTCTCTCTCCTTTAGTTACCAAATACAATCATGTTTAAATTTTATTTTTAATTTTAAATTAATCACTATTAATTTCAAAATTCAAATTCATTCCTTTTATTTTTCAATTATCAAATAAATGAAAAATAACATAATGAATTTTTAAACATAATTATATAACAAAATATTAGTTTCTATTTTCCCACTTATTAGAGCTAGCCTTGAGACCGAATGGATCCACATGAACAAAGCTATGGAATTACAATATTCGACTAACTTATCCCGATAAGTTATCGACATATTTAATTCCGACATCGCACAACTCCACTAAAAGTTCGATGCCGAATAATCTCTCGATTCATGTGCGCTATTTTTCTGATGGTGTTGATACAATTTATCACACCGTCCACAGTGTAAATGCATTATTATCCTTCGTAAATATCAGTGATCAGAATGGTATAGAATATTACCGTTTTACCATTCCAATCATTATTTCCTCAACTCTTTTATATGACTGTGAATAAGAAAGACATATGTTCGTAAGATGTCTCGCACATGTCACGATGTCTTAATCAATGAATATCATCATTGAATACTAGGCCTGGTTTATTTATTCACACACCCGTCAATAAAGCATGAGGTGATATTATTTCTTACGAATTCCATATCTGTGAATCACATAACTCCAACTGTATTATGTCACGATCCCAATAGCCGAGATGTTGTTCAAAAACTGCGAACTAATCTTATTGGTGAATCAAAGATCATGAGATATTAAGTCGAGCTATGCATTCATTTCAAGATTAAGATAATTATACAAATATACTTAAGTTGTGACAATTAGGTTTAGAGTTCTGTAAACGGTTTTTACTCTAACCTAATCAGTCACATGATCTACTCAACATGTTGTGAATATGTCTAGATCAACCATAGAGTCCAACTCCCATGCTCTGAGACCAGCATCATATGGTTCGATCTAACAGTCATAATCGGATTCGATTGTCCAATCAATCCTAAGACTGCGAATATCTATTTTAAAACTATATCAGAAGAGTTTTTCCGGCAGGGTTTCCCTGACTCTTCTTTCGTTGATAACAGTCTATGGACTAAGCAATATCACTAACACTCTTAAGTATGTGTCAAAACATAACTTTATTTTATTTTATAAAATCAGCAAAAACAATAATGTCTGACATTTGTCATTTCACAAATAACAAATTGCATCCCACTTTATGGACACATTTCCAACAAACTCCCACTTGGACTTAAAGTAGGTGTGTACAATCTCGCATGCCCAAACCTTCCAAATGGCTATCGAAGACTTTACCAGATAAAGCCTTTGTGCACGGATCAGCCAAGTTGTCATGTGTTGATATCTTTGTTACTTCAACATCGCCTCTTTGTACAATCTCTCGGATGAGGTGGTACTTCTGCTCTATGTGCTTGGACCTTTTGTGGCTTCTAGGTTCCTTAGAGTTTGCTACAGCCCCACTGTTATCGCAATACAGTACCATGGGCCTATCAGCTTCCGGAACAACTTCCAGTGAAACAAGGAACTTCTTAAGCCATATGTCCTCTTTTGCAACTTCACAAGCTGCCACATATTCTGCCTCCATGGTGGAATCAGCTATGCAAGTCTGCTTAATGCTCCTCCATACCACTGAACCTCCATTCAGGACAAACACTGATCCTGAAGTGGATTTCCTGGAATCCTTCTCCGATTGGAAATCGGAGTCGATGTATCCCGTCATAGTCAGGTCAGTACCTGAATATACAAGCATATAGTTCCTTGTTCTCCTAAGATAGTTGAGGATATGCTTGACAGTAACCCAGTGCTCGGGTCCAGGGTTAGACTGGAATCTACTCACCACGCCTACTGCATAGCATATATCAGGTCTGGTGCAAAGCATTGCATACATGAGGCTTCCTACGGCTGAAGCATAAGGAACTCGGCTCATGTCTTCCTCTTCTTGAGGAGTCTTGGGAGACTGCTCCTTTGAGAGGGATACTCCATGTCTGAAGGGTAGATAACCCTTCTTGGAGTTTTGCATGGCGAATCGGTCCATTACCTTATCGATATAAGATGCTTGAGATAGTGCCAATTGTTTGTTCTTCCGATCTCAAAAGATCTGAATTCCCAGAACATAGGCAGCTTCTCCTAGATCCTTCATGTCAAACTGCTTTGCTAGCCAGAGCTTAACCTCAGTCAGTCTTCCTACATCATTCCTAATGAGTAGTATGTCATCCACATATAAGACTAAAAAAACCACTTTGCCTTCTTGTATCAGCTTATACACACAAGGCTCATCCAATGACTGAACAAAACCGTAGGTTTTAACAGTCTCATCGAATCTGATATTCCATGATCTGGATGCCTGCTTTAGTCCATAAATGGACTTTTGCAATTCGCAAACCTTTTCTTCTTGATCCTTTTCGATGAATCCATCTAGTTGTGCCATATAAATGCGCTCATCCAGATTGCCATTCAGAAAAGCTGTCTTCACATCCATCTGCCAGATTTCATAATCTAAGGCAGCAGCAATGGATAGAAAAATGCGGATGGATTTAAGCATGGCCACCGGAGAGAAGGTATCCTCATAGTTAATTCCTTCTTTCTGGGTGTAGCCCTTAGCTACTAGATTTGCCTTGAATGTCTCTACATTCCCATCTGGACCCCTCTTCTTCTTGTAGATCCATTTACACCCTATGGGTTTTACCCCTTCAGGAGGATCAACCAGAGTCCATACGCCATTTTATACATCGATTGTATTTCGGCGTTCATGGCTTCATGCCATAGGTTTGCTTCAGAACTCTCCATAGCCTGCGAGTAGGAGACAGGTTCATCGATGTCTAAATCTGAGACTATGGCCAATGCGTCTCCATAAGACATGTACCTATCTGGTTGTCTCACAACCCTCCCACTACGTCGACGCTCTATTGGTGTTTGTTCTTGTTGTGGTTCATCTGTTGTCGGTTCAGGAATAGGTTGCGAACATGTTACCTGAACATTCTCACTAGTCAATTCCTCAAGTACAAGCCTGCTTCTAGGCTTCATATTCTTCACAAAGTCCTCTTCCAGAAAACGAGCATTCGTGCTAACGAATGTTTTCTGATCGGTAGGACTATAGAAGATGTAGCCTTTTGTCCCTTTAGGATATCCTACAAACAGGCATAGTTCTGAACGACTGGCTAGCTTACCAGTCTTCTTTCTAAGCACATGTGCTGGGCAACCCCATATTCTGGTGTGGCCAAGAGATGACTTCTTGCCACTCCATCTTTCATATGGAGTTCCAGGCACTGCTTTAGATGGAACTTAGTTCAGAATATATGTTGTTGTTTCCAAAGCATATCCCCAAAAGGAATCTGGAAGGGATGAGTAACTCATCATTGATCTAACCATATCTAACAGAGTTCGGTTCCTTCTTTCTGACACGCCATTATGCTGAGGAGTACCTGGCGCGGTCAGTTGAGAAAGTATACCTTCTTCCTTAAGAAAGTCTTCAAACTCTCCCAGCAAGTATTCACCACCACGATCAGATCATAGTGTTTTGATCTATTTTTCTAATTGCTTTTCAACCAAGGCCTTGAACTCTTTGCACTTTTCAAAGGTTTCAGAGTTTTGACGCATTAGATAAATATGACCAAAACGAGAATAGTCATCAGTGAAGGTTATGAAATAGTCATTAGATAAATGTAACAATTTTCTTCGAGA